>JBBBDQ010001081.1:1370000-1742500 GCA_037127315.1 Ascarosepion bandense | reverse complement strand
CATTCACTTCTCTGTGGAAGTTATAAGCAATTAGCAAATAAGCCAGGGGGTTAAAATTAAAAGAAATGTGTGCAAAGAGTCACAGAAAAAGAGGAGACTATATTGACAGCAGAAGAACAAGCAACCAAATTCATTTGATAATGAAAATCTGCTTGTAGTATGGTGGTTGGCATTTTCATTTACCAAATCCTTGAAAATGACTTATGAATGCTGGTTACTCTAATCATTAAACAGACTTTTCTTTCTACAGTGTCTGAATATGCCAAACCACTTACTGATAAACTAAACTGTATAGAAGTAAACATTAAACAGTGATTGTCTATGATATCAATAGTGAAAGATTTAATAAGTGCACAGAATTTGAATCACCATTTTACAAATGATACCGGCTATAGCAATACAAGGGAGGTAACTTAGTAATTTTTTTTAAA
The DNA here is from genome assembly GCA_037127315.1 of Ascarosepion bandense. NCBI lineage: Eukaryota > Metazoa > Mollusca > Cephalopoda > Sepiida > Sepiidae > Ascarosepion > Ascarosepion bandense. The sequence continues at coordinate 1,742,069 of JBBBDQ010001081.1, read as the reverse complement.
TAACGTTGACGAACAATAAAATAAAAACAAAAACGAATCTAAAACAAGATTAAGTTTTTTTTTGTTTTTTTTTTACCAATTAGGGCTATCATAACAGACAACTTTATTCATTTTTCTATCAAAACTTAAATTTTCAGGAAAATCTGTTTTACCAAGCCCACTATTGATAGCAATTTTTATTAGAATCAAATTCTCAATGTAAAAATTAAATAAATCTAAACTTATTTATAAATGGAACTGAACTGATTTTGTTGAAAATTTACACAGTTCTACTATAAGCGTCTGCGAGTTTTCTTAGCTAGATTTTGTGTCGGTACCTCCGATGAAAATTGATAATCGAAAAAAAATTGGGTTATAGAAGGGAAAATTGATAATCGAAAAAAAATTGGGTTATAGAAGGGAAAATTGATAATCGAAAAAAAATTGGGTTATAGAAGGAGTGGTCTGATTTTAATCAAATTTGATAAATTCATAGACAAAGACATAAGAAACGATATTCAGAAGTTTCAAGGTTGCAGTTCTTACAATAGTGCAGAAAATTGATAATATATATATAAAAGGCAAGATGTTTGTGTGTGTGTCTGTTTATCTGTCTGTATGTCCTTTATACAAATCCACAATTTTTATCCGATTCTCACCAAACTTCACACAAATATTCTTTAGGCTGAGTCTGAGCTCCAGGACCATGGATTAGTTTTAAAGCTTTCATTACACCCGAGCAACGCCGGGCTATACTGCTAGTGACTATATAAATGAAAAATAAAATCAATTTCGACTACCTTATAGAAAATGGATATCTTTTTAAGATATGCTTCCTGATATCTCACAGTGTGGTGATTTTATTGCTTAGGGCAAAATTTGTTGAGGCTCAAGTTAGCTCTCTGCATGTAAACATTAAAATGAAAATGTGCTAGCATCAGAGCAGCTGTTCTGCCAAACATGTGAAACCATTTTTGGTGCAATGGATATTGGCGCGTTATGAGAAATTCAGAAAGCCAAGTTCAAATTTCAGTTGAACTTGCTGCATTCACTTATAGGCAAATACCCTTGGGAAAGATATTAATCCATCGCTTCTCCCTCCAGCTATGAGTTGAATAGTAGGACAGATTAGGTTCTATAGCCTTGGTTAGCAACCAGTCTACTGAAGCAAAATCTGCCTCGTCATGGGTTCAAAGAGACATGATCACCCAAAGGGTATCACATATGGTACTTAACTGACCATTTTAGTGGTAATAAATAAAAATATTCTCTTCTGTAGGCAATTGAAATTTCAACTTGAGCAACATACACTAATATAATGCTAAATCATAAACGTCTCTCTCTTGCGACTCTTCAAGATGCAAGCGAATATAGCACTCCACAGCTTCTTTTATTTAATATCCATAAACTGTGCATTTCTATGACTGTTCTAGGAAAAAGATAATGTTGTGGTTTCCAGTTGCCAACACTAGTTTTTTTATTCAGAGTTATCCTTCTCCTAGATGGTTTGCCAAGGCTATATGACCCAATTTCCCAAGAACTTGATGTTCTTGGGAAATTGGGTCATATATAAAATGTAACACTGCAAAATGTAACACTGAATTTGCCCTGCCAATTCTATTCTTCATATTGTAAGTCAACCAGCATCACCCACCTCCACATATATGTACAAAACTAGAAATACTTGTCTATTTTTAGGATCCTCAGTATAATTAAAAATTAGCTTCCTGTTATATGAAATATTTTTCAAAGAAGATAAATCCTGAATAAAAATTAAAGACTCATCACATTAACCTAAGGTTTCTAATTGCTTTAATTTCCCCTCTGACTCTTGTGGAAACAGAGATGCTATAAATAAAGTTCCAAACATGATTTTTTTGATTTCAAGCCTTCTGGAAAGAATTTGCCAGAAAGGCAAAAAGAAATGCAAGACAACTGATTCTAAGCTGAAATCAGTGACTTTATTTGTATCTTGTTTTTTTGTTTTTTTTTTTTTTTTTTTTTGGCTAATCAAATTTCTAAGCTAGATCAGAAATTTACAGATCTTTTTTGCATCCTGAAAAAAACTATTCACCTGTAGGGTCAAGAAAAGGGAAGGCACCGAGTCACTGTGTGATCGACCCCACACCAAACATCCAACACTTCAGAAGGAACAGACACCTAAAAATATATATATAAAAAAAAAAGTTATTTAAAACATAACATAAAAATAAAATTAACAAATATTTCAGGACATACCGTTAGATTTTTAGGTATAATATATAAGTTGAATATATGGATCAAAATCTGACAAGATGAATAGAATAAGTAAAGAACAGGTAGGAAAAAAATCTAACCAGTTTCAATTTTATTTAAGCTTCATCAGAAATTAAATAAGAAAAAGAAAATTTCGGTATTTTTTTTTGTTTTTTTGTTTTTAGTTTTGTGTTTGTTTTTCTGGACATTTTTGATGGTTTACTTAATTAAAATGAATAACACAAAAATAAAAAATATCAGAACATTATCCTCCATATTTAATTTCTGTTAAAACTTAAATATAAGTCAAACAGGCTATATTATAAACGTTTCCTATTTGTTCCTTGTCCTATTATTCTGTCAGATTCTAATCTACATTTGATCTATATATATATATATATATATATACACATACATATATTTTTACAATGACTTAATAAAAGAACATATCTATCATTTTGATTTACTATTTAGTATTCTCTTTCATAACTTCATCCCCACCCAGAGCTTTGTCTTTCTCAACAAAACTTCACCCCAGGTATCTTTTGCAGAATTCCAGGGAATTAAATTTTTCTTTTTAATAGAGTTCTCTAAATGGTAATCCAAATCTGTTGAATATAACAAATAAATGAAAAGTTACCAGCCAAGTTTTGACCTGTTCTTCTTTGCATAGAGACCAGCCTTTCATATAGTTAGCGGTGGTATACTTCAATAGACACTTATGTCAGAGTTAATGGACACGTTTTTTCATTGCTCAAAGAAAGCGATGTCGTATTTTTAAAAAGGGAAGTCTTTATCCATTTTTCATTCTTGTATTTTTCTTTGTTTATTATGTTATAATTTTGTTATATTATTACACATTTACAATATCTAAAGGCAACAGTATTAAATGCACAGGCAAAGAGTAGATTTACAAATGTGCAAAATGAATTCTGAAAATTACAGATTAAAGCTTGATTCTTAAAGATCATTGACAAAGTATTGTGTTATTTGTGAATACATTGCTAGACAAACATATAGGCAGAATAGCTAACAACTGATGACAAACGAAAAATAATGGATTGTATAATTTGCAGAGGTCAGTTTTCTCCCTTGATAGTCAATCACTAACAAGTTACTCCTTAAATAAACATCTATCTTTCTCTATCTCTCTTGAATAAAAAAAATTACTTACCCGCCAGGGAAAGAATTGATCTTTTTGGTGAGCAAAACCTAAATTGCCAAATTTATTTTTGCCCCACATGTACAAATCACCACGATCTGAAAAAAATAAAAAAATAAGTTCCTTAAGTTGCAAAATTAATTCTTTCTTAAAAGTGATAAGATTTTTAACATATTTTTCCTTTTATCTTTTTATTTTAATCAGTGAAAAGCTGGATGCGTTTATGAATTTTATTGAAGTTACAGTTGACAAATGGGTATCCTTAATAAATGAAAAATATCACCTTTTATTTGTCAAAGACTTGTATGGCTTGGGGAAACAATTAAACTAACAGCTATAATTATTAGGCCACCCTAGTTAAAAAAAAAAAAAAAATGTATTTCATATTATTCTTAGTATTCATTGCCAAGTGGATAATTCTAAATGAAAATAGAATGTTTCTTTTATTATTATTACTTTGCAAAATTTTACAAGACAGCCAGGAAGCCTTTGCTTCAGCCAGCCAATAAGAAGAAAAGACTAGCATGGGGAAGAGATCACAAAAATTGGACACTAGAACAGTTCATTTGATGCACATATTATTGTGCAGTATTAAAAAAGAACCATTCTATGTTCATTTTGAATTATTCACTTAGCAATAAATACTAAAAATAGAATGAAATACATCATTTCTTTTAAAAAAAACTGGGGTGGCCTAATAATTATGGCCAGTAGTGTATGTTATCAAGAGAAACTAATGCAATACACAGATTCTTTGTAATAAGATAGTGAGACAATTAAAGTTTCCAGAAAAAGCAGCAGGGGAAATAAGGGGATACAACCTCTTCAGTACAAGGAGATGAGGTGACTCGTTTACATAGGAAGTCGACAAGAGTATAAATAGCTACAGCTATTACCCATGAGGCAGTTCAGCACCTACTACTTCTTATGAGTCAGTAACATGACACTACAATAACAAAAACATTTCAAAATAATTGGACATGAAAAAATAGCATGAAACTTAATGGTAGAGAAACTCAGTAAGCTGGGTACAAATGAGGGTTAGCTGCATCTGTATTTCCATTAAATTGTCTAATCACATACAGAAACATTTTATTTCCTATAGATGCAGGTGTATTTAAATTGCTGATGTTTTGCCTAATCTCTTTTCATTGCGCATGAATTGCCACCAAAAAGCAAGGTTAATTTAAACTGCAGATGCAGACTAAATGTAGGGTAAATTTTTACTGCTATCTTTAGTGAACAATGCTCACAATCAATGAAACCACTTAAAAAGAAGTTGTAGAAATTAGCTGAACTGCCCTTCTTTACGCTAAGAGGTCAAATGAAAGGATTCCTTAATGCAGTAATGGTGAGTTGGTAAGAATCAGTCAGTACAAAGGGAAACTGCAGCATATATACCCTGATGTGCTAAAAGTCATGGATAAGCAGTATGTAAAGGTAATGGTAAGTAGTGCCACCATCCTTAAATATCATGGAAATGCTCAGAGCCATATCAGTTATGTGCTCAGATACTGTGAATCAGTGTGAATACTGGCTGCTTGCGTACACATGTACATAATACAAACTGCTACAATAAAGCTGGGTAAAATCAACCAGTGGCCATGGATGACACATCTGAATATATATTTTTGTAATCTACAGTAAAGATTAACTATTGTCACCTAGTTTCAAATCTGTGCATAGCATGCAACATCCTTGGAATTATGAATGTCAGAAAAACATCAAACTGAAAGCTTTATTTAACAAAATGCATAAAATGCAGTGACATTTCAAGATGCTGTAACTTTAAAACTATTAAAAGATACGGATCTAATATTCGGTTTGATTTGATTCATTTTTTTATTTCTTATTAACTCTTTGCAGGTTATTTAAAGCCAGAAAATATTTTTAGATTGCAAAAAGTTTTTTTTTTTGGGGGGGGGGGGGGGAAATAATGATTTACTGATACAAATCTTACTAATTAACCCATAGATGGGGGAGGGCAAAGAAGTGAATTCATACTTTTCTCAAGGGTACTTGCACATAAATGAATATAATGAACCCAACTGGAATTACAACGCTCTGATTAACAATTCTAAGCTATTATCCATTACACCATCCACAAATCCAAGCTTACAACACCTGGTATTCCCAAGAAGTCAACCATCTAGGTAATGATCAGTCTTAACATTGCTTAACTTTGGTGATTGTATCGTATAGGAACTGGTGTTTCCACATATGACCATAAGCCAAATTTAATGTTTGTGATTTATCAATAAATTTGTTCAAAGAACACCTGTGAATTTTTCAAAATTTGTTTGAGAGGGTCACCTGTGGCTATTAATTGATTCGAGATGAAATGAATTGTGGATGGTGTAATGGATAATAGCTTAGAAATGTTAATCAGAGCATTGTAATTCCAGTTGGGTTCATTATATTCATTTATGTGCAAATACCCTTGAGAAAAGTATAAATTCACTTCTTTGCCCTCCCCCATCTATGGGTTAATTAGTAAGATTTGTATCAGTAAATCATTATCATCCCCCCACCACCACCAAAAAAAACTTTTTACAATCTAAAAATATTTTCTGCAAAGAAAACTCACCATAATTTTAACTCACTCTTAGGACAGTATGATAATTCAATTATGCCTACAAAAACAATGAACATTTACAAATTATCCATTTACAACCATTACCAAATATATAGAAACATTTGTTTCCAATGTTAAGACAATTGTTTGAATATAAATCATTGTTTCTGGTTTGTTTGTTTTTTTCTTTTGGTTTAGCAGAACCAACCATCAGCTCAGCTTGAAAAGAATTTTCATAGAATTTGTTAGAAACAAAGAAACCAATGTTAAGTTTGCTATTGGTATAACAGAAATTAATCAAACTTAATATCAATTTCCCTATTTCACAATGAATTCAACTGAAACTGATTGTCTAAAATATTGTGATGATGTCAATAACAAAACATATAAGCAAAAGGAATTCATTCTTCTTTGCATTATTTCATGTCCATTCATAGGCACACTTACTTGTAATTGCTGCAAAATGATAAACACCACATTTCAGATTAACAACTTTCTTTCCAGCATCAATTTCATTCGCTCCAAATAATGGTGAGGGTAATTTTGTCGGGGTTGTGGTTGCCTGCACATTGGGTCCCAAACCCAGAATACCATAACCCCACGTAAAAACTTCACCACTTTCTGTAGAAAAGAAGAAAAATAGATTTGAGTTTTAATAGAAATGGCAACATTATAAATTTAATTATACATCCTTAATGGTTCATACTTAAAAAGACAGATTTGTATCCTCTATTATTTACAATAATCTTTCTCAAGTAACTTGTAATATGAAGCCTTAGTCTTTATTACCAAAATGCTTGTCTACACCTTTTTACCCTCAAATTGAAAAAAGCTCAACTTTAAATTGACTAAAGCTGCATTTCAAATTGAGATTTTATTAGTGCCTAAAGATAGAGTATTAGTTCACAAATGTATGAACAATATAATCGCAGATAGATACTTAAAAATTGAATAGTTCATGCATTGTCCCTCATTTGGAAATCTTGTGTCATTATCTGGACAAAATATTTCTGTACATGATTATACATTTACATGCTCAGTGGTGGTGAAATTGTAGACATCTGGTTATCAATGACTTCTATGAGGTAGCATAATCAGTACTTGGTCTGAATAACTCCTGTTGGAAGTGAAGTCATCATTGTTTTAAATGTTTCAGCCATCTGCCATTTCATAAACTTCACAACACACCAGCATTCCTTGACTGGATTTAGAAATGCATCATTTTTAATTTTGATATTAATTTAAAGTTGATCCTTTTTTTTTTTTGTTATTTAAAGTTGATCTTTTCACATTTTTAGTTGGTCCTTTTCTTTTTTTTGTCATTTAATTTTTTTGAGTTGTTAAAACTGTAGAATAAAATTCTTTTTTGAAATCTAATAAATAATTTGCAGGAGAACAAAAATAGTCATATGAAAATTTTTTCCAGTGTTCCTGGAGAAGCCATGTTTAGGGGTCAGATTCATTTACTCAGTCCCAAGCAAGGACATATACAGTGAAATAGAAAAAGCAAGCCTTTAGTTTTTCCAAACTGAGGACTACTAATTAGAAATTTCTATATCTGGGCAAGATATATTCCTAAAGGGAAAAGGTGCCATGTGCTTATAAGCTGTTGGGGGAGACAGAACCAAAAAACATCATTTAGCTCCTGTACACTGAATGTTTCACTGACAACTTTCGTTGCTGTAGGAAGTGACATCACTATGCATCTATCACAAGACCCAAGTGACAATCTCGTCCAAAGGGAGATAATTGCCTTTTCTAGTCTAACAAGATGACAATGTATATAAAAGACAAAATGGTAGATGGCTAAAACAAGTAGCATGTTCTGTCTTACACAATGTGGTACAGACAGTCTTTCATAACCTGACAAGATACAAAGCTACTATCAATAATTAAAATTAAGATAATTATTTTTTTTATGCAGTCACAAAATTCAGTGTTTGTTTGATGGTAACATAAGTAGATACAAAAGACTATATCCATGATGTTAGGGCTTCTCAATTTAGGACACTTCTTATTAATTTCATTGTCTAAGAAAATAAGAAAAGAGACAGCAATTCAAACATGTGCAACTACTAAAACATTTACAATAAGAAACATATATTGTTTCACTAAGTGTAGTTACAATGTGGCCCGTGTGCAAAGGTATGAAGCAACCAGTTAGGATTAAACCCACTACTCAGTTGCAATTGATCTAGCAAGATAAGCATTATACCAAAATATATATTATAAGCATTATACCAAACAAATATATATATATATATATATATATTCTATGTTTCTTACTAACATCTGATGTTCATGCATATGAAACTGTGAGAAACAGGAAAAATTTTGGAAACCATATATAGTTTCTTATATGCACACACACACACACACATTATATATATATATATATATATATATATATATATATATATATACACAGGGGAAAAAGTTGGTTAGCACAGGAATTTCTCGAGGTCAACCCCCTAAGTGAATCTCCATTCTGATTAGCCCACATACATTCACAGTAAACCGAAAGTATTTGTCATTTAAATGTAAATCGTCTGCACAACCACACCAGCATTGTCTGATGATGAGAATTAATCTCGAAACATAGAAATTTCTATGTAGCAATGAAAAATTGACATAACCATATAATTATATTTTATATATATATATATATATGTATATACAGACACACACTGTATTTCAAATTATTAACAAGGTGACACTTTTCCATTCTATCCAAAAACTAGTGTTTGTTGGAATTTAACAAAATTATCAAAGAATGATGACAATATGTATATACACCTACTCTACAAAAATTGTAAGGTTCTAGAAAAAGGAACAGAAGTTATGGTCATTTACCTAATTTATTTAAATTATTAGTGTGAATAATTATTAGTGAAGTATTATAAAAATCCCTGTAAAAAAAGAAAATAACACTTTACATTTACATTTTTATTTTTAAATACAGTATCTAAGATGTAATTAAATCAAAATAAAAAAGTAAACACAGTTCAAAAAGGATAGTAGATTTGGTCAATATGAGATATGTGATCCTTTTTTTAAAATGACTTGGAAAAGGTGCTGGTCCATTGAACATGTCAGTTTCTGGATCTTCTCTGATGTAATTTCACATGATATGTCAACTATTTTCCTGCCATTGCTTCTAAACTAGTATCCATTCTCATAAACATGTTACTTTAGAATGTTCCACATGTTTTCAATTTGGTTTAAGTCTGGAGAATTAACCAACCAGTTCATCTTCTGAAGTCCACTGAAGCCTAATTTCTGCAGGACTTTGTAGTTTTATGTGCTGAATGTGAAGGAGCATTATCTAAACTTATTTATAAATGGAACTTTGTCTGTGTGTGTGTGTGTGTGTGTGTGTGTGTGTGTCCGTTACCTATAGACGCCAAAACGGCTGAACCGATTTTCTTGAAAATTTACACAGTTTTTCTATAAGCGTCTGCGAGTGTTCTTAGCTAGGTTTTGTGTCAAGGTACCCCCGATAAATATCGAAAATCGATAATCGAAAAAATCAGTTTATAGAAGGAGTGGTCCGATTTTAATCAAATTTGATACACTCATAGACAAAGAAATAAGAAACAATATTCAGAAGTTTCAAGGTTGCAGTTCTTACACTAGTGCAGAAAATTGATAATATATATATATATATAAAAGGCAAGATGTTTGTGTGTGTGTTTATCTGTCTGTATGTCCTTTATACAAATCCACAATTTTTATCCGATTCTCACCAAACTTCACACAAATATTCTTTAGGCTTCTAGTCAGGTCATGAGTGACTTATTTTTTCCAATTTCTCCCCAATATTGGAACTCAATACCCCGATATCAAATCAGGTCTGATCAAGATCAGGATTTCAGCCCTTTTATCGTGGTTCTTGCTGCAGAATCTGCTCTAACTTAGTAAAATTATAGTTTTTAGACTTAAACATTAGTAGATCTTCTCAGACGACTCATTTTCCCCAGTATCGGAAATTGATACCTACAGTTTCACTTTAACTGGAAACAACTATTGCTTTTTAGTCTTTCGTGCCAACGTCCAAAGAGTCTGAGCTCCAGGACTATGGATTAGTTTTAAAGCTTTCATTACACCCGAGCAACACCAGGCTATACTGCTAGTCTTGCATAAATATGATGATTCTCTTGAATGGTGATTCTTTGCTTTTTTAGTCAAGATTCCAGGTGCTCTTTGTGGTTGTTTTCGTAACCATTAGGCACTCTCCATAGTCTAACCATGATACTTCCAATTCCAGCCCAAATTATATCTCCTCTTTCTTGCTAGTATGTTAAGTGTTGATAATGATCTCATCGATTTGCAACCAAACCTTTGCTCCAACCATCAAGGCCATCAAGTGTTGCACAACTTTCATCTGTGAACAAAACTTTCAAGAAATCAACCTTCATGTTTCTTTGCTTGTTTCAAATGGATTTGTATATGTACTTTTGTTAATCGAGGCTTTGTCACTGGTATCACTGATATACCAACTTTTTCAGAAGACAATATTGACTACTTCTGGACACTATTGATTCTCCAATGATCCTGAAAAGTGCTCCACTGGTCAGGTCTGGGTTATTTACTGTTTCACATTTTATTCATGACAAAGAATGGCAGCCATCTTACATAACTTCATAGGAGCTGCAACAAATCTTTTCACAATTTGATTTGGATATCTCTAATGTAGATTTACCTTTGGAAAGTTCAGATATTATAATATCTTTCTCAGAAAGGTCAAGTCACATTTGTGAGCCATAATTATAATGACACTTGTTTATAGCCGGGAACACTTCTATATCGTGTTAATATTGCAAATGGCCACCGTTTATCTCCTGCTGTGCAGAACAATACAGCTTTTATACAGCCTGCACATATACCTATTCCCATTATACTATGAAAACTTTGTTAAACTCATAATTTTTGGACAAAATGAAAAAATATGTCAATTATTTTAATAATTTGGAACACAGATAACGTAATAGGCAGCGTGATTGAAAAGTAACTCACCATTTTAAAATACTTATACTTTAGTTATTAACTATAATTTTTACAAGAAATCGATATGAGAGGAAAGTGAAAGGATGAGGTTTTATTTAAAATTTGATATAGGTACCAGATTTCATTACCAACTTCTTCAGCCTCCCAGGAATCACCGATTTCACCAGGAACTCTTCTGGTATAGAAGGTATAACTTCTTGTATTTGCAGTTCAAGTTCTTCCAAAGTCTTGATTTGATATAGTAGACTTGCTCCACTAACCAATCCCAAAAAAAAATTTTAAAAAAAAAAAAAAAAAAAAAAAAAAATCGCAGGGTGTTAAATCAGGACTCCTAGCTGGCCACATATACATAAAATAGGGAGTTACTTTTCAATCACCCTGTGTGCACACACACACATATATATATATATATATATATATATTAGTATGGAACTGAAGAACATATGAATTACTATTAAAAATAGGATGCAATTATTTTATAGTCAACAAAGTATATTTAAAAAATAAACTTACCATTAAGAAATCCACAGATGGAACCTCCTGAAGCAACTTTAATAATTCTTCCACAAGAAGCGGGTATTGGAATGTTTTTGGGGACATTTACTTGGGTGTGGTCCGTGATGAGAGCCAATTGATTGTATTCAGAATTGCCCCAACCAAACACATCACCCTTATCTAAAATGAGAAAATGACCACGTATACACCACAAAACAAGTGATTTGATATATTTTTCTTCAGAAAAGAGAATCAGTATAATAATAGCAACTTGAAAAAACAGCAGTGCCAAACAAAATTAAAGGTTTAACAGTTTCAGTTTCAGTCTAAAGAGATATATGAATTCAATAATGCTTACAGCCATTTACATAAATTATAAAGTGAGGAGGCAAGGTGTTAACAACATTTCAATTCCTTTAGTGTTATTTGATTTCATGATTTGTTTAAACTGGAATATTGTAGGTTGGGTTAATTAAAAATTTTCATATTGATGGGTAGTTTGCACTATGTTAAAAATTTCCCATGGAACTTCTCTTCTGAACAGTGTGTGTGTGTGTGCGTGTGTGAGCAATACCACTTCTGGATATCTCAGTTATCTCTCTTTAACTCTCTGTTATTTGTTCACCACTGCTGTAGCCAGGTATTGAACTCACAATCTACTGGGTCATCCTTCATAAAAGCCTTTGGTTAAATCTAGTGACTTGGCCCAAAGAGTTGTAAGTTCAATCAGCTGGAGAAAGCCAGAACATACAGCAAAAACATCAAGAATATGGCAATAAAGATGAGGACAACAGTACAAACAATGTAAATCATGAAAATGTAATTCCTTAAAAATAAATGCTTATTTCAGGAGATTTTTTTTTTTATTATTTCCCTATTTTTAAATTTCATGACTTATTTTTCCTTATTGAAATTTTTAAAATATGTCCCAAAGATTTTGTTATTCTACAAGTGCACCTTAAATTAAAATTTAAAAAAAAAAAAAAAAAGGCTAAAAAATCACAGTCCTAGACAGATGTTATGTTATGCTTCGAGTCATCTCTTATTCAAGTATCAACACCACATCTTACACTGCATCAACAATGGATAATTTCTTTTTTTCTGGGAGACACGTTGACCCTTGGGAGGCATGTTGACCCTTCAAATTCTTGTGTCCATGTGAATGCAGATTTTTTTACCTTTATCAAACTTATCACTGTCAGAATCTTCTGTTCATACAGTCTTCTGACCAGTACTTTGCTATTCTGTATTTTGCTATTCTTTGAAGCCTACAGATTCTGTAACAATTATCAATATTTATGGTCATTCATAAAATTCCTGAGAGAACAAAGAAAAAGCTGGAAAATAATGTTTCAGATGAGACAAACTCACCTGACAGTGCAAGCACACAATCACCAGAACAAGCAATCTGGACAATCTTTTCTCCTTCGATTGCTCCTTTTACTTGAGATGTTTGACCAACACTTTGATAATGGCCCAAGCCTGTGTACAAATTAAATTAAATTAAATTTTTTACAATTAAAGAGAAAAATCAATAACAAAATGAAAAACTAAAAAACAGAAAAGCTTCAAATTCACTAATTTCACAATGATTACAATGAGCTGAAAACAAAGTGGGGTTATGATATCATAGGTAGGATTTCAGCACTTTCATTCAAGCTAATGATCATTCACACACACTTTAAGGAAATTTGTTCTTTTAAATTATACCACCCCAAGAAAGGTGGGATCACCACTAGTGCACAGGGGGTTACGGAGAGACACAGATGGAAGAAAAAGGGTGATGAAGAAAAGATAAAAGAATGGAATTCAGGGAGATAGAATATGACAATTGATGTTGCATTTAAATTTTTGAAGGTTGTAGCTATCAGGAAAACAAGTAAAGATCAGGGTGTTCCACCGGCATAAAGTGCAAGAAAAGGAACTATTAGCATAGAAAAGGCAGTTACATTTAACTATTTTAATGGCAAGAAGATTCAACCTTGATGCTAATCTAGTAGCAAGCGTAAATTGATGTGGCCAAGGCACCAGAGAAAAAAGCTCATCAGGGCAGTTGCCATGGAAATATTTGTAGAAAAGACAGAAGGGAAATCACATCACATTAATGAGAAAAAGACTGAAGTCGAAATGCAAAGTCAGGACCAATTACATTACAAATCATTCTTTAGATTTTGTCAAGTATGGCAACAGTATTCAATGCATGGACAAATGGCAAATTTATAAATGTGCAAAATGGATTCTGACAAGAAAAACTGTCTGTTCTAACACAGTGACCAAACTTTCCTAGCAGTAGATGCAGCTATAGATTTGATGTAGTCATTCCATTTCAGTTGAGAGAGTGAGGCCAAGGAGGCGCAGTGCATCGCTCTCCAAGATCTAGCATCATCCATTCTGATGGCTGGTAGGAAAGTTTCTCTATGGTGGTTTAAGGAGAGCAGTTTCATTTTAGAGGCATTAGAAATTACAAGCCATTTCCTACCACAGTCTATCAAAGATCATAAGTCCTTTTCAAGAGAAGCTGCGAGATTTAATTTGTCAGCCTTAGCAGTTTTGCTATTAAGACGAGAGTAAATGGTAATGTCATCTGCATAAATACCTAGTTGGGAACTGATTACATTGAGGAGATCATAAAGATTAGAAAAGGTGTGGGGCCAAGGATAGAGCCTTGATGGATGCCTACTTTTGTATAGAAGGATCTGGAAGCTTGTCTGTTCAGAATGACCTTCATTTTACAATTTGATAGGAACAATCAGATAAAATCAAACAATCACCCAGAAATACTTTAGACCTGGAGCTTGCACAGAAGGTCAGTATACTAAACCCAGTCAAATGCTTTTGAGATATCAAGGGCAACAGGCTGAGCTTCACCTATCTTATCAAGAGACTGGTATTAGATGACTCTGCCTTGGTATTGTCTCTCTAATAAATTAAACCAATGATGCCTTGCTATTGTCTCTGTCTATGAGTGTAACAGAAGGGATATATATATATATATATATATATATAATTGGAGTAAATAGATCTATCTATCGCCCGGTTCACACTCCACCCACGTCTATTGAACAGGTTAAGAGGCTCATCCCTTGTTCCCTGTTTAGGATGTGGTTTCCGGCTTTCTCTTTTCAAATCTTCTCCCTTTGTTTTTTGTTTTTTTCAATTGGAGTAGATAGACTAAACTATCGCCCAGTTCACACTCCACCCACATCTATTGAACAGGTGAAGAGGCTCATCCCTTGTTCCCTGTTTAGGATGTGGTTTCCGGCTTTCTCTTTTCAAATCTTCTCCCTTTGTTTTTTGTTTTTTTCAATTGGAGTAGATAGACTAAACTATCGCCCGGTTCACACTCCACCCACATCTATTGAACAGGTGAAGAGGCTCATCCCTTGTTCCCTGTTTAGGATGTGGTTTCCGGCTCTCTCTCTTCTATTCTTTTCACTCTTACGTAGCTCCCAGCACATCAGTGGCGTTACCACCTTGCTCGGGGTGATATGATTAAAAAAAAAAAAACATATTCAGTGATGACCATTAGCACATTAGTATTAGACCTGGCAAAGTAGAAGTCATGTTATTTGTCAGAGAATAGGTTGTGAGATGAGAGATGCTTAACTATTTTAGTATTAATAAGGGCCTCAAAAACTTTGCCGAAAAGTGGTAAGAGGTTAATAGGGCAATAGAGACGTCAAAGGGTTCTCTAGTGTTTTTGAAAACAGGAACTACAGAAAAGGACTTCCAACAAGGAAAGCAAAAAGCAGTGAATTTCATTTCTCCATAGTCCTACATTATTTGTTATTATTATTATTATTATTATGCTATATCTAGTGGATACAAGGGCTATACAGTGGTTTCTCCCTACATAAGGGAGACACAAGTTCAAAACTTTGTATATTTCCTTTATTAAAGACTTGTAAAATCCAGGTTGAAATAAAAAAGCCTCTATTTGGCTTTGTGATTAGCAAATAAAATATACTTTGTAATCAATAAAAAAATGAAGAAAATGCAAATTAAATTTTCAGGAAAATGTGAACAAAAATTTATACTTACAATCAGAAAAAACAGTTGAAATTTCAGATACAAATAATGAGGAAAGAGAGCTTGGTGAACTTAACACTCATAAAACATTGAAGGAAGGAAGAGCAAAGAGAAACACTACCTAGTGAGTTATTTTTATTTTTTAAATTTATTTTTAGTAAGGTTTAATACAAGGTTCAAGAGCTACTGAAGGTAGAGGGTTACTGGATGTGTTGTGTGATATGAGTTTATTTTATGAAATCCGTTACAAAATGGATTAACTCATATTTTACTATATTTGTTTGAACATTATTTTTAATGGATACTTGTATCTGAGTAGCTGCTTTGTTTTTTTTTTAATAAAACAGTATATTTATTTACATCTACCAGCCTGAATAATCAAGAAATCTTGTTAGAAAAGTATGCATCCATTGGCAGGATTTGAACCTGTGTCCCCTAGGAGAAACCGTCATTAGATCTGACGTGTCTTAACCACTCAACCACGTAGGACTTATGGTCAAAAACAGAGCATCTATTCAAATATGAGTATCCATTAAAAATAATGTCTAAACAAATAAATAATATGAGTTTATGTAAATAGAGAGTATAGCAATGAGTAGGAAAAATGGTAAGGGTCTGTGAAGAGCTATTATTGCCCACATTGTCCACATTCTAAGGGGACACAGCACATGAAAGAAGAAATAACAAATATTTTTTTATTGGATTCTAGCAACTTTAAATTACCAACATCTTAAATATACTTACCAGTCTGCCCATCTGAACCCAGACCACAGCTGTAAACAGTTCCAGTTTTTGTAAGGAAGAGTGTGTGGTCTTGTCCACAGATAACCTATGTGCAGAAAACAATAAAATAGAACTTGCAGATGAGTTTTTAACATACATAAGCAGAAAATGTAAAGAAAACAAAAGCAAAGGTTAAATTTATGAGTTTTGCATGGGAAGGGTTAATTACACAGGAAAAGCTTTCACTACTACATCACTGTTACTATGGCGGTATCTGACTACCAGGCACACCGGGCACAGGTCCGGGCCGATCCATGCAATCATAGTGAAAATCCAGGCAAGGAAAAATGTCTTTGTCAGAAATCAAACTAAACAATTCACAAAGAAAGTAAGAAGGAAAGAAAAACAAAGAAAACATCCGAATGAATGCAGTAAAAATCTGTTTATTAATTTTGGGAGAAAAGACTGGTTATACTCAGAAAGTCCGAACCCGATTTCCTGCTTTCGTTCACATTCTGTGCCTAATTTCCATTGGAATAGCTGAAAAAAAATCAGCAAAAATCATACTTTCTGGAAACAGATGACACTGATGATGTCATCCTATTGTCAACTAATAAATCTGGGTAATTTTCTCTGTGCCCAGTGTTTTTTTTTTTAGCATCAGCTACGGCCCTGACTGTTACTTTGGTAGACATTCAGACAGGTTACATTCCTGTAGCAGTGACTTACCTCGGTGACCTAAACAGGCCAGAGTCGGGTGAATATTTTGTAAGGGAGGTAAATCACTGCTACACTCCCCACTGATCTCCTAATCACAAGTGCTGCATCTCGGGGTGGGTCTCTTTTGTCAGGGACTTCTTCAAAGAGGAACAACGAAAGTCTCTTTCTCAGATGAACTACGGCCTGAAGTGTCATTGGGTGCTCCAGCATTAGTCTTTGAACCACTAGTACTAGAGGAATTACCTGGCGAACTAGATTTTAAATATATAAATCGTTCACTCTCCTCTCCTTGACAGATTCTGATAATAACAACGACCCCTCAAAATGAGCATCCCTGTCACTATCAGAATCTGTCAACGGATCTGATCCTAAAAATGGGCGTAAATTTTTTACGTTTTGCGGTGTAACATCAATCCGCATCGACTGCTGACTAATTACCTGGGTTACGCGATCTGTTTTGAATTTATTCGTGCATCTGCTTTTTGGACTTTTAACCCAGACAATGTCCCCTTCTTTGTAATGTGAGGGCGCGGTATCAATATTTTGTACATGATCATGGTACCTATGCAACATATCAGTCATTGCTGTGGAAGCTAAAAGACTGTCCTTGGGAGTGACATTGTGCCAGTAGACCACCTCCGACACTGAACATTGTTTTCTGGCTGTGATAGTTTTTATACTCCTATGACAACATTCCACAATTCCATTCCCAGCCAGTTCATAGGCACATCTAAATCTCAAGAGTACCCCTCAACTGTTTAAAAATTTCTTGAAATTTTAACACATGAATGCAGTGTCATTATCTGACAGGATCTCAGCTGGCGGGCCTCTCTCATAGAAAATTGCCTTCAGTTGATGAATAACACTAGCAGAGTCCTGCTGACGCAGCAGTTGCCATATCACGAATCGAAAGGCTCGCAGTCAATAAGTGTTAGAAAATGACTGCTTCTGTTGTGGGTAATATCCATCACCAATCTATTCCAAATTGCTTTTACGCCTAGCATCTCCTTTTTCCAACGTATCGGTGCAGGATCAATCAACCGGCAGGCTTCGCAAGTTCTGACCACAGATTCGAAAGTTTTCTGTACACTAATGGGTCAACAGATTTGGCAAAATATAACGTCCTTTTCACACCCGGGTGGCCACTTTGGTGGGGCATATCGATCACCTGGTTTTTGTTTAATCTACTTTCCACAATGGCACAACCTTTCAGCAGCCATTCTTCTCTATGTTGATGCGAATCTAACCATCTCTGTGGTACTCGGGTCAAGCAGTCTGCGTGGTTTAAACAGGACTTCATCAGCGTTACATCCATCATCAAGGCATATTCCTCTGTCAATGCTCGCAATGTTTCCAAGCGTCGTCTTACAAGCCTCTCACTGGCCACCTTTGTGTTCACTCACGTTTTATCCACTCGACCTGGCTACTCAGTCAATGAGCGCTCAGCACAGTAAATATAAACAGCTACAAGCGACACCAATTCTGTTTACCACGACGTGCTGTCTGATTCTCCATCTGACCAACGCTCACCAATTTGCCGTCACCACACAGGTCCAGTGGATAAAACGGGGTATGCTCATTTTGAGGGGTCGTTGTTATTATTCAAGTCGCTGTTCGTGTGAGAATAGCGTTTCGGAGATTAAGACGTGTGGATTGCGTTTGCCTGGTTGAAATACTTTCCTGCGGTTGCTTCCTACCAATACATTATTCTTTTTTTCCTTTTTACCACAATTCCTTTGTGCCACCAGCTCATGCATTTACAGCTACCATACTATATTCACAATGGCAAACCATCCTTTCCACTCAGACAGCTGAACTGTTACTGTGTGGAATAAAGCCCCAAGAGAATGCTTCCCTAAAACTACAACCTTGATCTCTTTAACTCTAGGGTCAACCAATATCTATCCTACTCATCCTCATAATACTTCTCCCTCACCTTACAATCTCACTCAATAGACCTTTCTACACATACTCATAACATGCACTTCTTACTCCCTGCTTGTTTATCAATTTCATTTAGTAACCCACCACTTTGAGTGGCACTTGGGCCTCATATTGGGTGAATAATAGCAAAGGAAAAATCACAAAGGTGGTGGTAAAGAACCACGTCTATGTCAGCCAGAAACTCTTCTTCTATACATAAATCTCCAGGAAAATTGTCAAATAGATCCTTTATTGGTACGGGTGTCAATGGCTCCTATAGTAAGATGGAAGACAGTTATACCCATTTCACTAATCAGCCATATAAAATTTGATAATTTGCAGGAAAAACCTGATAAGCCAAAATTCAAACCCATAAAACAGAAACTATTGTTAGAGAATGCATAAGCTATCCCAAAATGACAAACCCTACCATACTTATCAGAATTCAGATAATCTAATTTAAATGGGGGTAGTTTGAACCATGCGGGCATAGAATCCTGACAGTGATGTAGTGTCTTTTTTAAGTTTTAATATAAAACTAAGAAACATAGAAAAATAACCGGTATTACTGCAAGAATAGAAGAGTGAATATATTTTGGCACTCTCAATCTAAGCAAAAAAAAAAAATCAAAAAAAAATCAATCATCAACAAAGTTATTGTTGATGTTTGTTTTATGTTGCTTAGTTTTTTATAATGTGTCCAAAAAAGAGATTATTTTGGCATGAAAATCGTGTTTTTCATAATGTTGTATCTTGTTGTAGTTGAAGACAAGTTTTTGCTTGTGAGTCTTTTTTATATATTCTAAGTTGTAAAATCATGACTGTCAAAGTTAACTAAAAAGTCATAAAAAGATTTGATTACTAAAATTGGATTCATAAGTGAAGGAAGAATTATTCTCAATTTTATTTTCTCTTTTTTTTTTTGCTCAGATGAAAATATCATCACTATAACAAACATATATCATCACTATAAAAAAAAATAACAGGGTACGATGGGAAATTGTCGCCATTTTATATTTTTAATTAGGTGCATATGCATTTTGCTTTTGTCAACTGCACAGTATACTAGGGTCAGTTGGGCACCGTCTGTGAGTAAAAGAGCACCATGATGCAATGTACAGATCCAGAAATTTGGAAACAGTATGCTGTACTGCTTGGCATTCATGCCAGAAGCTTTGATAAAAATATGTAAGAATGTTTGGATGTCAATCTGAGGACAGTGCAGAGGATTTGGAAAGAGTTGGATCAGTCTGATGGAGATTATGAAGGTGTTTGGAGTGATCACTAGTGATGGCAATGTTAAGCCTTGATTCATCTTCCCACAGGGCCTCTAACAACACAAAGGCCTACATCAAGTGCCTTGACAAGGGAGTGCTGCCTTGGATTAAGAGGGTGGTTGCTGGAAGACCCTATGTCTGGCAACAGGACTCTGCATCATGCCACACTAACAAGAGAACCCAGCCATGATTGTCAGACAATCTCTGCACCCAAAAAATCCTTTACATTTGGCCACTTAATTCCCCAAACTGCAACCTCCTTGATTATTATGTGTGAGATGCAGTTGAGCGTGCGACCAACAAAACTTCTTGTAATGCCAAAGATGAACTGAAGGTATGGATTATGGCAGAATTCACCAACTTAAACAAGAAAACCGTCGAGAAGTGATGCAGGAGATTCCAAAGTCGTCTGGAGGCTGTGGTTGAAGCCAATAGTGATTTTTATTGAAAAAATTTACTCTTTAGTATTTCAAGTATAATTTTGGTAAAAATATATGTTGAAATGAGATATCAGTTATTTTCATTTTTGTGTAATTTAGACAGCAATTTATCCATCACATCCTGTATATAGTCGGCTTGGCAAAATTATTAAAATCTTTGCTTTCTACATATTTGATATAAACAAAAATGAACAGATCATTAACCTATTCAATTGTAAAAAGATGAACTGTAATTATAAACAGTTGGAAAAAGATACAGCAAGTAAAATTTGTTGGTACATAACATCCCAACAAATACCTTGGATTTATCATTTGCTATTAAAAAAAAAGTTCAAAACATTTAATCTAATTATTACCAAGAACTTGAAACCTCAAAAAATAAAATAAAAAAATATAAATCAACCTTGAAACAAAGTCATATATTGCAAATCTTGAAATGCGTCTTTTGCTCTCCATGGAAAAGTAGACAAAGAACTTGCCAGTCTATAAATAAAACTGAACTTATGCAATATTCAAGAATGGGCCACTTCAAGAGTTGCAGTTGTTAATACAGACTAATCTATTTGCGTTATATCCCAGGCTGTTGGGACAAACAAAATTGAATGAAAATAAAAGACAAGTGTATTTTAACACATAAAAAACAACTTTTATTCATTCACTATCTGGGAACAGCAAGGATTGTCTGGATTGAAACAATGAATTCTACATGTATGTCAGATGGTCGCCATGTTTAATTAAGAAGGAATTTAGCTTCCCCTAACAATGTGAGTGAAGATGACAAAATGACCAAATGTTCAAATTTTGATCAATATCTTGTTTTCTGAATTGATGATTTGTATGCAAAATTGAAACAGGGCCAAAGGTACAATAAATTTTATTTAAGATCTGTGTTATTTTAGGTACCATTAAATAGTCAAAATAGTACATTATTATTAACTCCCTGAGTAGTCTTTAAAATTTCACCACCTCAATTTTAGGGGTAAGTAAGTTTGATGAATTAATTTATTCATTTCTCATTATTATTAATACAAACATTAGAAAATTATTTAAATGTTTCTTTCATGTACAGTTCTATGTAGCTATGTCTAGAGCAGAAAATTCAAGTGAATAATAATGACAACATAAACTTCAGAAAATTGATGTCTTGCTAAAAATGTTTATTCAGAAATTCCAAAGGGTAAAGGAACTTCTATTGCAGTTTTTTTGCTTGTAGGATGGGTAATTTGGCTAATTTAAAACAAAAAAAAAAATTTTTTTTTTTTTGCCAATTTTTTTTTTGTTTGTCGGTTTATTTCTGTGATAATTCATTCTTAAGACTCTTTACATCAAATCTGAAAAGGGTTGGAAAATGTCATGTTTGTTTTTCTTGTAAAGAAAGTAGTGATTATCAGTGATTATCATGCAGAAAAAAATACCATTGGAAAGGTACAAATCCATCTCTTTCCTCCAGCCTTGATTGACACCCAGGCAATGAGAAGAAAAACAATTCAAAATCAGCTTGAAGAGGGATGGGCTTCATCGAGCTATCTTGCCCAAAATACAAAACTTATTATGGCCGCAGTACATATAGTGCCTTACAACCCTAATGAGTTAGGAGACACACATGACATGACATGACTATCTCTTATAATTTAAGAAAAGTATATAAGGTATAACTGAAGCAATGTTTAGCCAGACACCATATTTGAGCAGCTATAATTAGTGTTGAATGATATGGCTAAATAATAAGAATGTTATAACTAAACTGTTTTTTTTATTTCTTTGAGAAAAGCAACAAAGCATTCTTTAAAAAAAAAAAAAAAAAAAAGCAGATGACATGTTTAATGCCAACATCAAGAAATATGTAAATTAGGGACCTCCACAAAAAAATGCAATATCTAAGGTTTAAGATGAATTTTTGGAGGTATCTAATATAAACGTTATTTAGGTTATATTTGTGATTAATCATCATTAAATATGAATTTAGAATTTTAACATTTGGTGCAATTATTGTGAATCAGCCTCAGATTGTGTAACAAAATCTACATTTTTAAAAATTCAAAAATTTAAGTGCCATAAGTGATACACACTTGGATGATGATCATGTCTCTTTTGATCCATGAGTAACTAGGTAGATTTTCCTGCAGTAGGTTGCCATTTATTTCTGCAGTAGACTGGCTGCCAAGCAAGACTATAGAACCTAATCTGCTCTGCTATTCATAACTGGAAGAGGAAAAGATGGATTCATAATTTTTGCCCAAGGGTATTTGTGCATAAGTGAATGCAACGAATTCAACTGGAATTCGAACATGGTTCTCCGATTTCTCATTCTAATCAGATATCCATTGCACCACAAGTCACATAAGATACCTATATCGTCTCAAGACTAAATTTATGGATACATTAGGTATGGGATTATCTCCCTTGATAATCATAAAGTTGAGTAGTTCCGTGTTTATTTGAACTAAACTTGTTTTACTTTCCAGTTGGACAGTATTTATATAATTCTTGTAAAAAAAATTTGGTTAAATTCAATAAAAGTTGTCCTTAATACAATATCATCATAGGGTTTAAAAAAAAAAAAAAAAAAAAAAAAAAAAGAGATCAATTTATCTTATTTTTATTAGGCAAATTATTGGCAACCATTATTTTTAGTTTTTGACCAGCACTTTTTTTTTTAAAAATCATATCACCCCAAGCAAGGCGGTAACGCCACTGATGTGCCGGGGGCTATATAAGAGTGAGAAGATTAGAAAAGAGAAAACCGGAAACCGCATCCTAAACAGGAAACAATAGATGAGCCTCTTCACCTGTTCAATAGATGTAGGTGGAGTGTGAACTGGGCGATAGTTAAGTCTATCTACTCCAATTACTTTCATCTTTAGATTTAGTTGCTTTTACTGCAACTTTATTCAGGTCATCCATTTTATAGTAACAAGTAGACAGGCATATCAGAAATAAATGTCCCCAATATAACTCAAACTCAAATTCTTTTAGTTACAATGCATGGTAAAGACTCAGAACAGTTTTACAGAACAACAGATTTCAATTATATATAATTATACTTTAGGTGGAGTAAAAAATAAAAGTGAGTGCTGCACTTTATAAAAGCTTGATTGCTGATAAATTTTATTAACATTAATTCAAATGCAGTTCAATTTTCGGCCAATAAGAAGTATTTCATAATAGATAATTATTTAGCCTTTTAGATGTAGCATTATCATTATTAATTTGTAAGGCACTGTCACGCTAAGAAGGGTTCCCAAGAATAAAAGATGAGAGTTCAAATCTTACCAAAATATTTTCTTTACTACAATTCCATCATCTTAGAATAATAAATTGGTAGTTGTGATAAAAATCAACTGAAAGTAAAACATTGATAATAATGCTAAATTATTTAGAATAATTTTACTGAATTTTCATACTTAATATATTTGTACTGATTAATTCTGAACAATTATTCAAATGGCATAAAAAGGAGTTTACATTTATACTTGAGAATAACAGACATTTGTGAAAGATTTAATATCTTTCATAAAATTCTATTATCTTAGTGAAGAAGATTTTTTAATAGAAAACCCAACAATGTTTTGAACAAAATTCTAGCTTCCTGTGTAAAAAGCAACTGAAAATTGACTCACTTCAACAATGTCATCTGGCAAATCTTTTATTTTATGAATAGTAGCATTTCCACTGAAAAAAAAAAAAATTATTATGATAGAATAAAGTAAAGAACAAAGTAGGAAACATATCTCAACCTAACATGTTTCATTTTTATAAAAGCTTCTTCAGAGATTGAGGTAAAAATAAAAAATATTTACAAAGAGACTGTATACTGGGATGCTGTGATTTGGCATTGATTCTTATTAGACAGATATGTGTTGTGTAGTAAAGCAATATATAATTATTTTTAAATGTATGTTTGAGGGAATATTTTGTATGTATATATATATATATATATATATATATATGAGAGAGAGAGACTGAGAGAAACACCAGTCTGTTTAAATGTATGTGTGCATATTAATACGTGTGTCAAGTGTATTAAAATAATGAACAACTTTTTAAATATATGTGTGAGAAATCTTTTTGATAGTAAAGTGTCTGAATGTGCATGTTTGTTGGTAACAGTAGATAATATAAGTGTATAATTCATTTATTATGCAAATACAGTACAAAATTCATTTACTGAAAGAAAATCATACCCAGAAGTTTGCATGAAAGAAGAAAAAAGTAAGATAAAATAATAAAGAATAATGGGAGGGGTGTTAAAAAAAAAAAAAAAGAGAGAGTAGATTATATGAGAAAGTCATCGCCTAGACATTGATCTGGAGAGTAAGGAAGAAGGAAAAAAAAAGAAAATAGAGACAGCGAAAAGGATTCAAGACTCAATCATTGAAAATGACTTTTAAATTACATCAATGTTAAGAAATCAAAAATTAAACGTGTAGCAGGAAAGTAAGTGGGGGGAGGGAAAATAGAAAAAAGTGGAAAAGAAAACAACAGGGTAGACAAGGAAAAAAGAGGTGGGGTGGGGAAATAAAGAAGAACAAAAGAAAAATTCACACCAGACAGCCATCAAAAGAAACGCCAGCTAAAGGAGAGTGGGAAGAAAGGGATAAAATGGAAAAAGAAAAGGAGAAAGGAAAAGGGGAAAAGGTAAATAGAGAAAAAATTAACATGATGTAATATTTGGATCTGCCAAAAGTTTTTCCAAAAATAATCTCATTATTAGGGATAAAACTTCTTTAAATTTTACTACTGGAATAAAAGGGGAGGTGCAGAAAAAGAAAATATTGTATTGGAAGAGGTCTAAAAAGAGGATTTTCATAAATAATATATATATATAAACTCTATAAAGAAAATATATACAGATACCCAAAAATAGAATGGAAGTTACCTAATATAGAAAGATTCTTCATTCCACCTCATTGTCCTGGAGGCTTTGACAATACAGTCAAACCCTCCTTCTCTGTGCAAACAAAAAGATCTCAAGCTCTAACAAGATTTATTCAGGTCTCTTGGTGAATGTTTATGATGGGGAAGTGTTTTTTCTCTTCCCTCCTTTTCTGAATATTACCTATTTTTCATCCCTGAATTTTAAATTTTCTTCTTACATATACACATGACTAGTTTTATCAGATGAAAGGCTTGCCTCAGTTTTTCCATCATTTTTATTTTTTAAGTGGATATTTTTTAAAATCTTTTTTGTTTTTAGGCAATATCATTAAACTATTTGTTTTTATAGTTTGTCATTTCTCATCATGGTCCTCCTCCTTAAGTATATATATATATATATATATGACTAATATATTATGCTCTCATTATGATTGAGCTCTTTAAAGAAAATTTTAAAAACAGTTTCCACTTCTGTGATATAGGCGTGACTCTTCAGAAATGAAATGAGTTCTTTCAGTAACTGGCATGTTTATACACTGCTTATATACAACACGTTAAAATTTCCCTTCTCTGATTCCATGCGCCTATGGCTTAGCGGGTAGCAACTTCGACTGACTCCAAATCGGACAAGTTTCAATCCCAACCAGAAGCAAGTGGATGTGTCTAGCCACACTGATGAGCTGTGATACAGCGAAACAGGCTTGTATGTGGATGACTAATATATATATATATATATATATATATATATATATATATATATATCTGATGAGACATTGTTCTTTCAAAGTTAAAAGAAAATGTACAATTTTGTAGTAGTTTCTAGATGTTCTAAAGTAATTATATATATATATATATATATATATATGCACACACATTTTGTTTTGACATTGAAAGAACAGTATTTCATCAGATATATATATATATATATATATATATATATATATATATATATATATATGAGTTTTTTTGTAACCCTGTTCCTGTGTCATAAATCGATGAACTTTTGTTCAAAAATAATGAAAAATGCAATAATTTGTTTTAGTTCTTGAAAAAGGTCACCCCCAAACCAAAAATTTAATTTTACCATGTATGCAATAAATGGAAAAAATAAAAGTATTTCCAAAGCTTTATCTTTCATTTTGCTAATGACATAATTGGATCGTACTGGTTGTATCTTTAATGCCAAAAATATTAATCTTTTTATCATATCATGTTAGAGATACTGTTTAGCTTAATCTTTACTGCAGAATAGTTGATTGAAGGTGAAATGACAGTTCCCATGAGGAATTGCAATCAGCATCTTTATTGTCATATATTTCCAGTAAATTGCAATGTCATATCTTCTCCAGCATGGGCCAGAACAATTTAGGCAAAAATGCTATTAATAATGCAGCAGTGAAAAGTGTTAATGAAATTCTGTCAAGTTTCTTTGTTTATACTAAATTCTTGACAAGTCATTTTTTGTAATGCATAGTGGAAGGTGACATTGACACCTAGGAAACAATATGTCTTTATATATTTCTAGTGTAGACCTCATGCCTTCATATTTCTCAATCTTAATTGAAAGATTTGTGGCCATATTACGTTTAAACAACAGTTCTTGTATGATTATTGAAGTTAAGCAACATCAAGCCTGGTCAGTAACTAGATAGGCAACCACTTGGAAATTCCAGCTGCTGTAAATTTGGATGTGCAGGTAGCGCAATGGTTAATAGCTTAGAATCGAAAAGCCAAGTTCCAATTCCAGTCAGGTTCGTTATATTCACTTACACACCAATATCCCTAAAAAAAAAAAAAAAAAAAAAAAAAAAAAAAAGGTATGTATCCATCTCATCCCCTCCCAGCTATGGGTTAACTTACTAATTGTAAGACTTGTATCAGTAAATTATTATTATCCTTCCACACCCCAAAAAATTCTTACAATCTAAAAATATTCTCTGGCTTTAAATAACCTGCAAAAGTTTGATAAGCTGTAAACAAACAAATCAATCAATAAATCTTAACAGTAATAGCATGGGAATTAAAATTTATAGCCTCCAGTTTGGTAATTTCTGAAAATTTAATGATGTGAGAGAAAAAAAAAAAAGAAATCAAATCAAATATCTTACCTGTACTTTTCATTTTCAATGATAGATCGACCACATTGACCATATGCATTATTTCCAAAACTAAAAACTAAAACAAAAGAAAAGTAAATATAAATAGTAAACATGCAGACACACACTATATAATCTTAGAAGTCGTACAAACAAATGAGTTAACAGTCCATTGTTTGTAGTAATTTACTTTTTGAAGGTGCAAATAAACAGGCACCAAAACACAACAGCTCTTGTGTTGCAGTAAACTATGTTTTTATTATAAACACTTTGAATTCCAGCCAAATTCATTGTATTCACTTACGCACAAATACCCTTGGGAAAGGTATTAATCTGTCTCTTCCTTCCAGTTATGGGTTAAATAACAGGACAGATTGGGTTCTATAGCCTTGGTCGGCAACCAGTCTACCGCAGAAAGCAATGGCAACATACTGCAGGATAATTTTCTGCCTAGTCAGTCATGTCTCTTTTGAGACATGATTGCCCAAGCGTGTATCACGTATGGCACTAACTGACTTATATATATATATATATATATAATGTATGTGGTGGTGATTGAAAAGTTCTTGAACTAACCCACTTCCCAAAATCTGGAAAAATATCAGATTAAGAGGAAACAAAGAACTTTCCTATATATATATATATATATATATATATATATATATATATATATATATATATATAAAAAAACCTCATTTAGACTGGAGGTTATTCATGATCGAGATGTCTAAGATGTTGCCAGATTAAATGGTAGCTTCCCCTATGTAAATAACGGTCGCAGGTTCGAATCCTGCCAAATGGCACACATTTTCGTAATAACAATTTATCGTAAATAAACAGGCCGGTAGATATAAATATATAATGCTGTTTAATTAAAAACAGAATATCTACTTAAATACGAGTATCAATAAAAAATAATGTTCAAACAATTCATATATATATATATATATATATATATATATATATATATATATAAACCAAAATAAAACCAGCAACCAAAACACAATGAAAACATGTGTAATTGTAGAAACCCTAGCAACTGCCCACTATAAAATAAATGCAAAACAACCTCAATAATCTATCAATGCAACATAACATCCATAGAAAATCCAACCATAAATAAAGTGTATATCACATCAACTAAGAATACTTTTAAGCAGCGCTGGTACTTGCACCTAACCTCATTTAAAAACAGCTTATATCGAAACCAAACATCCCTTTCCACATACTTTTGGAAGCTAAAGGATTCAAAACAGAAACCCAAAGTAAAATGAAAAATCCTAGAAAAAACTAGAACTTGCAACTCACTTAATGACATCTGCCCTTTATGTCTAAGTGAAAAACTACACATTCTCCAGTACCCTAACAGCAACGATTTACTAAACCGTAGAGACGAATTAGCAGTAATATGCAAACATCGCAAATATTTCTCGCTAAAATTTAAGTAAACACAAAAAAAAAAGGAGAAGAAGAAAAAAAAAGAAAGAAAGGAAGGAAAAGAAAAAAAACAACCAGACCCCCTCCAAAAAAAAGAAAACAAACCCTATACAATACCAACAAAAAATAATGCAGTTGCAACAGAATAGTAGGTAAATAAATAAAAAAATATACTTTATATTTATAAAATATGTTGTATAGGGGATAGATTTTATAAAAGAAATATATTTCTTAAATATTATAAAATGTTATATTTTATAATATTATAAAATAGCTTAATATTATAGAATATTATAAAATGTTGTTTTTTTTTGTGAAAGATATATTTTGTGGAAAATATATTTTATAAAAGACAAGAGAGTAAAAAAAACAAAAAAAAAGCACACACCCCAATACAAAATAACATACATTAAATTAAGGAGAAACCAACCCCAAAACAAAACAACACCTACCAACCCCTATACATTTTTAAGAAAGATATATTTTATAAAAGGTATATTTTATGAAAAGCAAAGAAATAAAAAAAACAAGAAAAAGCACACACCCCAATACAAAATAACATACATTAAATTAAGGAGAAATCAACCCCAAAACAAAACAACACCTACCAACCCCTAAACCAAAGGCGCCATTAGCACCAGCCCTTTCAAGATTAATAGATTAACCTATCATGAACTCTGCCAAAAACAAACACTTAACCCCAACACCAGTAAAAAGGTCAACGGAACTCAAAATACAGACCAACCCCTCTTACACTCGAAAATAACAAATCCAACACAAATAAACAGTCTTTTCAACTGGATAATTCTCATTTCTAAAAAAATCACCTGAGGATGAAGCCAAAACATAATGGGCTGGCTTCGAAACATGAGAAATTTTTTGTGTTGTGATACGATGAATTTAAAAACATTGTAACAACCATTACAGTATAACACTCTACATTTGTATCGAGCACTCTTTATAAAAGTAAATGCATGAACAAAAAGGTAAATAAACCTATGAGTTCAATAACTTAGTTACAAAATATTTATATATATATATATATATATATGCACACACATACACACAGAAAAAGAACTATAAAATAAATCAGCACACACAATTTGGCATCAGCAAAATCTAAATTGATACGATTTTGATCAGCACTTCAAACCAACTTTTTCTCATTATCATTGAACTACCATAAAAAAAAAAAATTTAACTTAAATTTTTTTAACACAAAGATCCTTGCTTCTATATACTGAACAAAAATAATTTGTAAATAAAAACATTTTCAAATTATTATTTTTTTTCTAACATTATAAAGTTTGCAAATTAAATAAACATTTCTATGATTCTAACGGGTTTTCATACACAGGTGTTGATCTCTCAAAAAGTAATGAGACTGCAAAGAATAAATAAAAACTTCATTTGAAAATAAAAATAAAATTTCTAAGAGAATTATCTCTAAAACATTTAGCAAGTAAATAATTCAAAAACATGACCCAGTATTGAAAATTTACTCACCTCCTTCATTGTCTGTCAGTAAAACTGTGTGTGCACGACCTCCATCCATACTTAAAATTTTTGTTTTACTAGAGTGAAGCAGAGGTAAATCAATCTTTGCTGGCTCAATAATATAATTCAAATACCTTTCTGAAAGAAAAATAAATGTATGAGTCTTATTTTGTAATTCTTAATTTGCTGACAATTCTTTAAGTTGTTCTAAGTTACCTCCCTTTAACAAATTAAACGCTCCCATAAGGCCAATATCATGGTGATTATTTAATTTCATTTGAGTAAAGATCGCCATGCACAATATTAATATCTGTTCTTTTATGTAAAAAGCTTTAAATTTATGAAAAGTTATCTTTCCTATATATATTTATATATATATATAGGAAAGATAACTTTTCATAAATTCCCTTCTTTCTCCTCGTCCCCTTATTTTTATTGTTATTTTATGTTTATTATTATTATTATTATTATTATTATTGTTATCCCTCTCTTCATTTTAAGAAAAGACTCATTCCGGCATAAATTTTGTACCAGATGGAAGGAATATTGTAGGGTCTGATGAAATGAGCTAATTAAACTCATTGAAATGAGCTATAGTTTATAACCAATTGAAATGACATGTTGAGTTTTCCTTTATAAATTTCATTTTATATATATATATATATATATATATATATAAAATAAAAATAAAATAAATTTTCAATATTCAAAAATGTTGAATGAACATTTCAACATGAAATCCCTAAGAGAGATTTCACATCTCCTCAGCAACCGTAATATTTTAAAATTGAAAAAATTAGAATAAAAGGGGAAATAAAAAAGAAAAAGAAAAAAAGAAATAAAAAATAAAATAAAAACTGACGGTTAAGATTTGAGAAATTTATGTCACAAAAAATTTTCGGAAGTAACTCATGTTTAATTTGAGATTTTAACTTTTAGATATAGTTGTAAGTGAAGAAATGGAAAATTTGGTCTCGTCTTTTTTTAATTCTTTTTTTTACTTCCCCTTTTTGTTTTATTTTGTTTAACCCTATTCTCAATTTAACACCACTTCTTACCTCCTTTTCTTTTTAAAGCTAGACGAAACCAAATTTTTCGTAAATTTCTCAAATCTTAAAGGTCATTTTTTTTGTTTTATTTTTTATTTCTTTTTTTATTTTCATTTTTTATTCCCTCTTTTATTCTAATTTTTTCCATTTTAAAATATTACGGCTGCTGAGGAGAAGTGAAATCTCTCTTAGGGATTTCATGTTGAAATGTTCATTCAACATTTTTGAATATTGAAAATTTATTTTATTTTATATTAGCTCTGTAATTTTAATTACATTAAGCTCTCCTCCTGTATCATTTTTTAATATTAAAATTTTAATATTAATTAGGATCAGGTTTTTGGGATTTACCTTCCTACTTTTCCGTTTGGATTAAAGTATTTTAATAAAATATATATATATATATATATAAATATCTGCTATCAACCACTGATTTAAAATAAATATTATTATTTTTACTTCTTGTTTTCACCCCAAGCAAGGTGGTGATAAAGCCACTAAGAAACTAAGAAAATGTTGCTGAAAAGAAAAGAAGAATAAAAAGAACAGGATTCAAAGAGACAGAAGATGACAAGTGATGCTGCATCTAAACTTTTGTACATTGTAGTCAACACGAAAGCAAGAGAAGAAACTATTAAAATAGAACTTATAATTACATTCAGCAAGTTCAAATGTAAAATGATGGCACCTAACTGCCAATCTAGTACTACTCTTAAATTCATGAAGTTAAAGTACCAAGGAGGAAAGCTCAACAGAACAATTGCCAAAAAATATATATATAGAAAAGGTACAGTGAAGCTACGTTTTAACACTGGGCAAGTGATTGAAGCCAAGGTGCTAAGTCAGTACTGATAATATTGCAGATTCTGCTTTGTTTTTGTTTTTTTTGCCAGAATTTTAAGATACATAGAAGCAGCAGACCAGATGTGGAAACCATATTCAATGCATGGATGAAGGCCAGAATTATAAAAGTGCAAAACAAATTTGGATGAAAATAAATTGTATAGCATGATAACCATGAACCAACTTTCTTAGCAGTAGACTTGACAACTGACTAATTATAATCATCCAGTTCATATCAGTGGAAGACATTGTACTAAGACTGTACAATGAGTTACACTCCTGGAGGTTAGCATCAGTCATGGTGATGGAAGGCAAAAAGGTTCTTTAAGATGATTAAAAGAGCTGTTTAATTATGGAGGCATTAAAATTAACATGCCATTTATTGCCCCAGTTAACAACAGATCAAAGGTCATTTTCAAGATCTGTTGCCAATTTGACTTTATCAAACTTATCAGTCTTACCATTAGGATAGGAGTAAATAGTTATGTCATCAACAAAGATACCAAGTCAATAACTGATGACATCAGGAAGGTCATTGCTAAAAATCAGAAACTGCTATGATAAATTACCCATGCACAAATGAACTCTTCCAAACTATAAATAAGCAGCATTTATTGCTTTGTGCTGGGCAGAGGGACGTCTATTCCAGCAGATAGCTCTGACAGCCAGACCAATACAATCAAGCTGGTGATCTTCTCATGTTGTATCTGTTTGTACTACTGTTCTTTTGTTCATATATTTCTTTAATTCTATTCCATCATTGTCTTTATTTCTGGCCTCTAACCAGGCCACAACAACTTATCTACGAGGGCTCTTAAAAACCCTTGAACAACCCAAAAAGACTGCATGGAAATTGTCAAACAGTGGTTCAACAGTGGACGCATGAAATTATATTTTTTGTCATACTTTCTTCTATTCAGCAGTACTTGCCAATCCAGAAAAGGAAACCGAACAAAAAAAAAAAAAAAAAATTCTATTTTCATCACTCCTTGTTCTGCTCAACAGTACTTGGTAATCTAGGAAAGCGAACTATGAGAATTTATGCTTTTTGAGAGAAAAAAAAGCACTCATGATTCCCTGAGTGAGTAAGAAATTAAAGATATCTTTTTTATTCACTTTAATTTAAATATTTCAGTTTAATCTTATAAAAGACATGGTCAAACATGGATGAAATTAAATCCACCATGCTCGAAATTTTTAAGCTCCAACTTGAACAGTAAAACCAACAGTAACTTAAATGACAAGAGGAACAGCTTGAAATGCTAAAGCAAGCTGAAAAAGAGCAGCTTGAATTTCAAAAACAAACAAAAATCAGACATCAAAAACTTGAAGGAATTCTACTTCAAACTCAATAACAGCAAAAACAACTTGCTTGAACTAGCAAACGGGACAAATTAGTGAAAACGAAAATGTGTTCTCACAAAACACAATTTGGAGCGCAATAGACACTTTTACATATTCTCCAGATGAGGATATAACTTTTGCTTCCTATTTTAGAAAATCTGAGGATTTATATGCCACAGATTGCATAAATTGGTCAAACTCTAAGAAAAGTTTGGCTTCTTCTTTGAAAATTGGGCACCACAGAGCACACCAAATTTGTGAACTATATTCTACCCCATAAAACAAGTGAACCAACATTTACTAACACAGTAAACTTCTTACAGAACTTTTTAGTCCTAAAACTTTGCTCTTTCATAAGAGATGGAAATGTATGAATTTAACCAGAAAGAATAGTGAAGTTTACAGTACATTCATGTTAGTCATGAACAAGCACTGCGACAATTTCAAACTGTCAGAAAGAGAGATACGTAAGTGTATGCCAAGACTCGAAAAATATTGAGGAACCTGGCATAGCTCACATAAGAAAAGTACACCAAAAGAAAAAATTTAAATCTCCCTCTAAATCAAACCAATCAAAAATGAAACAAGACAACTGCCCCTAACCTGTGTTACGGTTGTGGGTCACTACAATGATATCAGAACTACTCTTACCAAAATAAAGAATGCTTAAATTGTAGCTGTGTCAGGCACAACAGCTGACATTGTTGAGCGAAGGAAAAAAAAGATTAATAGCTGCATAAAAAACACAAAATCAGATGAACAAGACAGGTTAAACATTCAAAAGTTCAAATCCTAAATCTACACACTTGGAAAAAGTTGGGAAAACCAACCTTGCTAAAAAAACTAATAAAATGGCCAGGTCCATGACAGAGAAGAAAATAAAGTTTACGTGAGAACTTATCACTCATGTAACTTTTCAAGGAAGGATGCTAAAAGTGTAAACATTTGTTTTAAAAAGTACAGAAAATTTATTCAGCACCGACTGGATGGAGAAATTTAAGTTGTGGGACATGCCAATTAATTCATGTTGCCAAAAACTCAAAAACCTAACCACCAAAGCATAATTAAATAAAAAATTTAAAAGAAACTTTTTGGAAGTTTTTTTTCTGGGAGCCTTGTTTAGTGTAATAGGATGACGGCAAAATTTGAGTTAAATGATGATATCCAGGCAGTGTTTAAAAAAAAAAAGGAAAGGTGCTTTTTGCCTCTTTACCACAAATGAATGAAGAACTCAACAGAATAGAAAGAACCGGTGTCTTGCCAAAAATTGTGTACAGTCAATGGGCTTCACCAACCGTCTATGAGAAGAAGTCAAACAAGATCCAGATTCGTGCTGATTTCTCAACAGGGCTTAAAGCGGCACTCAAAGACTATCATTATTCTTTACCTAGACCAAAAGAAATTTTTGCCAAAGTAAATGGAGGGAAAATTTTTTTTAAAATTGACCTCAGTGAAGCGTATCTTCAAATACCAGTGGAGGAAGAATGTTCTAAGTTGCTCTGTATCAACACCCATCGCAGGTTGTACAAGTTCGAACATCTACTGTTCAGGGTAAAGGTTGCGTTGACAATTTTCCAAGTGATGGAAACTATGCTGAGCGACTTTGACTTCGGGGTTGCATATTTGGATGATATATTAATGACCCGTCAAAATGTAGAACAGCATAAGGAACATGTTCATAAAGTCTTTTCAAGAATTCAGGAGTATGGGTTATAATTGAAAGAATCCAAATGTGACTTTTTTATGAAGAGGATTAAATACTTGGGACACATTATTGATAAAAAAAAGCATAAGACCAGATCCAGAATGGGCTACAGCAATCAAGGATATAGCAGCTCCTGAAAATGTCTCTACCTTACAAAGTTTCTTAGGACTGGCAAACTATTGGCAGGTGTTTATACCAAACATGCACAACTAACATGCTTCGTTAAATGAACTTTTGAAAAAAGACAAGAACTGGGAGTGGACACCTGAATGCCAAGAAGCATTCATCAAAATAAAGAAAGTCTTGACGTCGAATTTGATTCTCACACACTATAACCCTGACTTGGACACAGTTGCCAGCAACACCAGCTCATATGGCATTAGAGCATGTATTATGCACAAGATCCAGATGGACCTCACAAACCAATAGCTCATGCATTGAAAACACTTCTTCCTGCAGAAAAGAAACACTCACAAATTGAAAAGAAGTCATCAGGAATTATTTTCACAGTAACAAAGTTTCACTGCTACATTCACGGTAGACATTTTACATTGCAGACAGACCATAAACCATTACTGACCATCTTTGGTTCTAAAAATGGTCTGCCTGTGCATAAAGCAAATAGACTGGAGAGATGGGGAACAATCGTTTTAAATTATAATTTTAAAATGGAGTTCCTACCATGTAAAAACCTGTCATGCGGACAGACTGCTCAAATTAATCCCGAAACACAGAAAACATCTTTTGAAATACTGTGATTGTTTCTCTTCAAACAGAAGGAGAATTTAAAACTACATTATGCAACACAGTCAGGGAATTCCCTTTAACTTTCAAGCAAATTAAATGAGAAGCTGTAAACGATGAGTTTATCAGGCAAACCAAAACCAAAATTTGTGAAAAGGACCAACAGACTTCAGATGTTTTCTCTCTATGTGACGAAATACTGCTATATAGTGAGCGAGTTGTCATTCCCACAACACTACAAAGAAGAATTCTGAAAGATTTCCATGTTGGTCACCCATGGATTACAAGGATGAAAAACCTTGTATGCACTTATGTATACTAGCCAAACATGGATAAGGATATCGAAAACATCGTAAAATCCTGTAAAGGCTGTATCTTGGGGTAGTTCAGACAATGGAACACAATTTATGTCCATTGATTTAAGGATTTTTGTGAGACCTTCCAGATCAATCATACTGCGAATGCTCCATATCAACCAAGGTCCAACGAACAGGCCATACACTTCATTGACACACCGAAAAAAACTCTGAAGAAAACTAGAGGTACACCCACAAAAAAAGCCCTACAACAGTTCCTTCAGGTATATAGAATCATGCCCAATGACAACACACCATTACTATTACCCCCAGCTGATGTAATGTTTGTGCATAAAATCAGGTCTGTATTCGACAAGCTACCTCCGAAACAAACAAAACTTGGACGAACAAACACAGTACCTACAAAACACTACCAACCCGGAGACAAAGTTTTTTTTCTGGATGTTTCAGGAAAATAAATCTTTCTGGGAAATGGGTACAATTGAGAAAACAGTTGGAAATATGGTCTACATAATAGTTAGTGTTATGGTCTAACGTAAAAAAGCCCTGCCACCAGCAGCTACGTCCTGCCTCTCTGGCGGTTCTGGCCGACAAAAAATAAAACCATCTGGTCCTCCTCCGGTGAGCTGAAGGAACGACCATTATTCGCCACGTTGTGAATTTTTGATCCAAACAGCAGTCTCGGTTCTTCAGGACAGTCTGATGGTAAAGGATGAGATGGCTGGGTTCTACGCTGAAAGGAATCACTATTCGTGCAGAAAAAGTTTTTGTCGTAACCGCAAGGACATAAAGAAAAAAAAAAGCAACACTTTCAGTTCCTGTACAAAGAGTCTTTTAAGACTATTGCTTTTATGTCACTACCAAAGAAATTGCACGAATACAAAGTGTCTTAACGAGATTCACTCTGCGTCGGAAAGTCACAGAGAGAGAAAGACGCAATTAGGCTGATGTGAATCCAACTGATCTAAGGGAGGTAATTCGTGGATCTTTGTCTGTACACAGCAATATAGCAGTTTGTTTTCTCAGCTTCATTGACAGAGTTATCTAGGTACATACAGGTTCTATCTTTTGGTTCAGATTGAACTTCTTGACACCTGACAACCAACAGACCAGACCTGCAGATCCACCAAGCCGTTTCTACCTTGTTCTGCCTTATTCTCCCTCGTTCTGCTTAACTCCAGCATGCAGGCAGCTTATATAGAGTGAGGTGAAGCTAAACAATTTTTAGGCACCGCCCACGAATTTTAATATGCAAATCGCCTTGACCGCCATGCATGTTCACTTAATCTCCGAATCTCTGTGGGAGACTATTTCTCAAGTGGTACTAAAAATGAATTTGGAATTTCCACTGGGTTTTCCGCAGACATCCTCCACTTGAGACGTGCCAAAACCACTTATCTCATCTGAGGACTTGGCTGAATTTGGTCTTTAAGACCACCCAACATTCCAATTCACTATTTATCATACTTTTTACTTAATCACCATTTATCATAAACTTTACTTAACGGACCTGTCCGTTAATCACTCTGGAATTATTACACCTAATTAACTAATAAATCAACCCCAGAAATAATTATAAAAAAAAGCTTATTTCTGGCATTACTCCAGAATTCCTTCTACCCAACTAATTAGTACCTTCATCTCAATCCTTTAGAACTGTTGATTAATAAATCCACCTGGGTGGGGGTCTCTCTCTCTCTCTCTCTCTCTCTCTCTGTCACAATGGTAATTTACCCATGCACACATTGATCTCTTCTAAACTATAAATAAGCAGCAGTTTCTGCTTTGTGCAGAACAGAGAGAGGTCTATTCTAATAGATCGCTCTGACAGCCAGACCAATACAGTCACACTAGTGATCTCCTCATATTGTATCTGTTTGTACTATTGTTCTTTTGTTAATATATTTGTTTAATTCTATTCCGTCTTTGTGTCTTTATTTCAGGCCACAACAGAAACAAAGTAGATCTGAGGATAAAGTCCTGGAGGAGACCTGCATTCATATTTTATTTATTTAATACTAGCAAAGTGGGTTAACAAACTGACTATAACAAGTAGCCTCCTCCTTATTTTTTAGCAACTATTTTTCATTGTCAAAAATTGCTTGTCAAATTTTGTTTAATCTAATCTAAATCTAAACTTATTTATAAATAGAACTTTGTGTGTGTGTGTGTGTGTGTGTCCGTTACCTATGGACTCCAAAACAGCTGAACCGATTTTCTTGAAAATTTACACAGTTGTACTCTAAGCATCTGCGAGTGTTCTTAGCTAGGTTTTGTGTCAAGGTACCCCCGATAAATATTGAAAATCGATAATCGAAAATAATCGGGTTATAGAAGGAATGGCCTGTTTTTAATCAAATTTGATACACTAATAGACAAAGACATAAGAAGCGATATTCAGAAGTTTCAAGATTGCAGTTCTTACAATAGTGCAGAAAATTGATAATATATATATATATATAAAAGGCAAGATGTTTGTGTGTGTGTCTGTTTATCTGCCTGTATTTTTTTCAGCCCTTTTATTTTAGTTTTTGCATTGGGTTTGGCTCTAAGTAAATAAAATTGTAGTTCTTAGTCTCAGCCATGATACCATTTACTCAGAGGACTTATTTAGCCTTCAAAATTCATTTTAAGACGAAAAAAACTTATTTGATATCGATACCAGGAAATCAAAATTTGACTTACATTCATTCATTCATTTTTCTTTCAGTCTACGGTTTCGCTTTAACTGGAAACAACTATTGCTTTTTAGTCTTTCGTACCAATGTCCAAAGAGTCTCAGCTCCAGGACCATGGATTAGTTTTAATGCTTTCATTACACCCGAGCAGCGCCAGGCTATACTGCTAGCTCTTAAATAATGAAAAAAGAATTTTACATGATATATAACATGCAGTGTACATTTAGAAGAATCTAAAGGAGTATCCTGTACATAAAGTGGTAGGATAACTCTCTAGGAGAGCTCTAAATATATATGTATATAAATACATATAGAGCAAATATATGTAAAAATTAAGAGAGGCACATTATTCCATGCTTAAGTGGAAGTATAGGCCTATTTCAGGCAAACCATCATCAGCTTCCATCTTTATTATACAGAAGCTGATGATGGTTCGCCTGAAATAGGCCTATACGTTCGCTTAACCATGAAATAATGTGTCTGTCTTAATTTTATATATATATATATATATATATATATATATATATATTTTAGTCATCCACATACAAGCCTGTTTCGCTATATCACAGCTCATCAGTGTGGCTAGACACATCCACTTGCTTCTGGCCAAGATTGAAACGCGACCAATTTGGTGTCAGTCGGAGTTGATTTCATTAAATATGACCAACAAGGAAGATTTAATTAATTTTTTAAGTTTTTCTAGCATCCTTATGTTTTTCCATTTTGTAGAAGTAAGGAAATACAAAAATTACCTATAATTTTTATTGCCTTAAGTGCTTTTGGCCACTGAAAAAACTTTGAACACAACATTTAGAAATAGAAAGATGCTCACACTAATTCCAGCCACCCACACCACATGAAGGCAAGGAATGAGTGCTCCTTTTTAAAACAACAGAAAAATAAATTACAACATAACAGTCAAATCATGTGGAAAAAATTACATTACCAGAGAAAAAAAAAACAGCTTTGAAAATGGCTATAGAAGTGGCTGAAAATGCTGGGGTAATAAGAATTACGGGCAATTATTAAATCTTCTTTATCAGGTGTATTTAATGAAAGATATTTGAAAGAATGATTGCTGCTCAAATTTACACACACACACACACACACACACACATATATATATATATATATATATATATATATATATATATAAAATCAAGAAAAACCTTACACTGTTGTAATATGTAAACATGTTCTCAGTTTTGAGTTTGATAATCGGAATTAATTTATAACTGGAAACTGATATATACCATCTTTGATGTTTTTTTGCCTTTTATATTAATTTTTCTATCAGTAGGAAAAGATAAGTTTACCTGCTGCCCAGTTCACACTCCTCTCTAATCTTTTGAACAGGAGGTTTATCCCTTATTTGTTGTTTAGGATTAGGTTTCATGTGGCAAGCATATCCTTAATTTCATGATTTAAATTTTTCAATATGCAAACAACTTCAGATGCAGTTTAGCAGTATCTGGTTTGGAACTGCCCAATCCTCAGGACAAACATATCCTTTCACAGTTCAAATCATTTACACAATCTTGTTAGGGACAACATATTTTCCACCCTGTAGCCCCTGCTGACATAACAAAACAAAACAATCCTATCAACTCCTTCTATAGAAAATGTTGAGAGGAGCTCCATTCTTTAGAGTCACCAGCTCAGACCTTTATATCCCAAATCTGCCTATGTTCACCTTCATTTCTTAGGTATTCAATTTGTTACAAAAGATGTTCCATACAGATGTCTTCCAAAAAAAAACACTACATTATGGAAAAGACTCCTGCGGGGATGTTCCCCAAAACAACACAATCTTAACCTCTTTATGTCTAGGGTCAATTCTTACCTATCCACCATATCCTCATAACCTTCACTTCCTACTCTTACATTCATATCACACACTTCATTTAATAACCCCACTATCTTGAGTAGCTCTTTGGCCTTATATCAGGTGATGGCTGATTATTTTAGTTTAATAGCATATCAACCCCTATGGGTTATTTAATGCTGAAATCTAAATATTTTGTACACAATTATATGACTTCAACTACAGATATTTTGTACATAATTTTATGCTTTCAGGGTACAGTGTGATTGCTGGAGGGTTTGTCCATGAAACTCTAGAGTTGGGATAGTTTGTTTGAGTTTTGTTTAATGGCATATTAACCTCTGTGGGTTATTTAATGCCAAAAAGGTGGAGTTTTAAGGTATTTTTTAATGTTCGGTTATAGTGAGAAGGTTGATTTAATCAGATTTTAATGAAAGTTTGTTTTCTTTTTTTATTTTAGAAAACTGAAAATGTCTTCTAGTTTTGTATTCAAAAATATTTTGTTGAGAATAATTTTTTTTCCTTCAAAAATGTTTTATGGTAATAATTTTTTCTTCAAAAATGTATATATTTCTATAAAAGTGTATTTTTATACTTTCATAGTGTTTTGACCCTAGTTTGGGGGTTAGCTATTTGCCCATAGTTAGGACCCTAACAGGTGCTACCACTCCGGGTCAGTGTGG
Source organism: Ascarosepion bandense (assembly GCA_037127315.1). NCBI lineage: Eukaryota > Metazoa > Mollusca > Cephalopoda > Sepiida > Sepiidae > Ascarosepion > Ascarosepion bandense. Next base: position 1,700,408 of record JBBBDQ010001081.1, on the reverse strand, counting down.
ATTTGGGAACAACAGCAATTAAGAGGTGGTTCTATGCTCCTCACAACTTCCCAATCAGAGACCTTGCTGCCGGATGCAGTTTAGCTTCATGCTCAGGACCAAGTTGAAATACTGAAAATAACACCAATCAGCTAAGCAAGAAATTTTATATTTGTATTAATTGTAGATATACAGTTTGTAGATGGTTTATTTTTCTTTTTTTAATAATCATTTCTCCCCAAGCAAAGCAGACTGGCACTGGTGCACAGGGGATTAAATAGAGAAAAAAAAAATGGTACAAGAGATACCAAAGAAAGGATGTGAGATGGTTGGTTGGTTGGTTGGTTGGCTGTTTGTTTTATGGCATATCAACCTCAGCGAGTCATTTATTGCCAACTAAATTTTATTTATTTATAGCTGGTAATACTTTTTTCTTTTCAACAATTTATTGTTGTTTTTTTAATATAAGTTTTGTGTCTAGTAATACTTCTTTCTTTTCAAGTATCAAGATTCATTGGGATTTGTTTTTAAGGGCAGGGTCCCCAAGTTCTACCCTATTATTTAACCCATAACTGGAGGTAAGGGACGGATTAATACCTTTCCCAAGGGTACCAGTACTTAAGTGAATGCAGGGTATTCAACTGGAATTCGAACTCAGCTCACCGATTTCTCTTTCTGAGCCGACATCCACTGCACCACAACAAACATCCGTCAATAACGCTTACAACACCTTGTATTCCCAAGCGGTCACCCATCTAAGTACTGACCAGGCTCAACGAGATGTGAGATGGAGGGGATTTATAGTAGATGGCAATTGATGTTGCATTTAAACTTTTGGAGATTGTAGCTTTCAGGGAAGCAAGTATATGGAAAGGAGTTCCACAGACAGGAAATGCAAGAGAAGGAACTGTTAGGAGTAGAAATAGGAATTACATTTGACTATTTTGACAATAAAAGGGTCGGACCTTGATGTCAATCTAGTAGCACAAGTAAATTCATGCGATCAGGGCACCAGAGAAAGAAGCTTGTCAAGAAAGAAACTATTGCAGGTGTCGTATGATTTGGTATACACATATTTCTTTAAGGTAAAACATCATGTTAACAATTCCACTATTTTCAAATGGTTTTCTCATATTAATTTCCTTGTAGTGTTTGTGTCTTCCAGGTGCTAAGTGAATACATTCAATTAAAATGTATTTTACCATGAGGTATTGGGTGAGAGATAACATGAAAAGAAATGAATGAATATATACCAACCTGACTTAAGGTCCACTGGATGATAGCCAATTTGAGAATCAGTGTTGATTCCAGTTCCTAATACTTCATGAGATCCTTTATAATTTGCCAAAAATAGTGTGAAACCATAACCACAGGCTACATTCTGAACCTGAAGGAAACAATTTTGAAATAATGAGGAGAATATCTTTATCGAAAAGTATTCAAAGCAGATATCACAAAACAAATAATTACTATAACACTTTATCCCCTTGAACTCACGAGTTCATCGATACAATGCTGCAACATTTTATTACGAAAAAGAATTCCATAGCCAAAGTAAAATAAGGCCATTTATATGAGTAATTTTGTACTAGCTATTTACATTGTTCAGACCGTTGTCCTCATCTTTGTTGCCACATTCATATTTGCAACGTTTCGACTGTTGTGTACTCCAAACTTTTTCAGGTGATAAAAGAGTTGGTTAGTTTCAGTGACTTGACCCAAAGAGTTGAGTTCAATACCTGGTTACAACAGTGGTGAACCAATAACTTAGAGAGTTAAGTTAAAGAAAGATCACTAAAACATCTGGAAGTGGCATGGCTCATGGTACTAGAACAATATACTCCAGTAATTGAAATAAAGGGTTTGGTTTGGGTTGAAATTTTAATCACCTCAACTGGATTTCTCCAGTTGAGGTGATTAAAATTTCAATGTCTTCTGACCAGTCAGTTATGTCTCTTTACAGACATGATGGCCAAAGTATATATCACATGTGGCACTTAACTGACTGAATGGACAGATGGACTAAGTCAAAGAATTTTATATATGGATTCCATTATTCAGGAAGTTCTAAAACTGTGATATTTACCCAGAACTCCCAGAGAAAGGGTATCAGCAAATAACCATATCTCAGAGTTTAGCAGGTTAAACTACCTAATGATTTTGTGTATTACCCACAATGACATCTACAAGTGAGTTTCTTCTCAAGTAAGAAAATGCAGAGAAGTATCTCATCACAACTGATGATATAATATTTAAATAAATAGCCATTTTATTTGTGGGGCAAACAGATTCATTCATTTACTGAGGCTGCAATTCATGGGACAGACTCCAAACAATTTTCAGTTAAATGTACATAAAATGAGCAGATATATTCACTAAATTGATAAACTGTGTACACATCCCTACAATAAATCTTTTAGCTCGTAATTTTCAGTGCCAAAGATATCAAAAGTTGTGCATTAACAAAATTTCTTATTACTATAAATGTTATTTTTAGTGGGTTGCTATCTCTTTTTTTTATTTTCTTAAACAGTGAAATTAATAACAACCAATCTAGATTGGGAAGTCCCACTAAAGATTGTGCCTCCAACGGGAATCAAACCTTTATCTTCCTTTTCCATTGGGGAAACCACTTCTATATTCAACATATGCTTTTAGCAATTTGGCCATGGTACAAAATTGAAGTTAGTAGTTATAGATTTGTGGAAGTCTCAATGAGAATTGTGCATTCCATAAATAGAGATAAATCAAACATTGCTTTACGAAGACAGCATCCATATTCGAATTGGTAAAAGCACATTTCAGTTATACAGGGTGTCCCTAAGGTCTGAACACAAGAAATCACATTAACTTTTTTCTTTTTTTACCTCTACAGATTAAACATGGTTTTGTCTAAGAATTAAACTTGACTTCTTTTTCTGGGGTATGCTAAAGAAAAGGAGAACTCAATGAAAATCACAGATGCAACACACTTGAGTGAATGCATAAAGAGTGAATGTGCTAAAATTGACAGCAATGTGGAGTTATTACATCAAGTTCACACGAATCTTGCAAAACACATTCACCTTCGCATCACAAATGATGGAAATCATATTGAAGATGCTATTTGTTAAAATTCCAATTTAATAAAATGTTGCTGAAAATTTCATTTCTTGAAAATATGCATTTTTGCTTATGTGTCCAAACTTTAGGTACACCCTGTAGAACCATTTTCCCTGATGGAAAAAGAAGATATAGGTTCCATTCCTGTCAGAGGCATAATCTTTTTTTAATGAGACTTCTTAATCTAAGCCAGGTTTTATTGATTTCACTGTATAAGCAAAAAAAAAAAAAAAAAAAAAAAAAAAGTCAGGAATAGCAACTCAAATACATCTACCCATTAAAATAATGTTTATAGCAATGAGCAATAATATCAGATAAAAAATTAATTAAAAAACTTACACCAACACATGGGTAATTTGAACTAACCAAATCACCTTTCTTTCTGAAAATATTAGAAATGAGATATAGGCTATACAGCAGCATAACATTTTAATGTAATTAGTCAATATTTAATAAAAACAAAAAATAGAACAAGAATTATGATTAAAAAATGAACTCTCATCTATATTTACGTAGCATAGCAGTTATGGTGCAGAAAATGAAAATGGTATGCTGACTACAAATTCCAGTCAAATACGACATGTTCACTTTCATACAAATACTCTTGGGAAAGGTATGAATCAATCTCTTTCTCCTCTAGATTTGGGTAAAATAGTAAGAGAGACTAAACTCTCTAGACTTGGAAAAAGAGCTTTGAATTCAAAGCTAGTTGGGTGTGTGAAGCTGACAACTTCAACCCAAGAAAACCTTGATCCAGATCCAACAGCAGCAACATTTAGCATGGCTCTGTTCACCACAAGAGAGTTAGCATTAAGGAAGGAATGAATTACACCAAGTAGCTGAAACAAAACATTGAAAATTCTTAGTGGAAATCTCTCAAAATAAATATTTAAAAATACTAAATAAAAGTTTAAAAAAAGTAAGATTTAAAAATTCAAAAAATTTACCTTCATGTGATTGGAGTCAAAAAATTTCAGCTGAGCTGGTCGGCTCATGCAAGAAATTGGTATCTGTTTTTTCTGAGGCCGTAAATAGGATTTGATACCTAGAAAACAAAGACGTTTAATTAGAGTAAGTCCCAGGGTTATGACAGTCCCAAACCATAACAAGTGTGGTTATGACAGAATCTACATTAATCTTTTTCCAGTCATAAGTTGGTGATTTCCCTATAAAAAACAAAAACTCACATTTGTTTTTCTTTCTTCCCAAATTTGTTGCTGCTTCCAAGTACTGCAAGCAAAACAAGATCTTATGCTACATCATCTCACCTACAAAGAGCCAATGGTATCACTGGCAATAAATATAGAAGCAGCTTAAAACAATTTCATTATATATATATTTATGTATTATATTTATGTCCTCTATGTGTTTAGTTTTAATTATGTTAACATATGTCATAGAAATGTTTTATGTTGAAGATTATTATCTTCTTATGAGTGTACCCCTGCTGTCAAAATATTTGAGAGGATTATATATATTATATAATAGAAAGAAGATATATTTATATTCATCACTACTCAGTGACATAATTATTGCAAAAAAAATAATAAGGCACTGTTAAAGAGTAAACACACAAGAGTTTTTCTGAGTAGTAGTAAAGTTTAAAAGCTGATAGTAAAGAGAATGAACTGAGTTGACTCTGCCTTGGTATTGTCTCTCTAATAAATTAAACCAATGATGCCTTGCTATTGTCTCTGTCTATGAGTGTAACAGAAAGGATATATATATATATATATATATAATTGGAGTAAATAGATCTATCTATCGCCCGGTTCACACTCCACCCACGTCTATTGAACAGGTTAAGAGGCTCATCCCTTGTTCCCTGTTTAGGATGTGGTTTCCGGCTTTCTCTTTTCAAATCTTTTCACTATTACGTAGCCCCCTGCACATCAGTGGCGTTACCGCCTTGCTCGGGGTGATACGATTAAAAAAAAAAAAATATATATATATATATATATATATATATATATATACACACACAAAAAAATAAATAAATAAATAAATACACAATGGTCTTTATTATAATCGGGAGGACTGTGTTAGCACAGGTGAGTGATGTAAGTGCTTATTCATGGAAAATCAGAAGTACATTCTGAAACATGTTTCAAGAATGAAATTCTGTCATAAGTTGAGGACCTCCTGATCTTTTTTATTTATTTTTTTGTAATTTCAGAAAAATCAGCACTTTTCTCATAAAAAAAAAAACAAACAAAAAAACAAAAAAGACTAAACACTTTCAAAAATTAAGAAAAATCTGTACTTCATACTTGTTTGCTCACACTGACAGTTGACTATTGTTCGAGTAATGTGATTTTAGCCATCAAAAATTGATTTACACAGCAACCTATACATAGATAGTTTTCAAAGTGGGATGGTCATTTCACAGAGACAGTCCCACTAAGCAAGGTCATTTACTTCTTTTTACTTTTGCTTCAATATTACTATTGATGGATTATCAACCCTATTTAAAGCTGAAACATATTTTTTGGATTGTAAGAATAATTCCCTTTTTCTTTTTTTTTCATTAAAATTATTTTTGGAGATAACAGTGACTTTTTCAAAGATAAGTTCAACTATTTAACCCATAGTCTACGGCTATATCGTGTTGAATGCACCAGTTCCCGTCCGATCACCGAAGTTAAGCAACATCGAGCCTGGTCAGTACTTAAATGGATGACCATTTGTGAATACCAAGTGCTGTAAACGTAAGGACCAAGAATGGTCCACCGGTCCTCCAGGCTTGGGGGTTGGGTGCAGGGCTAACAACCCTGCCCCGTAAAAAACAGTTTGTTACAGAAACAGCAACAAAAAGTTGCTGCCCTATGCACCATTGGGTGTGATGGATAAATGATGATAATTTAACCCATAGCTGAGAGGAGAAAAGATGGATTCATAACTTTCCCAAGAGTATTTGTGTGCAAGTAAATGTAATGAACTTGACAGTTAGTATGATAAGAAACTGCCAAAAACAAAAGTTTACCACCATCTTCACTCTTAGTTTTACATCAGTTGTCTCCTAAACTGGTTGCTAAACAAGGCAAAAAACCCAGTTTGTTTTGCTATTTATTCATAGCCTGTACAGAGAAGTGGATCCGAGCCTTTTCTAAAGATATTAGTGCAAAGTGAATGCAAGCAGCCTTGGCTGAAGAAAATTGAACTTGGTTTGCCAATTCAGTGTTTTTTTTATGGTGGTAACCATTATGTCACTCTGCATTTTGTAGAACCTCTAGACAATTGTACCTGCATCAGCTGATCCAGCTCACTATTCAAAAATATCTAACAGGCAAAATTTTGTAAAGGTAATTCAAATTTTAGTTACTTCAACTTGCTTTTGAAGAAACTGAAGAATCTTAGTGTTTTAAGGCATCATATTGTTTTCCAAGTTACAGGTAATGTCTGTCCTCGTTAATTATTATAGTATATACATTTAATAATTCAGCCAAAAGAATTGTCTTAGTTTTTATCTTCTTTTATCTCCTGAAAGGTATGAATTAACCTCTTCTCACTAACCATCTATGGGTTAATTAGTAAGACTTGTATCACTAAAATCATTATTAGCTCAAAAAAATTCTTGCAACCTAAAAATATTTTCTGGCTTTAAATAACCTGCAAAAAGTAGATAACCATAAAAAACAAAACAATCAACCAATCCCTCCTGCTGATGTTAGATTAAACTGACACCTTGTTTCCATATAACTAAATCTAAATAAAAATTATAATTTTAGAAAGTGAAAATTTTACTGAACTATGCTGAAAAATCAACGAAATGAAGAAAGTGTGAATTTTAAGCAAAATGGGTACAAAATATAGAAAATTTGTTTGTTTGAGTTTTGTTTGACAGTATATCAACCTCTGTGGGTTATTTAATGCCAAAAATGTGGGGTTTTAATAGTCGGTAATAGTGAGAAGGTTGATTCGGTTAAATTATGATGAAATGTTTTTGTTTTTATTATTTTTTATTTTAAAAAACTGAAAATGTCTTCTAGTTTTGTATTCAAAATATTTTACTGAGAATAATTTTTTCCTTTAAAAATGTGTTGTGGTTATAATTTTTTCTTCTTCAAAAATGTATTGTTGATAATATTTTTCCTTTAAAAATGTATATTTTTCTAGAAAAGTCTAAAAATAGACTTTTCTAGAAAAATATATGTATATAATTCTATAAAAGTGTATTTTTATACTTTCATAGTGTTTTGACCCCAGTTTGGAGGTTAACTAATTGCCTATAGCTGGGACCCCAACAGGTGCTACCACTCTGGGTCAGGGTGGACCTGGCAACAACAGCAATTAAGTGGTGATTCCATGCTCCTCACAAACTCCCAATCGGAGGCCTTGCTGCCAGATGCACTTTACCATCATACCCAGGACCAACAAACACTTACACTTAACTGATTTTCACATAAATGACAAAAAGAAGCTTCTTGCACTGAAGGCTTCAATTTGTTTCAGTCTCTAACAGTCTGAATGTTTTAAAGATTAGAGATGTGCATAATTAATCAATCAATAATGCATTATTAAATGAGAAGAGGTTAATTCATACCTTACATGATTTTAGCTAATCTGGAAAAATAGATAATCCAGTTTTCTTATATATGCCATATCTTTTTTTTCTTTTTTTTAATCATATCACCTTGAGCAAGGCAGTAATGCCACTGATGTGCAGGGGGCTACATAAGAGTGAAGAGATTGGAAAAGAGAAAACTGGAAACCACATCCTAAACAGGGAACAAGGGATGAGCCTCTTCACCTGTTCAATAGACGTGGGTGGAGTGTGAACCGGGCGATAGTTTAGTCTATCTACTCCAATTATACCTTCAGGAAGTGACCAATCATAGCCCTCCACTGCTTCTCTTTTGTAGCGCTAAGCAAAATTTACCCTCTTACCATCCCTTTCAGTCACAGCCATCCACTTTCAAGCTTATTAGATAGGTAATTTGCAATTTCCCGCTGTCCTGCTTTATTTCCATATATCTTGTGAGTGTTAAATTCTTCAAGCTCTCTTTCCTCATTATGCATCCCAGAAATTCTGTCTCTTTCTGAGAGTTAATATAAGTGTTTTTTCATTCTTAACTCTAACAAATAACAGAAACCACATCACATGAGGACTTTCAACATTAGCAACAACTAAAATGGGTAGCATATTTAACTCGAAGAGAAAATAATAACAATCAAGATGTTGACATTCTACACTACTTCAAACAAAAGGTTAGGAAGGAAGCTCTTCATCAATACTGGAAAGAGAGATAACAGTACATTTGAGAAACCTATTTTGCTGAAAAACTGTTTGAATAGAAAGTTTTGATAAATTTCAGCCAACATAACACTGGATGCTCAGTCAATGAATGCTGAATATTTCCTTATAAGAAAATGGCTAATATTAGCATTACCATTTTTTTCTTAAAACTTCCTCATTGCTCACATGTTCTGTTCATGGTATTCTGAGCAACCTTCTGCAGAACCCCATCTCTTTTGCCTAAAGCCTTCTCTTCATCTGTGAAAAAATTGTTTGTTGGTCTGAGAATCCAGTCAGTCAGTCAGTAAAGTGCCATACATGAAACACGCTTGGGCGATCATGTCTCGAAAGAGACATGACTGACTGGACAGAAGGTTGCCATTGCTTTCTGCAGTAGACTGGTTGCCAGCCAAGGCTACAGAACCTAATGTGTCCTGTTATTTAACCCATAACTGGAAGGAAGAGACAGATTAATACCTTTCCCAAGGGTATTTGCGCATAAGTGAATGTAATGAATTCAACTGGAATTCGATCTCGGCAGTACAGTTCTGAAATCAAGGGTTCTAGAAAACTGGTAGTCTATCTGTTCTTTTAAAAATCATTAAGTGTTTCTCTTTTACAAATAAAATTTTATCTTAATTAATTTTAGAGAAGTTCTTTTCTAATAAAGAGATTTTTCTTATCTTAATTTAAGTAGAGTCATTAAATACAGTCCAAGGCAATAGCATCAAAATTCTCAAGCTAATCTGGTTATAAGCTTTGTTTGGACAACTGACTTCATGATGTTTTAATGTTACAATGATATTTTAGCTGACTCACAACAAAATGAGGAACTCAGTTGTCTAACAAAACTTGGAAATGTTACTCATTATCTTAAAAATCATATAGGAAAATCTGATGATGTCTTTAACATGTTGACTGCCACAGGTCAATTATGAAATCAGACTTCAAACACAAACTTTATAATAGCCAACTTAGTCAATAAATTTTTTTATGAATTAATTTATAGCTTCAACTGAAGTCTTAACATACACCACAAAATTTATCAAACTCTTAGATGTGCTCCATTTTAAGATGCCTTTGCAAAATGCTAAATGTATCTTGAATAGATGGAACAAGGAAGTGCTAAGACATGCAAGTTTTAGAAATCTTAGGATAATGATGACAGATATGTAGATACAGTTCAGGAACCATATCCTGAAGTCTTAACATACACCACAAAAGTTATGTAACTCTTAAATGTGTTCTATTTAAGAAGCCTTTGCAAAGTGCTAAAGGTATCTTGAGAATGGAGAATAAAGATTTGCTAAGACGTGCAAGTTTTAGAAACCTTAGGATAATGGTAGCAGATATGTAGATACAGTTCACCAACCATATCTTGCAATGACCTGGCAGTTGGTTAGCCAAAGTTGCTTTAAACTGGATACATCAAAATACCAAAAGGTCATCCTAAAATGACATGTCACACCACAGTTAAAGAAGAACTGAGTAAAAGAAACACTAATTAGTTTTCAACTCCATGACTTGGCCAAGATCAATCTGTGGAGAGAAACTGACTTTTTTCTGAATGATAACTATAGGAAAAAATAGTACGATAGCATTATCTTAACATATAATTATCTTTTTTCTCCAACTTTTATACTAAATTAGATGTGCGTTGTGGTGTAATGGATATTGGAGTGGAATGAGAACTCGAAGAGCCAAATTTATTGCATTCATTTATGCAAAAATACCCTTGGGAAAGGTATTACTCCATCTCTTCTCTCCTTTTTTAGTTGAATAACAAGATTGGGTGCTATAGCCTTGGATGGCCACCATTGTACCGCAGAAAGAAATGGCAACCTACTGCGGAAAAATCCTCTGCCTAGTCAGTCATGGATCGAAAGAGACATGATTGCCCAAGTGTGTGTCCTGTATGGCCATTAACTTATACTTGATTAATCTGCTACAAAACAGAGACTTCAGTAAAACATCAATAATATAATTTAGTGAATGCTATTAGAAGCTAAAAGATGAACACATAATAAGTTTAAAAAAAAAAAATACAGAAAGAAAATCTTTACCAAGAGCTCCTGTGGCTGCAAAACCCCATACGTAAATTCTCTCGTTCAGTTTAGTAGCATTTTCAACTGTAAACTGATATACAGTTTCTTTGATCTCTTCTTGCTTGATCAGTCGCTTTTTCCATGTTGAAGAAAAACGATGCACAGTTTTAGAATATTTATGATTCAGTTGACACAGCAAACAAAGTTTACCAGCCAATGCCATCTGTCAAAGTAAAACAGAAAAAAATTTAAAGTGGAGAAATAGTTTTAAAGAAAAAAAAGTACAAGATTTAATAATCAAAATAAGTTCCACCTGTTATATGAGATTTTACAATAGACAACTGGCGATCTTTAACCATTTTGTCCAGAGAAAAAAAAAGTGTCAAAAGGACAGTTTTTCCCTTGATACCACTATTATTTTAACTATCTTCACTCCCTTGGCAATGTTTATGGTTTTAATAAGCAATGGAAGTGAATTTCTTGAGAATTGACAACAAAAATAATAAACATTATTTATGAGATTATCTACAATACAATATCGTTTCTTGAAATTGTTAGCAAAAACTTTGGCAAACTGCCAATTGATTCAAACTTTATAAAATAGTAAGTAATAAGGATTTCTTTAGAGTTGGTTCACATATGTTAATAATTTAGTAAAGGTTTATAAATTTATGAATAAAAATTGATATTAATTTCTTTATAAATTGGTAAAATAATAATAAATATAGCATTAGTTTTAGAAATGTAGAATGTTGTAAATAAAATTATTCTTGTAAACAATCTAATAAATAACTAGTGTTTAATATTTTGTTGGAAATTCTCAAGAACAAAAGAAAATGTATAAATTCACTTTCATCATGTTTAGGTTTTAAAGACAAAGAGTGATTGTTAGAAGTAACTCCAAGCAGCACTATTTTAAAATTTTAAGTAGACTGGTTCACTTAGGAAAAATAAGGAAAATTTGGGGGGTAAACATTTTAGCATTCATCAGTATTTTTGTCAATTAACTCCAAATTTTTGTATTGAAAATATAAATTTTAAAAACAAACTATTTCAACAATGTCTCAATATTTTTTTATAAGAAATATATGAATTTCGGAGAATGTGTACTGTACAAACTAACTGAGAGACAAAAAAAAAATATATACCATTATTCAATTCAAAGCACTTCTTGATAGATTTCTTTTTTTTTTTTTGGAATATAAATTCAGTACGCTGTCAGAAAATCCATCCACCCATCATAAAGTTAGCATTTTTCAAACTAAAGTTTACTGAAGTCAATAAATGTCTTTCTTTTTAATATCATTAGAATCTAGATCCTAAGGAATGTCTTACGATTCGATAGATACACAAACAAAATTCCAGGTTTTCTAATTTACTATCAGTTTTGTCATCATGACCATTGCAACATAATGACACAAGTGATATGAAATATTTTGATGACTCAAGTACTTCACCTTTTGGTCGATAACGTAAATGTATGACAAAAAATATATAAATAAACGCAAAGAATCAATAAAGAAAAACGTAATTTTGAAAAGCACGAATTAAACAAGAAGCCATGAAGCTACTGCACGACCGGTCACCACCGAAAAATTTATCTGCTGTGTATTTTCACAAGTAATTGTAAAAATTTAATAAAATAAAAAACGTCAGGCGCTTTAATGTTAAATGATGTGATTAGATTAAAGTTAGGCAAGTTTTAAAATGACTTCTGTAAAATATAAGATTATAGTTTTACTTTTGTTTCTGGAAAGAAAAATACAATGTGTCGATATTTTTTGCAAGTGTGCGTGGCTTTGTTTTGAACTGGAAAATTGCTAGTTAGTATTTTCAACACTTTAAAAAAAAAATCTAAAAATTTAATTACCAAGCAAAAATTAGCAAGTTCTTAAAATACAAAATATTTTTTATAAAATACATATTGAAAATTATCTGAAATATGTATTTTAAAAAACAATGTATTCTGTTCATTCATTTTAACTGGTTTGTTTCGGATTTTTATGGCGATTTACATTTTCATTTTTAACTTTCCAACCACTGGCAAATAATTTTTACCGGCTTCTTATGTTAATTCTTTATCTTATATTCAAGAATGTTTCCTTAATTATTTAATTAAAGTAAAAATACTGAGTAAAACTTCAAATGATCTGTAAATCTTAGTCGTCATTAAAACAATTTAATTGTTGAAGGACAAGTTCACATACGGAAATAACTAAGATGGCATTTTTAACTAAACGAAATTTCCGATTTCTCTAAATATCTTTTTTAAAATAATATTTGCACTTAGAAGTTAAACTATTCGTAATTTTATGATAATATATAGGTTTAGCTTCATAAGATAAAATATACTAGTGATTTTTTTAAAACGTCTTCAAATACTGAAACAGGCTTTTATAGTTTTTGATTTTTATCTTAACAAGGTAAAAAAAATACTTCCTATTAAAATGGATGAAAAGGATTATGGATTATTTAAATTTAAATGCAAAATAAATCTTTTCTTATGAGAGAGAGAAAATAAGAGAAACTTACTATATATAGTAATTTGCAGGCGAAACAAATAATTTCCCTTTTTTAGTTTATGCTGTCATTGAGTAAAAATTGAATGACTTTAGGAGAGAGAACTTCACGGATATGCGTCACGTTGGTTTGTCTAAAGAAAAAAAAATAGTCATGCCCGAACTTTTAAAATTACGTTTTTTTTGTGTGAAATAAATTCGTAAAAATTACTTGAAAAAATATTAAGCAACTCAATAAAATAGATTCAATATTTTTACTTTAAAGGGAGGGAAACTATGGCAAAAAATTTATAAGAACTACTAAAGATTTCTTTGGGTAGGAAAAAAAATGTCACAACTTCAGTTGGTAATGAGGGAAAAAATTCAATAGAAAAAATAAGAAATATTTAATAAAGTGTTGATATTTAATAAGTGTTAAAATTAATAATGCATTGTTTTAATTTCCAAATTTTATAAACGTTAACAAAATAAATGTTGTAAACTGAAAAGTCTTTCTTATTAATCAACTATTCAAAATATTTATTTCTCTAGGAAAAAATTAACCATGACCTTTTCGTAACATATATTAACCTAAAATATTTTCTAGTACATTTAAAAATATTACTTAGATTTCGATATATTACATATTTTAAATGAAAATATTATTTTCTCTATAGCTTTGAACAAAGAGTAACACAGCTTTCTTTTGTGACTTTTTCATATAAACAAAATTTTAAATGTAGTTTTTAAAGCTTCTGTAGCAGTACAAGAGAATTTTAAACATATTCAGAATTCTTTTAAAAACATTTACAACATTCAAAGGAATACCTTGGCTTTTTATTAGAAAATGATAGATTTTTTTTTTCTTAAATGGGCTGAAAAATAAACTTATAGCTACTATTTGAACCTGTATTTAATATTCATGAAACTGCCAGGAAGAGTTGGAAACCATTAAAAGTTAAATTTAATTTGATGCCAGGGATCCATTCTCCAGGTACCACTTCCCAATTACATAGATTAGAGCTAGGAGCACACCTTGATGCTTGTGGCAATGGCAGAGGGAAAAACATAATTTCTAAACCCATTATGTGGACTTGAGTTGTGCATGGATCACAGGATAGTTTCTCTAAACCTAAACGACACTGAGTCACATTTGCCCTCATATGATAATGATATATATGAATGGGATTTAAAGGCTGAATGTTAGGCGTATTTTAAGTGTATGTGGTGGATACAAAATAAAAACAACTCTCTTATTCACTGTTTGCAAATTCGCGAGCCAGTGTGAAATCTAATTTTGACCAATAGGAAAAAGGATTGGCTCTGTAATGACAATGAAAAGACAAGGCACATTTCATGAGCCAGCGCAAATTATTTTCTAACCAATGAAAGGGGGAGCGATTTACAAAACTGAAAGTAACAAGACAGTGTCAAAAGTTCAAAACATTATTTGATATAAACAGAGAAAGAAAGTTGAACAATTGAGACAGGAATAAGGGAGACAGAGAATGTCCAACCAGCCATGATGAAAAAACAGAAATTTTAAACTGCTGAGCAAACACAACTGTCCCAGTGACACACATACATACTCCCTCTCCTTCTCATGTGTTATTTTTCTTTATCTCTTCTTCTTAGTCTTCAAAGAAGACAAGACACTTCAACTGACTAGTAAAATTAATGTAGATATATTTTATCGATTCCTTCCTCTTCACTTACTCCACAGCCACAAAAAGAAAGAAAGGTATGAAGACAACAAACAAACTCTGGATTCATTTAACTCTTTACTACTATTTCTCTTAGAACAGTTCTACACAGTTAATAATTTCACTTCCTACAAAGTAATTTTATTCTGTTCTATAAATAAATTTCCACTTATTTATACAATTGAAACACTTTTATTCCTTCCAACCTTCTGATAATCATAACTTGTGAAGAGTTGTTTATGTTTGGCACAAGGCAAATTTTAATAAACATGATCAATTTGGTTTGGTTTGTTTTACGACATATCAACCCCTTGGGAGTCATTTAATGCTGTAGCATTAGTTGTTTTAGTATGGAAAAAAACATATTATGGCAATAATTTTTTTCTTCAAAAACGTATTTTTGTTGGTAACATTTTTCCTTCAAAAACATATTTTTGCTGGTAACATTTTTTCTACAAAAACGTTTTGTTGGTAACATTCCATTTTTCCTTCAAAAATTTGTATGTATATATTAAAAGTCTGTTTTTATACTTTCATAGTGTTTTGACCCCTGTTTGGAGGATTAACTATTTGCCCATAGCTGGGACCCTAACAGGTGCTACCACCCCGGGTCAGGATGGACCTGGGAACAACAGCGATTAAGAGGTGGTTCCATGCTCCTCACAACCTCAAAATCAGAGGCCTTGCTGCCAAATGCAGTTTACCGTCATGCCCAGGACCAAACATGATTGAGCTCCCTACTTTATATATATATATATATATATATATATATATATATATGTTCATATGTAAATAATTTAGAAAAAACATACAAAAACTTGGTTTTCTACTACAGACTTTATTTTTCATTTTTATATAAATTGTAGTGAAACAAAGTTCTCAATATCTCTTGAATATATCCATTTTCTTTTTCTAGAGCATGCCAGATCAGATGGTGGTTCTACCTATGGTTACAATAGGCAAGGGCACAGGTTCAAACTCTGCTAGAAAGCACTTTTTCTTTAAGTCTCTTGAATGTACAGGCCAGTAAATACAATTCACACTGTTTGAAAAAAAACAAAAAAAAAATACAGGGTATCTATTCAAAGAAATGTATCCAGTAAAATATATCATTTAGAATAAAAAGATAATGTCAGATTAAAAATAAAATATTATATATATATATATATATATATATATATATATATATATATATATATTTCATTTGTAAACGAGTTATTACGCAATCTAGGTTTCTACCATGTGGTGTCTTCAGGCCCAGAAGTTAGAGTAAGTAAGTATGAACATTGTAGTGAACAGGAAGTTATCTCCTCAATGACTTAAAACAAAATGATATATTTGAGCATCTGCATGTATGGATCTGCACAGATCTTCCATTTGAAAAACAATTTAAAAACAAAAATATATGTATATATATATTAACCAATCAGAGAACAGAAAAATATATTTGGAAATGATCCACTTTTGTCTTTCAGAAATGCTTATAATTCCCCCACCACCACCACCACCGACTATGTCAGACAACCACATTGGTTATTCTCTCATTTTTTCTCACTTACTGCATTCTGTCTTCCTCTTTCTCCTTCAAAGAACATTTTATAAAGACATGCTTAAAGAAGAGACAGGAAATGAACATTTACAACAGTGAGCAGTCACATCAAAGGCATTTCGACTTCAACTATACCCCTGCTCCTACATACACTTTTATCATCATTTCTGCTTTCATATATTGCTACTTACTTTTCTATTGTACAGGATTATTATAAACTCTTCTTACCAACCTTGCATCAGACATATGAACATTACTATAGTTTTGTATAATACTGAATTATTTAATATTTATATAAATAGTAAAGTTTTGTAATTTGCTTGAAGCATTGTGTATATTAGGTATATGGTTAGGTCTTGAAGGCTGTCACAATGCGTTTAGTAAAATAAAGGAAGGTAAAGAAGTTTTTGGGTATTATCTATTTATTATTCATTAATATTTCGAGATCAAAATCTCATCTTCAGAATGGCGGAGGAGCGTGTATCTGTCCAAGTGAGTCTGTGCCTTTCAAGGAATGGCCATTCGTTGCTGCTGCTGCTGTTGCTGCTGCTGTTGCTGCTGTCATTAATTTTACTGTGTGTTTGTGTGTATAAGTGTGTTGGAGCAAGTATGCGTGTGTGTGTGTGTGTGTGTGTGTGTGTGTGTGTGTGTGTGTGTGTGTTTATGGTATATGTGTGATTTACAATTGGAACCTTTTTCTGGTCTGATGATATATAAATAGTTAAATAATGCACCATCTTGATTTTTCTTGTTTTTGCACATTTCTTATGGTAAGCTAAACTTAACAAGGCTAAATCTCTCTCTCTCTCACACACACACACACACATAACTATAAACTGGTGACCACAATCTACTATACATTGGAAAGTAGAAGATAGTTTCTTTTTCTGGTTCAGAAGTTTGTACAAGTCATGATATGCATGGTTATAATGGTTAAGCTCAAGTCAGTTTTGCAACAAGTTGAAATGTCCAAAAAAAGATTGATTTACTTCATAGCTGGAGGTTTTAAAAGACAGTTGTGAATGGTAAGTGGAAAGGGAAAAAAGAGTTCAGTCATCAGTGGACTGAGGAATAGACTATGCTTCAGCAAGGACATCCTTTTTCCATGAATATGTGGGGGTTGTCTCCCAGATTTTTGGTGTAAAAATAAAATCAGAGTGTAGTGCCCACAAATACAACACAAAATTATAAAGAACACAAAGAAATGATTTTTGCAGGAAAGCTAGAAAATCAAGCTAATTATAACAATAACATTTATAGTGGCAGGCATATGCATTAACATATTAAATTTCATTGTTCTTTGTTGTGTTTATGAAGAGACCAATACTTCAACTGTTCGAAATGATTTGTGACAAGTGAGTTTGCCAAGTTTGAAGTGATATTGTTGTAAGTGCAGAAAAGAAATTGTATGCATGCTAAAATGTGTACTATCAAAACGTGTGACTGCAGATTGATTGCATGCAGTAGTAGAAATTTTAAATGTGGCAAGCAAAAGAAAGAAGAAGAATTACTTTTGTTACAGCTTTGTATCTCTTTCAATATAGAAACTTCACTGCTGACTAATGCGTTGTCAGAGTAATGTGCCTACACTATTAATTGAGGCAGTCTGATTATTCATCCAAGATCTAGTTGCTGACTGCCTTTTTGTTTCCTTTGGCAAGTTGTTTTTATGGCTCAAGCTTGGCTCCAAGTCCTATCTGAATTTTTCTATGGGGATGTGCTCAGTAAACCAAGCCCTTGACTTTTTCCAGGTCATTTGGAGTTCAGTTACATGAATGCTATAGAAAGCACATGACATGACTTGTCCTATCCAGTCAGGTTTCAGAAACAAGTTATTTAATTTGGAGCTTCATTTGTATGGAATATAAAAGAGAAGTTGTCATATGTACTGTCTTTAGTAAGATTAATTTGTGAGCATTTCTTACTTGTTTGTGCTTCACTTATTGTCTGTAAAATATAAGGGTTTATAATCCTATAAATATGACACAGGTGGCATTTGCAAGGTTAAGTTGTGAACAGTTGATGGAGTGAAAATTTGGACTTGTAAAAGTATGCAATGTGTCCATAAAGAAAAAGAAAAAAGCAGAAAAAAATGTAAATCCTAAACTGTTATATTATAAAAAAAAAAACTAGTTTTGCAAGGACTTTTCATCTCTGTTATTGCCTTAATAAATGTCTTGTGTATTCCTTTTTTTTCAGCAATTCCAACTAAATTCACCTTATTTTGCAAAACTAGTTGTGTTTGTGGCTTTAGAAGTTCAACTATAAAATGTTCTTTAACGTCCAAATACATTAGACGGCTCTTAGAATGTTCAAAGTAGCCTCAAATAAGGAGAGGAAATTTCCTACCTGTTGTTTCTTGCTAGAACATTTGAAAAAAGAGCAAGATAGAAGGATTTTTGAATTGAGCCTGCCAAAATTGGGTGTCCACTGATTGGTCAAGGAAAATCGTCTTAGCCAATCAAACAGGCCCATTTAGATTAGGGGTGGGTGAGAAGAGAAATTATGTCCGAGAAGTAGTAGTAAACCCTTTTTTTTATAATATTCCAGAAATTGTTAAGGAAAATTACAAAACTTTTATTCTTTTTTTTAGCTCAGTTTCTTTTTATGAAAACAGTTTTTGTGCAACACGAAATAAAGTGGATATTGGAAGAGATATCAATGACTTTGAGTCTGACTGTTACATCTAGCTGCTACTCAAACTCTCACTGGACACTCCATCGCCAGTCATCCACAGCGAGTGTCTCAGTCCAGCAAGGTTCAGTGAGGCTCTAAGTGGCCAAGCAGTCTAGAGTATGCCATATCAGATGGGGGTTCCATCTATGATTAGAACAGACAAGGGCACAGGTTCAAACCCTGCCAGGAAGCACATTTCCTTTAAGTTTCTGGAATGTACAGGCCAGTAAGTACAATTGACACTGTTTGAAAAATTAAAAAAACAAATAAAAAAAAAACAGGGTATCTAACAAATGTATCCACTAAAATATATTATTTAGAATAAGAAATAAAGTCAGATTAAAAATAAAATACACACATACATATATATATATATATATATATATATATATATATACTAGCAGTATAGCCCAGTGTTGCTCAGGTGTAATGAAAGCTTTAAAACTAATCCATGGTCCTGGAGCTCAGACTCAGCCTAAGGAATATTTGTGTGAAGTTTGATGAGAATTGGATAAAAATTGTGGATTTGTATCAAGGACATACAGACAGATAAACAGACACACACACAAACATCTTGCCTTTTATATATATATATATATATATATTATCGATTTTCTGCACTATTGTAAGAACTGCAATCTTGAAACTTCTGAATATTGTTTCTTATGTCTTTGTCTATGAGTGTATCAAATTTGATTAAAATCGGACCACTCCTTCTATAACCCGATTTTTTTGATTATCGATTTTTGATATTTATCGGGGGTACCTTGACACAAAACCTAGCTAAGAACACTCACAGACGCTTATAGTACAACTGTGTAAGTTTTCAAGAAAATTGGTTCAGCCGTTTCAGAGTCTATAGGTAACGGACACACACACACAGACACACACACACACACAGAGACAAAGTTCCATTTATAAATAAGTTTAGATAATGTGGATATATATTTTTATATATCAAGTATTGGGAAATTGTATGACAAAATTGAAAAAGTTTACTTACAATGCAATTTGATCATTCAGAATTTCAGTCTAAATTTGTTATGTTGGTATGACTGCACATGTACACGTTAGAGGGATGCTGATAATTTCAGATATTTTTTATCTAGTCAAATTCATTTATAGTCTTTTTTCTTTTTATCACTTTTGTAAGTAGGTATTCTACACTGCAATATTAAAAAATATGCCAGGAATGGGGTAATGTTGTAAGAGCTAGAACACAAATTTACTGTGGGTGTGGGTGACCTTGCGATTAAGGCACTTTCCAGACATTCACATCATGGTGAATTATTTTCTCCTTTGATCAGAGTAACATTTTTAATGCCAAAATTGTGGTTATTCTCATTATGATGGGCAACCACTGCATTTGACATATTATTTAGTAAAATGTCCCTTTTGTGTTCATATAATCTTTTATTCCTTGAGGTTTCTTCTATGTATTTTTATGACAATTATTATAGGTGATGGTGTAAACACCTCTTTCAGGTACTAGCTCATTGTTTTGTTTAGTACTGAGTAAATCTTTTATTGTTTTGGATGTAGTAGTAACAAATTTTATGCTGAGTCTAGATAGATTCTTTTCGATTTTCAATAGAGTTAATAGGCAGGATAATATATTTTTTGGAGTTTATCAGGAGAGGCCATTTTTTGTTTTGTTTTGGAATATTTTATGAGCTTTTTGTTTCACAATGTATCTAATCTAATCTAAACTTATTTATAAATGGAACTTTGTCTATGTGTGTGTGTGTGTGTGTGTGTGTGTCCATTACCTATAGACTCCGAAACGGCTGAACTGATTTTCTTGACAATTTACACAGTTGTACTGTAAGTGTCTGCGAGTGTTCTTAGCTAGGTTTTGTGTCAAGGTATCCCCGATAAATATCAAAAATCGATAATCGAAAAAATCGGGTTATAGAAGGAGTGGTCTGATTTTAATCAAATTTGATACACTCATAGACAAAGACATAAGAAACAATATTCAGAAGTTTCAAGGTTGCAGTTCTTACAATAGTACAGAAAATCGATAATATATATATATATATAAGGCAAGATGTTTGTGTGTGTGTGTGTGTGTCTATTTATCTGCCTGTATGTATTTTTTTCAGCCCTCTTATTTTAGTTTTTGCTTTGGGTTTGGCTCTAAATAGATATAATTATAGTTCTTAGTCTCAGCCATGATACCATTTACTCAGAGGACTTATTTAGCCTTCAAAATTCAGTTTACAATGAAAAAATCTTATTTGATATTGATACCAGGAAATCAAAATTTGACTTACATCCATTCATTATTCTTTCAGTCTATGGTTTCACTTTAACAAGAAACAACTATTGCTTTTTAGTCTTTCATGCCAACATCCAAAGAGTCTGAGTTTTAAAGCTTTCATTAGACCCAAGCAACGCTGGGCTATACTGCTAGTCAGTCAGTTAAGTGCCATACGTGATACACGCTTGGGCGATCATGTCTCGAAAGAGACATGACTGACTGGGGAGAAGATTATCCCGCAGTAGGTTGCCATTGTTTTCTGCGGTAGACTGGTTGCCGACCAAGGCTATAGAACCCAGTCTGTCCTGCTATTTAACCCATAACTGGAAGGAAGAGACGGATTAATACCTTTCCCAAGGGTATTTGCGCGTAAGTGAATACAATGGATTCAACTGGAATTCGAACTCGGCTCCCCAGTTTCTTGTTCCAAGCCGATATCCACTGTACCACAAAAAATAATTAAAGTACTGGTGAAATTTAAAAGTATTTTCAATGTATTTCTTCTCTTCATGTAAATAATCTGAACTGTAAATTCTTAATGCTCATAGGTAGAATATGATGATTATGCCAGATTTTATTTTCTTGCAATGATGGGAATGGAAATTTATTAAGTTGTTTTTGTTGTTGATTTCTGGTGGACACCGAGTTTTAAACTGTTGTTCATGCGGTGTAGCTTGATATCTAGGAAGAGTAATGAATTGCCATCAGCTGTTTCATATGTGAATTCACTTGCAGTTCAACTTTGTTTAGTTGAACTACTTCGTTAGATAAATCAGTATCAGAAGTGTATATAAGAAAAGCATCATGAATATAACAGAAATATATTGATTGTTTGGGTAAAATATTTTGGAAAGGACTGAATTCAAGAAATTCTAAGAAGATACATGTCCTTACTCCACTGAAAGGCAATCCCATTAGTAATCCAAATTTTTGTTTGTAACAATCAGCAAATGTGAGCATTGATTGGTGATGATGTCGGATTTGTTGATATTTTGATTGCTTAATAGATCTGACTTTATACACACCCATGCCCTTTCAGGAGCCAATAAAAACAACCATGTATATTTATGAATTAACCAGTAGAAAATCCCTTTTCATGAGATAATTAGTTTACATATTTTTGCTATATATCCAGAACAAATTTGATACACAATCTTATATATTGACCAATTAGAAGACAGGGAAAATAATCTTAAATGTTGATCCATTTCTATTCTCTAAAAAACGTATAAAAACGTGAATTTTTTGCCTTTCTTGGCAGAGGGCTACAGGTAGTCTGACTGGGTGTCTCATTTAGGTGACCTTTATTTTCTTATCTTCTCACCTTCTCTTTTACACTGCGTTCTTATTTCTTTTTCTTCCTCACATACAGACAACTAACAAAAAAGAAAGAGGAACAAAGAAAATTCATATCCATTTTTGTTTCACACTCAAGATGACGTATTGTGACACTATCTTTCACAAATTTCCTTTGACTTTAAAAAAGACTGAAATCTTAAAAACACACATTGACAAGAAAAACTTTATACAGGACTTTCCAAGATAAGTGTTACTTCAAAACAACAAAAATTGACGTCACTCTTTTTGATAAATAAATTTACACTTATTTATACAAACAAGACAGTTTTATCTTTTGTTTATTTTTCCGATACTTTCAAATGTGATGGGCTCAGTTATGTTTGACACAAGGCCATATCACAAACATAACCAACAACCATTACAATAATGGTTACCACAAAAAAAACACGCAAAGGAATTCTGGTCTCTACAATTAGATGGCAGATTTTTATTATTTTAGCTGTTGGTAGAGAGAGCTTTATCTTTAATTGTGTTAGATGCTTTTTTAGAAGATTTGGGTATTTTTAACTAGGATATTGGTGTAGTTAGGTTGTAGTTAGTGTAGTTTTGTGAGGATAGCACTGTCTATTTCTGAGATAATGATACTCCAATGAGCCCATTTATCACAGGAGTTCTTTTTTTTTTTTTAATCATATCACCCCAAGCAAGGCGGTAATGCCACTGATGTGCAGGGAGCTACGTAAGAGTGAAAAGATTGGAAAAGAGAAAGCCGGAGACCACATCCTAAACAGGGAACAAGGGATGAGCCTCTTCACCTGTTCAATAGACGTGGGTAGAGTGTGAACCGGACGATAGTTTAATCTATCTATTCCAATTGTAAAAAAAAAAAAAAATAGGGTGGTGATCTGCTAAGTTATAACTTAAGTCTGACAACCAGAAAAATTTTTGTCATTTTAAAAAACAAAACCAAACGTTCAATTAAGCATGGGAAGTTTAAGATTAAGCAAGAGAAAAAAATGACTTTTGAGAATATTTTAAAGAAAGTTGCAAACCATCCCAGACACCTTACTGCCAGTAAGCTAAAAATAATTTTTTAACTTTTTTTGGTCAGTCCATGTGATACAGAGTGAGGGTCGGTTGTCAACTGTAGCCAGTATCTGTACATCAGAGGGGTGCAGGAACTAGAATCAACAGCCCATTAAAAACAGACAGATAATCTAAAGGCCTGTACGGAGAAAGGAGAAACACAGAAACAAGTAATCAAACATTCCGCTATGAAAAGGAGAGCGAGAAACAAGTAATCCGGCAACCAGAAAAATTTTTGCCAATTTAAAAAAAAAACAAAAAAAAAACGTTCAATTGGGCATGGAGAGTTAAAATTAAGCAAAAGAAAAGCGGGTGATATTAGGTACAATCTATTCCAATTAAACAAAAGGCAAATTAAAATATTTACTAAGTTTTAAGTCAAAATCAAACTTAAGAGCCAAAATACTTTACAATAGTGGTAGTAACGTGTAAAATACTACAATACATCATATATTTTATTAAAATTCTAAAACTACTTTTTAAAACAAAAATATTATCAAGAAACTATACAGTAAAGACATTGATTTGTAATATTTGGTATATTTGTGGGTATAATTGACAAAGAAGTGGATACAAATATTAGCCTTGAGAGGAATATTTTATTTTCTTATTTTTACATACTTTCTTGTTAAGTGTCTGCTAGCAACAGAACACATGTTGCCTGCTTAGAAGCCAGAGAGGGACTGGCCAATCCTTTAGGTCAAGCATGGGTCAGGGAGATAGAGAGAGTAGGGGAAAGAGAAATAGTAGCAGAGAAAGAAAAGGGAATAGATTTGGGTATCTTAGTTCTTGGGAGTTATTTAGAGACAGAGAGGGTAAAAGAAACAATGTATTCTCTGCATGGTAGTAGTATCTGACCTGAGGTCATTTTGGTTCATTCCTACAGATTCTTCATATATATGTATGTCAATCTTTATCACACATGTAAATGAATTTAATTAAAAGAGAAAACAACTTTAAAGATCACAGAGGTAATCAAAATCAACTGTTACAATGAAACAGTTAACCTAACCTACTTCAAGAATGAGTCAGTAAAAAATATTCTTTTTTTTTTAATTATTATTTGATTCATTTTCATGAAGTTTTTTGAAAGCACACTAACCACTCCTGTCAGCCGACTTTTAAAAAAATTGTGGTTATTTTCTAAAGAAAAATGTTAGATTATTTCTGCTAAACTTAATCATGAAAACTTATATTTTACAAAAAATACTTTCAATCAAAAATGACAATGGGCACTGTTGGTAAATTTGAGCAATTTAGAATTTTAAAAAATTCTCATCTTTTATTAAATTGATGGATGCTATTAAGTTTATCATTGTTTTTTAATAAAATATTAAAATATTTATATTTTAATAAACTGCTGTTGCATGAATTACCCTTGTCTCCCTGTTTCTTAATAGCTACAGCTGAAACTTTTAAATGTAAATTACCGAACTACACTGAAATAAAAAAACACATTCATTCTGTCCCAAAGTCATGACTAACATTGCTGTACTTCTTTTGCCTTAAAATTGTAGTAAGAATTAGGAAAACAGGTTAAATGAAAAAGAAAAAATTATATTTATAAATGTACAGATAGTCAACTTAGAAAAAAAGAAACATTTATGTGCGTATTACTATTATTATTATTAATAGTAGTAGTAGTAGTAGTGTGTGCATTGTGGTGCAGTGGATATCGCCTCGGAATGAGAAGTCGGGGAGCCGAGTTCGAATTCCAGTTGAATTCTTTTGTCACTGTGTATCACTTACGCACAAATACCCTTGGGAAAGGTATTAATCCGTCTCTTCCTTTCAGTTATGGGTTAAATAACAAGACAGATTGGGTTCTATAGCCTTGGCAACCAGTCTACCGCAGAAAGCAATGGCAAACTACTGCGGGATAATCTTCTGCCCAGTCAGTCATGTCTCTTTCAAGACATGATCGCCCAAGCGTGTATCACGCATGGCACTTAACTGACTGAGTAGTGTGTGTGTGTGTGTGTATGTGTGATGTCCACATGGTTTCTTGGAAATTGAGTAGTCAGTTTCCAGGGGTGAAAGAAATCTCCTCTGACAGAAACAAATCTAGATGTTGTTAGTACTACATCCCAATGTAAAAGAAAGAGACGATGTTCTAAGCACCACTAAGATGTGGCACAAGGCCAAAAGTATCGGGTACTCAGTGTAGATCAAACTCACAATTCAGTTGTAATAGGTTCTAGCAAGACAAGTTTGCTAACCATTTACACCACAACAAGTTGCCCAAATGTAAAAGTGAGAGTGAAAGAAGGTTTATGGACCTTTTCTTTTATAGTCATGACTAGAACGACATCTAGTGGCATTAAGTGAAATCTATTATCAGACAAGATGGGTTAATCCTTCACCAGTAATCTATACACAAGCTTTCCAAACTGGTGTGTCATGACACTTTACTGCAGGGTTCCCAAAACTTTTCATACCATAAACTCCTTCATGAAATTCTTGAACTACGAGACATGTAGAAAGAAAATATCAATAATAATTATTTCTTCTCTTTGAATTTATGGGATGAGGAGTTATCCTTATTTACATGTAGACTATTTTCCTCAACTTTGTTGGATGAAGACAATAATGGCTGGCCACTTGTATTCAAGGATACCCGTCTACCAGGGTGGCTGCTCAGGCACACTTGTGTTTGTTCAACATCCACAGATCCCACCTGCGTTTTTTTCTGCAACTATGCTGAGTAGACTTTAGTTACAGTTTCTGGGAGAGAGCACATTATCTAGCACGAACAACAGTCTGAACAAGGCCAGGATGCACAAACCCTCAGTCATGATGACTTGTGACTTTGAGCCAGCACTAGCACCTTGAATTGTTCTCTCTTTTGTCACTGTGTATCTTTTCCAAAATTGTAACAGTGTTTTTTACATTTTTCAATGGTAATCTATTTTATCAGAAATTGTTTTCCTGCCTTAAAAAGAAGATTTTTGTGCAAATTTTGTATTTATACATTTTTGGTTTTTACTTGTGTAATAAATGATTTTTCTTTAAAATTTTATGCAGTAGTTGAGTCTTGTTTTGTCATTTGAACCTATTTTGACCTCAAAGAGAAGTGAAGTGCACATTTTCTTAATCCTTTCTATTCCTACTAACGAGTTTCTTGTGCTTGGTATAAGAATTTAGATTTGGTGAGGAATTAAAAATTTTTATATTATGTTTTGTTATTTCTTTTTCAATTTATATTTCTCATCCTGTTCGAGACGTGTTTGTTTAAATAATAATAATAATAATAATAATAATAATAGTGAGACCAAAGCAGAAATCGAAATATGATGAAAAATGACATAATAATAATAATAATGATAATTATAATAATAAGATGAAAAAAAACTTCATTATATAAGTAATAATAAGCACATTAAATATAAAAGAAGAAACCTGTTTACTGAATTGGTTAATATTATTAATGGGAATTTATTGTTATTGATTTGTTTTCTATAGATTAACAATCCATTGCAGATTATTTAAAACCAGAAAAATATTTTTAGAGTGAAAGATTTTTATGAGATATTTAGAATTTTAGTGGTACAAGTCTTACTAATTAACCTGGGAGTGATGAAGTGGATTCATACTTTTCTCAATGGTATTCATGGCAATTCTATACAGGGGCCAGTAGGGGCCAAAATAAATTGTGGCTGACCCCTCGGTTGACCCTCCACTTTTATAAGCTTCAAAAATTTGATTTTGATAAGATTTGATCTTCAGCACTTTTCCCTCTAGTTTTCTTTTCATTTAGCTTTTTATACACATACAAAGACCAGTTTGAATGAAAAACAAACAAAATAAAACAACCAGATAGATAAAAACAGACATGTTGTTAGGGAGAGAAAGGAACATCATATCTAAAAGAAGATGTTAATTAGAAATAATGTCCCCAGCTTGATATGTAGATACATAGGCAGTCAGTGATTTATGGCCGAGTGAAAGAATTAGTCAATAATTAATCTGCTTGAGTTTGCCCTCCACTTCTAAGAAAAATCTCGGCCTCTGAGTGCCTTCCACTTTCAGACCTCCACAATCAGCATTGATGGTATTTGCACATAATTGAATACAACAAACCCAACTGAAAGTGGAACTTGGCTCTCTTGTTAACAGTTACAAAGTATTCCCAATTAAACCAACCACACATCCAAGCTTTCAACACTAAATATTCCTCCTAAGTGGTCACACATTTATGTACTGACCAGACTTGACATTGGTTTAATGGGAAGGATCTGTCTGATGCACAGTAACAAGTGCAATGATATTTGGTTGGTAACTACCCAGTAATCTTAAAAATTTAAGAAAATATTCCAAGTAATCTAATGCTTTATTGAACTTTTGGGACTTTGACTTTAAATTTACTACAGTTGCCATACTTATTTTCTGACTATGTCATGTATAGATAATTGTGTTTACAAAAATTGGCACGTTTATACACACACAAAAATAATTCAAAATTCTTTTTAAATTACTGGAGAGTCACTGAATTGTAGTAAGCTTTTCCATTTATTATTAGTAAATATAATTTTTACTTAACAACAATATCACCTAACCAGTACAAATTAATACAGAATTTTAAAAGGTTTAAATCTTTATAAATTATTCTACTTAAATCTTAAAAAAAAAAAAAAAAGAAACAATTCTTGTAAAATTTCAGTGTTCAGTGAAAAAAATCTTTTAAGACAATAGTGTCCATATATTTTTTAAAAAAATTTCTAAATAAATAATGTCATAGTTGCATTTTTTAATTTACAATTTGGAGCAAGTTTTCATTGACGATATTCCATGATACATATATATCTATATATCTATATTTTTTTTTTCAGATATTCCAAGAAATTTTTATCTAAAACAAACAGACTTTCTCTACGGACGTGCCGCATGTTGTGAACAAACACACCACATGATGTAAACACAAAAAAATATTCGAACGCTATCGTGAAATACGTTTCTAATTCAAATTTAAAAATCACTCGTTTCTGATGAAGGACCGAGAGCGGTCTGAAATATAAAATACAATAATAAAAATAAACAAATACTGTCCAAAAAAGTACATTTTTAAATTCAAAACTTTTTTTATTAATATTCTTTCCTATACATATTAAGACAGTATACGTGGATCATCACCATGTTATATATAGTGACTCCAACCGAGACCAAATTGGTCAAGTTTCGATCCTGGCCAGAAGCAAGTGGATATCTAGCCACACTGATGAGCTGTGACACAGCGAAACAGGCTTGTATGTGGATGACAAATATATTATGCTCTCATTATGATTAAGCTTTCTAGAGAGAAAAATTAAAAAACAAACTGTTACCACTCCCACAATTTATGCATTATTCTTCAGAAATTAACTGAGTTCTTTCGATGACTGGCATATGCATACCCTGCATATATACAACATGCTAAAATTTCTTCTCTGATTCCATACGCCTATGGCTTAGTGGTTAGTGACTCCAACTGACACCAAATTGGTCGAGTTTCGATCCCGACCAGAAGCAAGTAGATGTCTAACCACACAAATGACTCTGTGATACAGCAAAACAGGCTTGTATGTGGATGACGAATATATATATATATAAAATGAAATTTATAAAGGAAAACTGAACACGTCATTTCAATTGGTTATAAGCTATAGCTCATTTCAGTGAGTTTAATTAGCTCATTTCATCAGACCTTACAATATTCCTTCCATGTGGTACAAAATTTCTGCTGGAATTAATCTTTTCTTAAAATGAAGAGAGGGATAACAATAAAAATAATAATAATAAGCATAAAATTACAAATAAAAAAATAACAATAAAAATAAGGGGAAAGAGGAGAAAGAAGGAAAGAAGTAAATAAAGAAATCAAGAAGGAAAGAGAGTCCAGTTTCAAATATTGGCGTCGGATCTGTCTGGAGCAGTTTAGGCCGCCATGAAGGGGTTGACCTCTGAAAAAAACCAATTCCCTTGGCTGTTGGCATCTGTTTGACCCCATAAGGCCAATCTACCTACTTATACTAACTTCTCTCCACATATACATATGTGTACATTCCCACATATGCTTACAATGTGACTTTACTTATGTTTACATATATTCACCGATTCCTATTTTCTTTTTTTCTTTTTTCTTTACGGGTTTTAGTGCTCTCATACTCACACATATATACGTTTCATAAATATAGGGTTTCCGCGCATCTAAGGAGTGTTGTATATATATGCACACACACATATCACTGCTAAAGAAATTTTCACACGCATTCTCAATCCTGCATATACTTTTATATATACAATATACATACGAGACAATCACGTACATATATATGCACATATACCCAAATACAATTATATATATTTGCATACATACATAAACATGACTACATATAAACGCATACATATATCTATATAATTTATATAAGTATACTAGTAGCTTTCTATATCCCCATGTATAAAGACCCTGTACGTTTGTGTACATTTAATTTCCAAATGAGGTGGTAATTTTCTTTTTCTATTTCTTAATAAACATTATTTGTTTATATCTATATATACCATTCTACTTCATTTGGATTGTTGATTTATCCATATATGGGTAGAAAATCATTACACAAGGGCAAATTTAGTTCGAGCATGCATAATTGATTTTATCTAAAGATGACCTACTTCGCATCTAATTAGGTGTTCCCACACAATGGAAAAAAAATTTTTTACCTAATTAAGTTTGTTCTTACCTATGAAATGTACATCTATCTAGGTGCCCCATATTTTATATACCATAATGCATACAATAATACATATGATCGTTCACAAAAATTTCATGGAGAGACATATCTCACCTCATATTTAGGTGCCCCATTTCCCACGGGAAATGTTTATGTTGAAGTCAATATAGTGAACATTTTTCATTATGTATTTCATGGTAGGATATTTCTTTCAGATTTATGTACACCAATGATAATATTAAGTCATTGTGTACTTAGATGGGTGTGTCTTTCCATTGGATGGTGGGTTCTTAACCTCATTTCATTTGGTCTGCACATTCTTCCAACAAATGATTCACACAATTGTGGGAGAGCTGGTAAGGGTGTTGGAAGGTGGTGATTCCAGGATTTTATGTGTCGGATAGTTTAAATTTATTTCTATGACGGCACTTGTAAATTATATCATTTCTCTGATTTAACAACTGGCTAGATTCTCTGAACTTGATAATTCTAATCTTTTCATCTAAGCATAAGTTGAATCTACCTCTAAAGCTTTTGGGGGTTTGGGATTTCCCTATAATCTTCCATTCAATCTGAGGGGAAAGATTTTTGCTTTTTAATTCCCAGAAATATTTAGAGAGGGCGGTTTGATATTTTAGGTGGGGTTTAGAGAAAGATTGGGTGTGGTTATATAGGCGTTGTTTCCATGGACCAGTGGAAATTCCTATATATGTTTTTTGTGGCTTTTGTCTATGCTAGGATAGATGGTGGCAGGATTTATTGGGGAATGAAAATCATGTATTATTTTTTCAACCATTTACCACTTTTTACTGAAAATCTGCTTCAAATAGTAAAATAAAAAATGCAGTAAAACTATGACATTATTTAATTAGGTAAGTTTTTAATTGATTTAACAAATAGTATAAATTAAGGACATTATAGTCTGAAAAAAAAAATGTTTTTGATTAATAAAGAAATTTTAAAAGAATTGCTTTCATTTTTTTTTAAATTCTAAGGATTTATAAAGTTTCAAAAATATTTAAAAAATATTTCCAAGACTTGTAGATGTTATGTTGGTAGGTTATAAAGTGAAGACTATATTTACTATTTGAAAATTCAAAACTTTAATACAAATCATTGAGTCATCGTACTTTTCAAATAATTTTCTTTTTCTTTTTTTTTGGTATTTGAATTTTTTTTTGTATGGTAGTTTCTATGTGTATATAGTCTTGAGTTTCAGGGTTTCTTCCCCTTACCAGAAAAAATTTTGTACAATTGTCACTTGTGATTGCCATATACTTATCTTGTCTTGCATCTGTTGAACTGTCAACACATTTCAAATACAGCAGAAAGGTCAGAAAGTTCCACTCTGTGATTAAGAAATAGTTTTATTCTAAATTTCATGCTATAAATAATTGTGTAAATCAGATTAATTTAACATTATTTGCTAATTTTACTGTCACAGATGTATACTTTATTTTTGAAAGATTTTTAAAACCGAGAATTAACTTTTACAAATGTGTCGATCACGTAAAAATGTCCGAAAGATTTTTTTAAAATCTCGAAATGTTATTCCAATCAATTTCTGTTTGAAATACACTTTTACTGGAAATAGTAAATTTAATCATTTAGTTTTTTAATTAAAACTAAAATAAAAGTTTCAAGATAACTCTTTTGTTTTTTTAAATTCAATTTAAAAAGTTAGTTATCGAAAATGAGTGGCGGTATCTACTTTGGAGCTACACATTGACAACAATAAAAAAAAAACTTGTTGAACTTTTTTTGTTTGTAAAAATTTAAATTTTGCAATGTAAATCTCTTTTGGAATGTGGACATTACTATCAAAAATATTTCACATATTTTTAGAAAATTAAAGTATAAAAAAATGACATCAAAGAGAGGTTTAACACATTCCACAATAGAAGTAGTTATTTAAATAATTTAAACCTAAACGGTAAACCTAACTGTAAATATGATACATGCCTCCAAAGTAAATAAAAACCTACGTATACTTCTTAAGTTTTAAACGGGGGAGATTAACTAAGGGGAGATTACTCACAGCAGCCTCTTTTGACAAATACTTCAACGTGTCCACATTTATTGCAGGTGACAAGCGACGGCTGTTGCACTCCACCAAGATTATCAGAAATGGGAACGTTCTTAGCTTATTAATCACACTTGTATATTACCAATGCCGGATGAAAATACATTTTTCGACGCTGTAAAAGTCGTTGGATTATGTATCATGTGGTATGCTTCCAGCGCCAGCGGCAATATTGTTGGCAAAATGTTACTGACTGATTTTCCTTATCCGATGACTGTCACAATGGCCCAACTTTTGTCCATTTCTTTATACCTGGCTCCACTATTACGATGCCAGTCCTCTACAAGACGAACTGGCAATATTTCGCGAGCTTATTACTTTTCTGTAATCTTACCTCTTGCCTTGGGCAAATTTTTAGCATCTCTGTCCTCACATATTAGTATCTGGAAGGTTTCTGTATCTTATGCTCACACAGGTAAGAAGATAAACTTTCTAATTTTATGACTAAAATTAAATAATAATAATAATCTTTGTTTTGTTCAAGTAGTTTTTTTTTCTTGCTGTTTTTGTAACAATTTTTTTAAAAATCAACTCAAACTGATCACTGATGTAAATTGTGGGTTCTCTTTTTTTGTCACCGACAGCATATTATTTTCTTCTTAAAACAAACAAACCAGAAAAAACAGGATTTGACAACTTCTGTCTTTTCGGTAAATTAAAAAAAAAATCGAAAAAAAATCAACAGCAAACCGTCTTTCTTCATAACTTCATATTATGATTTTTGTGTGTGTAACTAATTGAATCCTTAAACTTTTGATCTTGGATAACTGAAAGTTCTGTGAACTAGAGAACGGTCAATAGCGAAAACCTTTTAGTTAAGTTAACCAACTGTTTAATGCAAATTAACCCCCATGTGTGTTTGTTTCGTTTTTTTTTTTTTAATTTTCCATATGAAAATTTTAGTCCCAGCTTACCAACCTACGTTAGCCCTAAAATTTGTAAGAAACCGGTAAGAGATTGAAAATCCAATCTTTGAATGTTTTGAAATGATTGATGTGTATTGTGTACTGATGAACCACTGTCGTTAATTGCCCATCCTCTTTTCTTTAGTAAAGTAAATGTTCTCAGTCTCTCTTTTTTTTTTCTTTTTCTTTTACTTTTAATTTGCTCCTTATCTTTTTAGCACAGAGTTAGTCTGAAATCATTTAAAAAGTTCTAAATGGTATTACGGAGGAAATGTTGATTGTTGATTTATATAAAAATCTGAAAATGAATGAGATTTTATTTCATTCATTTACTCTATTTGGCTTTTTTTTTTTATCTTTAAGCTGTAAAAAAATTCATTTCATTCATAAAATTAAAATTGCTGAGTTTCTCGTCAACTGTCTTGCTTGCTTCATCATGTTGGAAGTTTTTTCATTTTTAACAGTGAAGACAAGACAATATTCAATTTATAATCGGTAACAGAAACATAACTATTTCTGAAGCACGGCTTATTTGTTGACATTTAAAAACCCTTTACGCTTTTAAAATGAAATCTCTATCTCCTCAAATTATCTGCCCGCCTACCCTAGTGCCATAACTAAAAAAATAGAAAAGGCTCCAAATTTCTATCACCCCCTGATATTCTCTAGAGAGGTAGTGTCAAAATAAGCTGAACTTTTAGTTTTAAGAAAATCGAAACAAAAAAACTGAAAAAACAAACTAAAAGCTATTTTTTAATATTTTTTTGTTTTGTATTGTGAAAAATGAATGTCGGCGACAGTTTTTGTAAACAATGACAACAGTAATCAGCCATTGATGTGTGTTGGTGATTACATTATTTTTAAATTGTCTTCACTTCAGAACTGTTTTTATTATTTTTTCTACACCTGACAAGTTTAAGTTTACTGAATGAATGAAATTCATTAGGAATTGCATTTTAGTTGTAGTGAACTTTTTAAGAGAAAATGACGTCCTTTATAGACATTAATCTCATCTGGCTTTTTTTCTGTGTGTTGTGCTATACGACAAATCAGTAAAAAATGTCTGGATAAAATAAAACCTTCATTTGATAGTAATTTCATTCCCCAAAACAACTTCATTCAGCTTTTGGGGAATTTGAGGGGCAGATAACTCCATTATTTACATTTTAAAAATCTTTAAAAAAACTGTCCTGTTTATAGTTTACTATACATTCACTTCAGATTTTTGTATATTTTTAAATACTAGAAAATATAATTGCACTAAAAAGATAAGAACTATTTATTTGTGGATAGTATTTTTCATTCATCCCTTTCCCTGTCACATTCCTGTGTAAAAAAAAAAAAAAAGTCTTAGACTCTAAGTGACTAAAAACTAGAAATCATAAATTTAATTTCTAAAAAACAAAAAACTGTTCATTTTTTTTTTTGTCTTGTCACAGCAACACAATAAAATTGGGCTGCAATCCCCAGGTGCACCAACACACAGAGCATCGAATGAAAAAAGTAAATATTAAAATACGTTAATTGTCAGCGTGTGGCAGCGTTCTTTTTACGCAGGGATCCAAGGATAAAAGCTGTCCTAAGTGCTTTGCCCTAGAACTAAAAAAAAAAAAAAAATGGTAAAAAACGTTTCCGTCTTCATATTTCAAAACAGTGCAAACATTTTTTTGTAAAAATAAAATTGTTCATGTCGACATCATACATAATTTCTTAAATTGCCATTTTTATGTTAATTGACGAAAAGTCACTTTTTGATTTTAATTAGTTAATTTATTTTTATGCAAAGTTTTCAGCTGAATTTTATTTTATTTATAGTCTCTAGTTTTCAAAAAAGAACGCTAGGAACTTTGCACACACTTCATAATACTTTTCAAAATAAATTGAAAAACAAGAACAAGATTTAACCAAATTCAAAATGAAGAAAAACATAGGACAACTTAAATATATGATGGAAACATTTTTCGAAATAGCACGAAAAAAAAAGTAACTTTTGTTGACACTCCCTTAAGAAGTAAAAGTAAAACTGTTAAAAAGTCGGAAATACGTAGTAACCGAAGGATCTGCTTTTCCCCATTTGAGACTGAGAACAAATATGAAAATACTGACAATGACAATTATTGTAAATAAAATAAGATTTTATTTATTTGTAAAATTTTCATAAGCTTGTAACTGGTTCAGTCACATTATTCAGTGGATCATCTTGTGGAAAGCTGAGAAAAGTGAAACTTTTTGGCTTTGGGGAAAAAAATTCAACGTCTTCAAAAAAAAAAAACAGAATGTGTAATTGTAATAAAAATAATGTAAATGATAAAATTCTATTATTATCAAGATGTTGCTATGATTTTTTTTTTCTTTTTACTTTTACGTTGTCTTTTTTGTACATGGTGTGCGGATGGAGTAATAAACAATAATATGGCCAAGACTTAAATAAATTCTGTTTTAAATAATCATTATTTATTATTTCAAAATTATGTCTTACTTTCTTAGTGAATCATGTGTATGTAGATGAAAAATGAAATAAAAAGGCTATATGCCATAGCCTTTTTTCTTTTAGCTACAACTAATTTTTTTTCTAAATTTAATTTTAATGTTCATTTGGTCAGTCTTGAAAAATTTATTTCAGAATACAATCTTGCAAGTTTTAATTTAATTTCTAATCTAGCTCTTAAAAGTGATAATAATTTTCTGTTATTGACAAACTGTCTTGGAAAATTAATGTCAGATGTTAATTTTGGAAAAAAAAATTATCCTATTAACTTCTTGCCTAGAATGATTATCATCCTGCTGAAAGCTCACCTAAAAAAATACTTTCTGATTTATCAGAGAAAGTGTTTTTTTTGTTTTTTTTAGTACAAGATTAGCAGCTAGGTGTCAGCATTTTACTGTTGAAATTGCTAGAGGTATCCATGAGCTCGATGCTAATAATTTCTGGCCTTTCTGTAAATTATGATTTTCAAAAATGTAAATGCAAAGTATTGTAAATCATCTGTCTTCTTGAATCTTTGTCTTTTATTGTCCTCTACCCTCAATAATGCCCTTCTTAGATGCTTTCACTCTAAGTAACCCATTGTATCCTAGTGGTTTTATATTGCTTGGGATAAAAATGATGAAAAATGATGTCAAAAGGTTATGTGAGTTTTAAAAAATTGTTAAAAAATATGAAAGTATTCTAATATTGCGATCATTCGCAGGTACTTTACAGCTTTGAAATTCAAAATTTATGTAAAACGTTTTAAAACTTTTGGAATCTGGAATATGATTAAACTTGAGTTCTCTCTTCCCCCCCCCCCCCCGAAATTAGTAAACTTATTTGAAAGACAGCTAAATTTGTAGAAAGATTCATTAAAATTTTAAATGATTGTGCATAATATATATGTTGGGATCAAATATGGATCAGAATAAGAAAAAAACTATCAATGTAAGAAGTTTCACATTTATTAAAGTTTCATAATGAAATTTTAATAAAATTGAAATAAGTTAGTGATGAACATTTTTATTGGTATTA
Source organism: Ascarosepion bandense (assembly GCA_037127315.1). NCBI lineage: Eukaryota > Metazoa > Mollusca > Cephalopoda > Sepiida > Sepiidae > Ascarosepion > Ascarosepion bandense. The sequence goes on along the minus strand of JBBBDQ010001081.1, from coordinate 1,663,775 downwards.
TGTTGTATCTTAATATGCTTTTGGATTCTGACTCATATTTGATCCCAAATCCTATACATAGTGTGTGTGTGTATATATATATATATTTAATCACTTCACCCCAAGCAAGGCAGTAACACCACTGGTGCACAGGGGTCTATATAAGAGGAGAGTGAAAGTTTACATAGGAGAGCAAACAGAAACCAGTTACAGGGGATGTTGTCAGAGAAAGGGCAAGAGAAGGGTAGGAATACGGGTATAAAGAGAGAATAACAAGATACAAGGTGTTGGGGAAAGGATAAGGGAAGGACTGGAGTCAAGAAGATAAGAGATGGCAATTGACATTGCATTTAAACTCTTGGAGATTGTAGCTATCAGGGAAACAAGTATATGGAAAGGAGTTCTACAGGCGAGAAAAGAATTTGGTAGAATAGAAGAGGCAGCTGCATTTGATTGTTTTAACTGTAAAAGGGTGGGACCTTGTTGCCAGTTTGGTTGCTGGAGTAAATTCCTGTAGAGGGGGCACCAGTGAGCTAAGTTCCTCAAGGCAGAAGCCATAAAAATATTTGTAGAAGAGAAAGAGGAAAGCCTATCAGTGAGAAAGTGGTTAAAGTCAGACTGCCAGGTCAGAACTGATCACATTAGATTCTCCTCTGCAGCCTGTCAAGAAGCCCGAGATAAATAGCAGGGGCGCCTGACCAGATATGATCACAGTATTCAGTGCATGGGCAAATGGTTGATTTGTATATGTACAAGGTGGACTCAGGTGAGAAAAACTTCCCAGCCTAACATGGTGACTCAGCCTTTCTAGCAGTAGATTTAGCTATTGATTCAACGTAGTCATTCCACTTGAGGTCAGAATAGAGTGAGGCTGAGGAGGCATGGTGCATTGCTTTTGGGGAGACTAGCTAGGTCCATGCTAATGGAGACAAGAGGGATGGTCTATGGTGGTTGACAAATAGCAGCCTTGTTTTGGAAGCATTAAAGTTTAGGAGTCATTTCTTACACCAATTCACCACAGATTGGAGGTCCTTCTCTAGATCAGCAGCAAGGTTATCTTTAACTGCCTTGACAGATTTCTTACTGAGGCAGGAGTAAATGGTGTCATCAGCATAGATGCCTACTGTGGATTTGATCACATCAGTGAGATTATTGATAAAGAACAGAAAGAGAATTGGGCCTAGGATAGAGCCCTGGGGGATACCCACATTTGTGTGATAGGATGTGGAGGCATGCCATTCAAGACTACCTTCATTATACAGTTTAATGAAAACTATTGGATCAAACCAAGCAAGCATCTCTCTCTCTCTCTCTCTCTCTCTCATACATATATATATATATAACTCCTCACTCAATAAATCCCAGACATAACTAATAAAACAAAATTCGACTTTATTCAATAACATAGTCTCCTTCTTAGGTGATACACTGATTCCAACTCTTCTCTAACAATTCTATGCCTTTTTTGTAAAACTATTTGTCTTTGGCCTCAAAATATGCCTCAGCTTCTGGTATCACTTTTTCATTGAAGCCAAATCTTTCCTTGGAGCATTCTTTTGAGGTCTGCAAACAGCCAATAGTGGCTGGGGGCCAGATCTGGAGAATATGGTAGATGCAGAATCAATTTGCAGTGCAATTCATGTAGTTTTGCCATTGTTGCAATCAACTTGTGACACAGTGCGTTGTTTTGGTAAAAAATCACTTTTTTCTTCATTTATGGCTTTTTTTTTTTTTTTTTTTTTTTTTTGCAATTTCTTCCTTCAAACGCACTAATAATGCTATTTAATGTACACTGTTCTTCCTTTCTTTAGGTTATCGATTAACAAAATACCATGTGCATCCCAAAAATACAGGCCAAAATTTTGCCTGCTGATATTTATGCCTTTGGTCACTTTGGATGGCTTCCATCTGCTGCTGTCCACTCAGCTGACTGCTGATTTGACTCTGGAGCGAAGTGGTAGATCCACATTTCATCCATTGTAACATATTTATACGAAAAATTCTTCTTGTTATATTGAAACAGTTGCAAACAACACTCTGAATTATCGACATATTGTTTTTGATTGACTGTGAGCAAACACGGCACTAACTTTGAACACAGCTTTCTCATTGACAAATTTTCATGCAAAATCGTGAATACACTTCCTTCTGATATTCAACTCCTCTGCTATCTCACGCAAGTTCAATTTACAATCAGCCGAAAAGAGTTTGTACATTTTTTTTGGTGTTTTTCAGGACAACTGCTGATTTTGGGTGACCTGACCGTTCAGTGTCATTTGTGTCTGTATAACTGTGTTTACAATAAGCATACCACCTCTTAACTGTTGTTTTCAATGGAGCAGAGCCCGAATAACACTTATGAAGCCATTTCTTTGCTTGAACAGTATTTTTCCTTATCAAAAAGCAATGCTTTATCAACACCAGAAATTCAGATTTTTTCATTGTTTTGAAAATCTACAACAGTAGCTTCACTTAAATAACTGCAATTCATAAACTAATAATCTGATTGGGCCAAATTTTGTTACGTGCCATTTGAAGGTTAGTACTTCATGAAATTAATATGGATTTTTTATTAGTGGCACCATCTATATGTCAGGCCCGGGATTCATTAGGTGATGTGCTATATATTGCGTGTGTGTATAGTGTGCATGCAAAGTGTGTGTGTGTATGTATGTATAGTGTGTGTATATATTTATACATATAGTGTGTGCATGTATATATAATGCCTTACTTAATGTCCCAGACTTGTTATATAGATGCCACCACTTAAAAAAAATTCATATGAATTTTTAGGAATTATTAATCTTTAAATGGCAAATCACAAAATTTGGGCAAAATTGAATTATTAGTTTAGAAATTACAATTATTTAAGTGAAGCTACTGTTGCAAATTTTCAAATCAATGGAAAATCTGAATTTCCTGTGTTGATAAAGCATTGTTTTTTGATGGGAAATATGCTGACTTTAAATGTGGTCATACTAAGACAAATGTGCTGAATGCTCAGCTTGCCCAAAATCAGCAGTTGTCCCTAAAAACAGCGAAAAAATCCACAATCTTTTTTTTTTTTTTTTTTTTTTTTTTTCAATTGTAAATTGAAATTGTGTAAGATAGCAGAGGAGTTGAACATTTCAGAAGGCAGTATATTAACCATTTTACATGAACATTTTTAATGAGAATGAGTGAGTGCCAGGTTTGCTCAAAGTCAATCAAAAACGTGTCAATGATTCAGTGTTGTTTGCAACTGTTTCAATGCAGCAAGAAGTTTTTGTGTAAATATGTTATAATGGATGAAATATGGATCCACCATTTCACTCCGGAATCAATTGGACAGCAAGAGGTGAAAGCCATCCAAAGCAACCAAAGACGCAAACATCAGCAGACAAGGTTTTGGCCTCCATACTTTGGGATGCACAAGGTATTTTGTTTATCAATTACCTTGAGAAAGAAGAAACCATTAATAGCAAAGATTATATAACATTATGAGTGTATCTGAAGGAAGAAATTGACAAAAAGCTACTACAAATGAAGAAAACTGATCTTTCACCAAGACAACACCACAATATTTTAAAATTTGTGTATTTAGGCAGCAAATTTTCTCTTAGAAATGTCAGATTAAATAAATTGCAAACATTATATCTGTTTATTTTTAATAAAATCCGTTCATACTCATGGATAATCTTTCGCATATTACAATTGAAAAATGTCAGAAATGAGCTGTAACATTGACAGATATTATCATTCATTTTTCAAGGTACCCAAGTACTTTCAAACTCTTTCCATGATCATCTTCAGTGGTGTGAGTTATTGTAACAAAAAATAACCGCAAAACTGTGTTGCTAAAAATTACTATGCATTTTTTTTCTGCTTCAAATATATCAGTTGACAAATTGCTAGCTTTCATTAGAACGTGAAAATTATCCAAAATGGAATATTTTATATGTTGTAATGTCATGGTCATGCATGTGTTAAAGCATGAAAAAACTGTTCTTTTTACAAACATTTTAGAACATTATTACAGTATTCATAGCTGATTCTATTAATTGACGGCTTAAGTGTTTTAATGAATATTGCCTCGGGAATCAGACCATTCGTCCATTTCTAGACATCTGCAACGTTGAGCCTGGTCAGTACTTAGATGGGTGACCACTTGGGAATACCGGGTGCTGTAAGTATATAGTGATGGATGTGCATTGTGGTGCAGTGGATATTGGCTCGGAAAGAGAAATTGGTGAGCCAAGTTTGAATTCCAGTTGAATACCCTGCATTCACTTAAGCACAGTTCCTTCCCTCCAGTTATGGGTTAAATAACAGGGTAGGACTTGAGAACCCTGCCCTTATAAACAAATCCCAATAAATCTTGATACTCAAAAAGAAAATAGTATTACTAGACACAAAACTTATATAAAAACAATAAATTGTTGAAAGAAAAAGGGATTACCAGCAATAAATAAATGAAAAAATTTAGTTGGCAATAAATGACCCACTGAGGTTGATATGCCATAAAAACAAAACAACCAACCAACAAAAATCATTCCCGTCTACACTCACAACATAAAAAAATAATGATTGATAACACAACAGTCCTACACCAAGAAAACAACAAAAGTAAACTACAGATTCTTGCCTCTGCTTGTGTAGCAGCTGTTTATTCTTCAATGTTTAGCTCAAATGAATCAATTGTAGTTGATAGCGCCCTCTTGTGATGGTTTCAGTCGGTTTGAGCAGCTCATAATAAACTACACTCAGCTTATCCCACCAAATGCAAAGCAGAATCTTTAAGCCATAGATATTCAGCTTTGCTACTGATATTGATATATAACTGGGCATACCCCGTGATCTTCTATGCTTAGGATCATTGTTGTGTATCCAATTTTCGTTGGTGGTCATGATACGATTCAAAAAGCCTTTGCTTTTCTCTTGTAGAAGCAGTTGTTTGCACGTGATGACGTTGTTCAACATCTCTTGACTTCAACTCATACGGCACAGTGTTCTTTTGAATCATTACTAATGCTTTCAAACACTTCAAAACTGTTTTACTGTCAACTCCTAATGATTCTGCAAGTTCAATTTGCACCAGAAATGAGTCTTCATCAAGTAATGCCTTCAATTCTTTGTCTTCAAACTTTTCACTGCAATGGAGCATTCTTTATCTTCAACATCAAAATCATTGTCTTTGAAGAGTCTAAACCAATCTCTGCATTTTGTTTCTGACAGAGCATGGTTGCTGTAAGTCTCAACAAGAATTCTGTGCTTCTGTTGTAGATTTCCTTTAAATAAATTAGTGCAGTAAAATTCTCCACAAATACACTTTCTTTGGCACTAATATATATATATATAAAATTATTAAAAAAATCACCTGAAGACACCACTCATGGTAGAAACCAAGGTAGTGAAATAACTTGTTTAAAAATGGAAAATTATATATATATATATATATATATATATATATATATATATAATTTTCCATTTTTAAACAAGTTATTTCACTACCTTGGTTTCTACCATGAGTGGTGTCTTCAGGTGATTTTTTTTTAATAATTTTTTTAGTTATTAAAAATCGCCTGAAGAAACCACTCATGGTAGAAACCAAGGTAGCGAAATAACTCGTTTAAAAATGGAAAATATTCAAAAGTTCTACAATATAATTGTATAGAACACTTTTTAATACAAATGTTTACTGGTCTAACACTATTTGGACCAATAACTAAGTATTAAACAATCAAAATATATATATATATATTTTTTTTTTTTTTTTTTTTTTTTTATATTAATATTTTAAAATATTAATATTAAATAGGTTGGGTCTTTGGTATTTACCTTCCTGCTTTTCCTTTTGGATTAAAGTTTTTTGTTTTTTTAAAAATATATATGGTGTTTAATTGTGATAGTATTTAGCGTCAAGGTTATTTTTAAGTGGTGATTACTGATAAAATGTATTTTGGCAAGCAGGGTGTTTTTATCATAAAGTACTCTATATCATAGTGTAGATAGAGTATAGATAGTTACAAAGAGTTTATCTAATAGAGCAGATTCATGCTGACTTCAAAGTTTTGGGAGGACACCATTATGATGCTCTCACTTGTCAGTGTGGATCAAATTCAGTAAATTGGTACAAGATTAATTTGCTAATCATTTCAACATAGCAGACCTTGATTGGTATTAACCTGATTATTCATATAATAGTACTGTTCTCTCAGTAGTCAGTCAGTTAAGTACCATACGTGAAACAGGCTTGGGCGATCATGTCTCGAAAGAGACATGACTGACTGGGCAGAAGATTATCCCACAAGATTAGAAGATTATTGGCTCAGAATGAGAAATTGGGGAACCGAGTTTGAATTCCAATTGAATTCCTTGCAGATACCCTTGGGAAAGGTATTAATCCGTCTCTTCCCTCTAGTTATGGGTTAAATAATAGGACAGATTGGGTTCTATAGCCTTGGTCGGCAACCAGTCTACCGCAGAAAGCAATGGCAACCTACTGCGGGATAATCTTCTGCCCAGTCAGTCATGTCTCTTTTGAGATATGATCGCCCAAGCGTGTATCGTGCATGGCACTTAACTGACTGACTGTCCTCTCATAATTTCGTCACTATTTTCATGTTTTAATAGTGGTTATTATGGTTTGAATGTCTAAACGAAACTTAAAATATCCTAGGAATGCTGTTCTAATTTTCAAATTAATTATCCCAACAGAGATTGTTTGAAGCATGACAGATTTTTTTTTTTTTTTTTTTTTTTTTGTGAACTGTTAATTTATAATTGCTTTTTATAGTTGCAGTATTCAATTTCATATACAATGTACATTCTTTCCTAGTTTCAAATCCTTACCATAGGATCAGCACAATAATAAAAGATTATTTCCTCTTTCATTTGGGAATAGAAGAATTTTATTTTCTTAACTTGCGATTAATGAAATATTCTATTTTTACTATTTGAATAAGAGCTCAACATTTATTTAAATAAAGGTGCATTGCCCGAATTTATTAGTTGACAATGTGATGACGTCATCAGTGTCATCCGTTTCCAGAAACTGATTTTGTGGATTTTTTCGACTATTCCAATGGAAATTAGGCACAGAACATGAACGGAAACAGGAAATCGGGTTCGGACTTTCTGAGTATAACCAGTCTTTTCTCCCATAATTAAAAAACAGATTTTTACTGCGTTCATTCAGATGTTTTCTTCGTTTTTCTTTCTTTCTTTGTGAATTGTTTAGTTTGATTTCTGACAAAGATATTTTTCCTTGCCCGGATTTTCACTATGATTGCACAGAGAATTTGATGAGATGTATCAATTTGTATATCTGTACTAGTTTCAATAGAATATAGTAAAAAATTTAAAATATAAGTTTTATTTCTTTGTATAATTCTATTTGTAACTATTGTTTTGTAAAAGTTTTAAAACCTAAGTTTTAATTGCATAAGCGAAAATTATGAAATCAATATTTGACCATTATTTTGAGTAACTGCCAAGAATTTTGAGATTGCAACTTAACTGTATTTATTCAGCCTCGTGATTTTGAGTCCTGTAGCCATTAGTTTCATAGGGTAACATGTAGTGTAGCAGTGTTGTCTTAGGTAAAATAGCCTGTCAAAATTCAACCCTCTTCAGGCTAGTTTGAATTCTAGGTTTTCCTTCTCTTAGACTGGTTGCCAACCATGGCTATAAGGCTCAGTCTGTCATGCTATTTACCCATAGTTGAGGGGATAAGGGATGCATTAATACCTTTTTCAAGGGTATATGCACATATGTGATTTTTAACAAATTCTACTGGAATTTGAACTTGACGCTTCGATTTTTCACTCCAAGCCACTATCCATTACACTACCATGCATCCAACAAGTTGACTGTTCAGTTTAACTTATTTGAACAAACAGAGCCTAGACATAATTCACTTTATCTTTCAAAATAAAAATATTGCAGGTGTGAGGTGTAAGACAAGTTTTGCTTGTAAGTGGATATTCTATAATTGCTGGTTAAAACTGGTATCAATTTAATTGAATACAATTTCATTCCAATGGTAGTTTTCTTTATCAGATAATTATCTTTTGTTTAAGTATATTTATTCTTAATTACTGGCATCAAGTTGCTATGAATCACTTCCAAGACCTGTTTTATTTTTTTCTTATTAATCCATTTGATTTGTTCTAGTTTTTTTTTTTATCACTCTGAATTACTGAGGTTAAATGTTTTTTTTCTTTCTACTCTCCTTTTCTTTTGCTAACAGTAAATTAAAAAAAAAATTATTTGCTTATATATAAATTATGAGCATCAAGTTTTCGTATATTAGCTCTTAATCATAACAAAATTGGGTAAACACTTTTACAAATGTTTAAACACATAGATATTATTAATATTTGCTATAAAATATAAAAGAGCTGTTTACACATGCACACACCAGACAATTGAGTATTGATTCAACTCCACTGGGCTGAGCATTTTTTTCTGTTTTAGCCATTGACTGTAGTCATCCTGTTAAATAGATAATTATGCCAGCTCAAGTTGTCACACATTTTGAATTCGGAGTTGTCCTTCTCAACTAGTTATCAACCTAGGCTCTGATCTGCTATTTAACTGATAGCAGAAATGGGAGAAGGGATGGCCTTGAACCTTTCCCAAGAGCATTTCTGTGAAATTCCACACCTGGAATTTGAACTCTGCATAGCAGTCCCACTTTCCGAAAAAACTTCAATGCTACACACACACACAGACACACACAATTTGATAGCAACTCTTAAGAATTTTATGGCAGATGGGGAACTACTGGGTGTGATTCTCATTACAAAACAATTGATATTATTCATTTTTAAAGTTTTCCTCTCATCTTATTTTGTTTTTATCAAAACACTCAGTTCGTTTTTTTACTTATTCTATGACTCTGAAGTAATCATGGATAAAAATAAGCCACTGACAAGGTTTGACCTTGTCTTCATTCTCTTTGGGTACCTCTTAGACTAGAATATTTTCCACTTTGTAATTTCGATTTCCAGTTGAATTTGTTGCATTCACTTATTGGAAAGGTATTAATCCATCTCTTCCCTCCAGTTATGGGTTAAATAGTAGGACAGACTGGGTTCTTTAGCCTTGGCTGGCAATCAGTCTACCACAGAAAGTAATAGCAACCTAATGCGGGATAATCTTCTGCCCAGTCAGTCATGTCTCAAAAGGGACATAATTGCCTAAGCGTGTATCACATATGGCACTCAACTGACAGACTGAATCTTTCTCTCAAAGATGGGATGTGAAAAGTACTTGTGTAATACTATTTTTGGTACCAAGAAAGAAAGTGGGAAGGGAAGAAGAGGAGTAATAATTGAATTTTTCTTTCTTTCTTTCTTTCCTGGTCATTGGAATTTGGCAAGAGATGTTTTTTAAAACCACCCAAGGAAGATAATGTTTTTTTATGACTCTTGAATGCTGTTAAAGATTCTTATCACAAAAGTTAGAAATACTTTTTCTTTAAAAATAAGTTTTCCCCATTATTGAAAAATTTAAGGACCATTGATAGAAGTGACAGCTATCTAATCAACAGGGCATAGTGAATTTGATGACCCTAGTGACAGCCACCTCCCACTGAGAACGAGACAAAAACTCGGAAATAAAGTCTCCTGGTCCTTTGTGGAATTTTGCGATGCTGAGAATGAAAGGAGAAACATGTTTTTCTTTTCAACCAAAGCTAGATAATTTCTTATAATGATTGAAATGATAAAAACACAGTTGCGAAAGAACCACACATACCAAAAAGGGAAAAGAGTTATAATTATAACTTGATCGTTGGGCTGAAACATGCCTCTCAGTCTGTGGTGAGAAGCACTTATGAGAAAGAGACTGAGTTGGTTAGATGACCAACAAAAAGGTGCCCCTGTGGATTTCGTGGAAGTCTGAGGAATGTTTCACACCCCTATAGCAATAGTGGGAAGCACTCACAGAGGAAATAGGAAGACTAGGTTGATTAGGTGACCAAAAGGAGGATCCCTTATTGGTCATTTGAAAATGCTAAGTGTACCCAAAAGTGTGTCACAGCCACCCCCGAGAATCAATATAAGCAGTACATTTGAGAGAAGACAGTAGAGTTGAGTACTGTAGAGTTTGGACTGGTACAGTGTTGTCACTGTTTAAAAGAACCTGATTTCAGCCTTGTGCCAGACCAACCGACTTAGTGTTACATCCTTTAGAAGATATGGGTTGGAATTATAGTTCTCTGGATGCAAGAGTGATAAACTCTAACCAAATACTGTACGGAATAGAATGAATGTATATAAACTTCTTGTTAATTTTACAAAGATTTTCTTTTTTTTAATTTTTTTTTATTGTGGCTTCCTGTCTGGATCATTGATGCAGCAGATTTTCGGTGACTTTTGTCCCAGACTAGCTTTATGATCAATCAAGCCCAATGTGAGCAAAGCCCAGTTTGGGGGTGAAGTTATCGACTAACAATCGGCCACGAGATTTTGGGTGTCAACATGAAAGATCTGTGGCGGTGGGGTCACACTTGGACAAACTACATTCTTTGGTTTTATCAGTTCTAACCTTCATGGCTAGGACTCACTATGACACTGACATTGTAACAAACATTGGTGAAAAGTTCTACTTAAGCAGCTTCTCCATGAGAACTGCTACTTTGTGGCAATGACCTCCAAGAGGATGTTTCCCAATCACTACAATCTTAACCTGTTCAAGTCTAGGGTCAATTGTTACCTTTCCCACCTTTCTGCATAAACTATACCTCTTACTCTGTAACCATCTACCTCAAGTAGCCCCAGCCCTGTAAAGTGTGAACCTTTAAAAAAAAAAATGCTAATCAGTTGGTTTCATTTAAATTAGTCAGTTAAGTGCCATATGTGATATACGCTTTGGGCGATCATGTCTAGAAACAGACATGACTGACTGGGCAGAAGATTATCCCGCAGTAGGTTGCCATTGCTTTCTGCAGTAGACTGGTTGCCAGCCAAGGCTATAGAACCCAATCTGTCCTATTATTTAACCCATAACTGGAGGGAAGAGACAGATTAATACCTCTCCCAAGGGTATTTGTGCGCAAGTGAATGCAAGGAATTCAACTAGAATTCGAACTCGACTCCCCGAGTTGTCGTTTCGAGTCGATATCCACTGCACCGCAACGCACATCCATTTAAATTAGACATAGCGATATTCTTTTCTTCAGTTATTATACTGCTGTTTTCTTTGCTTATTTAGTCAGTCTTAAATTGGCAAAATCTTTTATAATGAAATATTGTTATTACTAATTCATTTTTCACTAGTTTTTAATCTAATGCTGCTTTTAGTTTTAGGGAGTTTTTTTTTTTTTTTTTTTTTTTTTTTTTGTGTTAAACCTGGCAAAATTTAAACTCTAATATACTATACTGCCAGATCAGAAAAGCTAATTAATCCATGAATTCTTCACTTAAACATTTCAGTCAGTACTATTAATAAATTATATTTATTTGTTTAGGCTACTGTGTCTGCATTTGCTATATCTTTCATTTCTAACACCCAGCAATGGCCATCTCAGATAATTCAGCTAATGTATTCCATCATGACTGTGCACTCCTTGAGAATATTAATGCCTTATCTATTTAAGGATAAATAATCAAATTAAATGCAAACTGTTCATGCTTTATAGGAAAGACTATAAAAGTTGATAAATTTCTTTTATTGTCAATTGCATTTTGTCATTTTTGTCATAAATGATTTTATGAAATTAGGTGTGACTGTAAATTGAAAGTATTGTTTTTTTGGGGGGGTTTTTTTTGTAGTTTTTATTTTTTTCTAATTTTTAACATTACAATATTTCATGTGATTATTCATGAAACTTGTTTCAGTTGAATTTTTCAGCTGGTAGTTCTATCCTTTAAACAACTTTGTAGTCTTATATATTTATATATATATATATATATATATATATATATATATAAAGAACCAAAAATATTAATTATTTGAGTAATTGCAAAATATTTAATATACTTATATATTTACAAAATATTTAATATACTTATGATATTTACGCAAGTGATATATTATTTATATAAATTGATTTTGAGCTTATTTTCAAACATACAATACAGAAAATATAAACAGATTAATTATGGAAAAAGTATTCAGACACTTAAAAAAAAAATTATAAAAATGTTATTGAAAAAGGAATGCATATCAAAATTTTCTGTATCTGTAAAATAACTTTTGGAATCTTCTAATAATACTTCAGTGGGATATGATGATGTCATCACAGTTTGTCTTTCACTTCATCTTTTTTTTCAATGAGGCTGTCATAGTTAAAGCAAAGGGGCTTTCAATCAAACAAAAGGAGGCTAACCATAGTCAGGATCATAAAATCATTGTGAACTCCTTGATTCTTTCCTTAGCTGCATAGTATGTACTTTGCCAGGGATACATATGGTTCTGAATTCAGCGTTGTCATTCTCTTACATTGGTTGCTAACCAAGACTACAGAACCCAGACTTCTCTATTATTTAACCCATAGCTAGGCGGAAATGAAGAGAGGGATTTATACCTTTACCAAGAGTATTTGCACATAAGTGAAAGTAATGAACTCTGCTAATGTTCAATCTCCACTCGCCAATTTCTCATTCCGAGTTGCTATCTATTGCTCCACCTGCACATCCAACCAAACAAAAGAATGATGTAATTAAGCAACTTATTGAAAGGGCCATTGCCAAAATGACACTTACTGCATCAATTATTTTAAAGTGAAAGAAATTTGACAGAACTAAAAACTTTTGTCAAACTGGTGTTCCATAGATTTCAGAAGCAACTTAAAAATAAATGTTAGATGTTGAAGTGGATACAATAGTAATGCAAAAAGAAATCCAACATAATTTAAGAGCTGTTAAAACATCAGTTAATAAAAGAACTATTAGTAATGAACTGCAAAGGAAAAGTTTAAAATCTCATTCCTCATGGAAAACAGTATTAGGATTCTCAAATGAACATTTACTGATGAATGTTTAGAAAAACTTTGAATACAACCCAGCTCATCATGTATGAAAGGAGGGAATGGATGTGCCTTATTAAGAAAATAAATATCCATCATCTTTACTGTAAACACAAAGAGTTGAGATGTTTCTTTTTCAATGGTATAGGAGATACTTCACATGATGGCAGGAACTATGAATGGAGCAATGTACCAGAGTATTTTCAAAGCTAATTTTTTCTCTTTGATGTAACAGTTGAGCTAATTAGTTTATTTGACTTGAATCCAATTGAAAAGTTATGATGAAACTTGAATGATCAAATTCATGCAACTTATTGCTAAAATATTATGATTAGGTTATTTACAAGGATGTGAGGAACAAGATATGAAAACAATGCTGTAAGGAGTTGTAAAAGAAAAAAACCCTAACAGTGATTGCAAACTATGGTTATGTGATTGAATATTAAGACCTGAAATTAATGTGTTAAAATAACTTTCATCTATCAGTATACTTGTTTGAATTGTATGTATGAAAAATATATATTTTGTTAGGTGATGTATTTCAACATAAAATTATGTAAATTTAAGGTAAGGATTTGGAAGTATATTAAATATTTCGTAGACTAAACTAATTGGAGTAGATAGACTAAACTATCGCCCGGTTCACACTCCACCCACGTCTATTGAACAGGTGAAGAGGCTCATCCCTTGTTTCCTGTTTTTCTCTTTCCCAATCTTTTCACTCTTACGTAGCCCCCTGCGCATCAGTGGTGTTTTCGCCTTGCTTGGAGTGATATGATTAAAAAAAAAAAAAATGTTTAAATACTTTCTTTTCCCCGACACTGTAGTTTTTACTTTATTTTCTTCAATTTTATTTATTTATTTTTTTAAAATTATGATTGTTATTCTAGTAAAATCAGGTTCAGCCTAAATATAATGTATTATTAATGTTTAAATCAAAAACTTTCTTGTTGGTAGATTTTAACGAAACATGTTTAAAACAAAGATTGCAGCCCAAATCTCTCTCTCTCTCTCTCTATATATATATATATATATATATATATATATATATATAAACTTATTTATAAATGGAACTTTGTGTGTGTGTCCGTTGTCTATGGACTCCGAAGCGGCTGAGCCAATTTTCTGGAAGATTTGCACAGTTGTGCTGTAGGTGTCTGCGAGTGTTCTTAACTAGATTTTGTGTCGAGGTGCCCCCGATAAATATCGATAATCGAAAAGATCGTGTTATGGAAGGAGTGGTACGATTTTGATCAAGTTTGATACACTCATGAGAAGCAATATTCAGAAGTTTCAGGTTTGCGGTTCTTGCAGTGGTGCAGAGAATCGATAATATATATAAATATAAAAGGCAAGATGTTTGTGTGTGTGTGTCTGTTTATCTGCCTGTATGTCTGTATTTTTTTCAGCTCTTTTATTTTAGTTTTTACTTCAGGTTTGGCTCTAAGTAGGTATAATTGTAGTTCTTAGTCTCAGCCATGATACCATTTACTCAGAGGACTTATTTAATCTTCAAATTTTAGTTTACGACGAAAAAAACTTATTTGATATCGATACCAGGAAATCAAAATTTGACTTACATCCATTCATTTTTCTTTCAGTCTACAGTTTCGCTTTATCCCTTGTTCCCTGTTTAGGATGTGGTTTCCGGCTTTCTCTTTTCCAATCTTTTCACTATTACGTAGCCCCCACATCAGTGGCGTTACTGCCTTGCTCAGGGTGATACGATTAAAAAAAAAAAAGTTTTGAAATGAGCTGTTGTCATAATTTATATTTTTTTTTTAAAAATTCAATCAATTTTATTTAATTGCCAATATTACTATATCAAAATACTGAGTAAATAATTACTTTGGTGTATAGAATAATCTATAAGCAACTGAGCTTAAAAAGGCTTGACATTGCTTAACTTTGGGGATTGTATGAAAACCACTGTTTTAACATGATGTTACCAGAAGCCTTGTAGTTATTTTACCATTTCAGTTGTTTTATGTGTCAGTATTACCAGGATGTGCATTGTGGTGCATTGGATATCAGCTCGGAACGAGAAATTGGGGAGCCGAGTTCGAATTCCAGCTGAATTCATTGCATTCACTTATGCGCAAATACCCTTGGGAAAGGTATTAATCCACCTATTCCTTCCAGTTATGGGTTAAATAACAGGACAGATTGGGTTCTATAGCCTTGGTCGGCAACCAGTCTACTGCAGAAAGCAATGGCAACCTACTGCGGGATAATCTTCTGCCCAGTCAGTCATGTCTCTTTCGAGACATGATCGCCCAAGCATGTATCACGTATGGCACTCAACTGACTGTGGTGAAATGGATATTGACTCAGAATAAGTCAGAAAGCCAAGTTCAAATTTAATTTGAATTCGTTTCATTCACTTGCGCACAAATACCCTTGAGAAAGGTATTAATCCATCTCTTCTCCCTCCAGCTAGGGGATGAATAGCAGTATAGATTGGACCATCCAGAAAAATGGTGGCAACCTACTGTGGGAAAATCTTCTGTCTAGTCATTCATCTTTCTTTTGAGAGATAATTGCCCAAGCATACATCACATATGACAAATGATTATCAAATACCATTATCTTGACTATTTTAAATTTGATTACTGTTTTCATCGTATGTACAAGTATGAATTGATGTCTGTAGTTAAACATGCAGTTATTAGCTAAAATTTTCAGTGCTTGTATAATATTTTGTGGTTAATATTCACTTCTGAATTAAGTGCATTGACAAAGGGGATTATACTGAAAAATATTTATGTTCTCATCTTTGTTGTTACTATTAGTGTTTTGGCTGTTGTGTCCTTCCATGTTCTTCAGGTGTCTGTCTGGATAGCCTTCTGGCAATGTCATACTGTTTTGTTTATTTAATCTATGGGGACAGATTATTCTTGTTCTGATGTCCATGTTTTGTTTTTGTATTACTTAGTCACTTCTAATCCTGTTTCCACTTAGTTGGAGTTTGTACTACCCATCCCAGGGATTGAACTCACAATTACTAAGCAAATCAATTTATGAACCAATGTTTTTGGAGAAAAGCAATTTGTTTTTAAAGATTAAATAATAGTCCAATTCAAAATTACCTGGATCAACAGATACTTGAAGGCCCGTCATGTAAGAACAAAAAAAAAAAAGGAAATTAGTAAGTATGAATGTGAACTCCTTTATAAATCTTTGTGGGGGATATAAGGGCACAGCCTCATCATTTTAGGTTTTGCTGTTGTGATTTCTATAGCAAGTAGGTTTATATGCAGTAGAGTTGCTAACTTCATGCCCGACCACTTTTGAATTCAGAGTTGACCTTTTTCTAAACTGGTTACCAGCCAAAGCTAGAGAGCCCAGTCTGCCCTACTATTAACTACTAGATGAGGAGAAAAGAGGCTTCCAAGAGTAATTGTGCAAAAGTGAATGCAATGGCTTCTCCAGAAATTTTAACTCCTTATGGCTATCCAATTTTCCGCATCAATAACTGCTCTATGTGCACATCCATCTTGTAGTTTCAAGCGCTTCATCAGTAGCTACTTTAAATTTGTCTAATTAAGAACAGGAATCACTTGTTCCTCAGAAGATGCTCCTGGTAGTGGATGCCTTTCCAATTCCACCTTTTACAGTGTTACCTTATTTGCATGAACACTAGCCTTTTGTATAATTAGCAATTAATTTTATTTGCCCATTATAATGAGAGAGGATGTGCGATGTGGTGCAGTGGATATCTGCTCAGAACGAGAAATCGGGAACTCGAGTTCAAATTTCAGTTGAATTCATTACATTCACTTATGCGCAAGTACCCTTGGGAACGGTATTATTCCATCACTTCCCTCTAGTTATGGGTTAAATAACAGGACATTGGGTTCTATAGCCTTGGCTGGCAACCAGTCTACCGCAGAAAGTAATGGCAACCTACTGTGGGATAATTTTCTGCCCAGTCATGTCTCTTTTGAGACATGATCACCCAAGAATGTTTCACATATGGCAATTAACTGACTGATAATGAGAATCATGCAGGAAACAGTTTTGAATTTAAAATTTTTATCTGCATAAGCCATATATCAAACAGTTAACATTGTGCAGGGGGCTACATAAGAGTGAGAAGATTAGAAAAGAGAAAACCGGAAACCACATCCTAAACAGGAAACAAGGGATGAGCCTCTTCACCTGTTCAATAGATGTGGGTGGAGTGTGAACCGGGCGATAGTTTAGTCTATCTACTCCAATTGAAATTACATGGATTATCCATTTTAGTTGTCACTGTTGCTGAAAGTCCTCAAGTGATGTGGACTGTTATTTGGTACTGCTTTCTGATTTTGTAGCACCAGTCCAAAAAATTCAAAGTGATCTTTGGCATGACCCAAAGGCTTCAATCACTCAAGAACCTTAATTATGATCTTAGAAATCAGTTGTATACAACTAAGAGTTTAGATATTTTTGAACAGGTTTAGTGGAATGCGTGATACCCCATAGGAAAGTCAATCTGAATAGCTTCTTTATGAACATGACAAATTTTAAGGTTAATGTTTTAGTTTTGCAGCAATTTGTAGTATTGGGCAAAACTAATTTTACTAGAACCTATTCCATATCTATCTCTTGTACTAAATCTGTTATAACTGAGCCATAAGCTATTTTCTCTTTTGTTCATATGCTATTTTCAATTTGTAAATAAGTTAACTATAAAATAATTTTTCTTTTGAAGACAAATACCATGACAAATTTAAAAGGCCAGATTTTTTTTTTTTTTTTTTTTTTTTTTTTTTTTAAGAACTTTCCTCTCCACCTCTTTTTTTTGTTTTGCAGTCATTACATTGCTGAATATTCTTTTAGGCAAATGACCCTTTTATTATAAGGTCACTCTCCACCACTGGAACATTTCATATACTTGAACACTTTTGATACATTCAATCATTTGCAAAAAAAGTACTTTATATATAAATCTGTAGAAAATTTAAAGAAATTTTTTTTTGTTCATATTTTTACCTTTCTAAAAATGAAGAGTGTAGTATATTAAGATTTCTTTTCCATCTTCAATTTACAAAAATACAACAGTTTTGATAATTAAGTACTCTCTATAAAACTGCACAAATCTTTTTTTTCTCTCTAAATTATCACATTTTTGACTTATGAGAAAAAAATGCCCACTGATATAACATCTGTCACGTTGCAATTATTGAAAGTGATCTTTTTAAATGAATTAGCTGAAGGTATCTAATACCGCCTAGCAACAAAACGAAACTTTTTGAACCAATAATAAAAAAATATATATTTGCTAGTTTTTGTCTGATTGTATTTTATGTCTTTTTTTTTCTATTTCAGTGAAAGCCACATTGCCATTATTTACAGTTGTGTTATCCAGAATTTTACTGGGTGTAAAACAGACACTGAGAGTAAGTATATAATAAGTGATGTTTCTTTGAGATGTGAAAGTGGCATAATGGATAGCAGATAAGAATGAGAAACTGGAGAGCAAAGTTCAAATTCTAGTCAAGTTCATTATGTTAACTTACGTGCGAAAACCCTTAGAAAACCTATGAATCCAAATTATTCTCTCCCCAGTTATGGGTTAAATAGCAGGGAAGTCTGGGCTTTCTAGCCATGATTGGCAACCACAGTCTAGGAGAAGGACAATTTTAAATTCAAAACCATAAATGATTAAATCCCAGGTTGGCTTTTGGCAAGGCATAAATGATGCTAACAGAGTGAAGACATCAACAGCAGTATGTTGAATGTGATCAATGGCAGAATCAAACAGACCAGATTTGTAGCATTGAACTACAATGTTGTTATGCAAAAAGATCCTTCATACTGGACAATATTTAATTATTTAGATGGAAACTGCAGTAATACATAGAATGGTGCTTTGTGTCTCTGAATATACATGCAACTGAAACCCCTGTATGAGACCCCAGGAAAAAAGCACGTGAATGCTGTGGGATGACCTAGTTAGTCAGTTGAATTTAGTTAGTAAGCAAGTTAATTACTCTTTTGATTTTTATATATGTATAAATTTATATAGATTAATCTTTTCAATCCTGAATTTATTTTAAACTTACTAGAATATTTGCAGAAATAAAATTTGACTTTTTTTTTTCCTCTGAAAATAACAAGTGTTATGATTAACAAGTGGTGAAATTGATAATATCATTTGTACTAATCATGGTATAATTTTCTTTCTGGCCAAACAATCTTGTCTTGACTGTATGCAAAAACAGATCAGAAAATTTCTTTTTCATCTGTTTCAAGTTTTTTTTTTTTCTTTGTATATATCTTACGCATAAGTTGACCATTCATCGATGATTTGAATATTGCTGGTCTAATGATGCTACTATGTATTTAGAGATTTTAGAAAAATGGAATCAAATCACCCTCAGTTCCTCTGTTCCATTCAGCTTTTTACCTAAGAGCTGCTGTTCTTTTATGGAACAAATTCCCATGTGTGTGCTTCCTTGAATTATTCAATTTTGACCTCTCTGCATCAAGGCTTGATCATTTTTTCTCCTTACCATCGTAATTTTGGTTTCTATTACCTCCATTTATATCACACACTTGAGTCATCATTACTATCTTAACAGTGACCTTTTACTTTGAGTGGCTCCTGAGCCCTGTTTTTGATGAATTTTAGTATAGAGATATTCAGTGAAAAATTCTGTTGAATATGTACTCCCATAGTACTAAATTAATTTGATCCATTTCTTGAAGCCTTATCTTAAGTTTACTTTCAGTATTTGAAATTGATTTAAATTTTAAATTTCATCCATTCTTATAAACATATTTAAAAGAACTAAGAAATAAATAAAAGCTACTTCAGCTAATTTAAATAGATATCTCTAACAGGTCAAGACTGGGTTCAAAGCTATTGATAAAAAAAAAAAAAATTAAATGATTACTTAGTGCTATGATGATTAGCTTGTTACCAGCTAATCATCATAGCACTATGTTAACTGCTTATATATATATATATATATATATATATATAATCATGAATTAATTGTACATTATGACACGGATATATAATTAAAAAGAAAGATGGTCCACATGTGTTTCTTATATATTTAATAGGCCAGTTAATGGAATATGAGGAATAAAAAGACAACAAAATGATAAGAATATAGAAAATAAGATTGATCATATATTTATATATCATATAAAACAAATAAAATTGTTCAACTTCTCTTCCCTACCGAGAGTTTTGCAGATATTGTATCAGGTTGTTCGATAGTAAAATTGAATTTATCAGCAGATGCTTTTTTTTTTTATACATGATCAGAAATACGCTTCTTAGCTAATACTTTTGTTTTTGGCCTCCATCAGCATGGCTGATATTAATCTCCAGGAGAGCAACTCATTACGCCACCTTGATATCATGTTTTCTACTAACATGGAGTAAAGTGATTATATTGAATCAATTGCTAGGTCTCCCACTTGGAAAGTTGATTCATGGTGTCATGCCAGACAATTTCTCATCAGTATCTATCTTGCACTTTTATAAATATACCATTTGTCTGTACATTGAATATTTCTGCAACATCTGGTCTGGTGCTCCTGTTATATATCTTGAGATTCTTGACAAAATTCAAAGAAGTGTCTGTAATATTATTGGTCCTGACATCTTGATTCCAGCTACTTTTCCCACCATAATGACATGGCTTCCCTCTGACATTTCTATAAATATTTTCATGGCAGTTGTTCTAATACATTTTTCTCTTTGGTACCTAGACCATGTGAATTTAAGATTTTCAAGATTCTACTAGATTGGCAGTTAGGTTTCATTGTTATACTGTTGAATTAGAACTTAGTTATATCTAGCTAATAGTTTCTTTTCTCAGATTTCTCACTTGTAGAACTCTTGTTTCATGCTTCTCTGCTACCTACAATCTTCAAAAATTTAAATGCAATATCAATTTCCATCTTCTGTCTTCCTAAATCCTGTTTTCTTATTACCTTTTCTTCTCATTGAAGTCTTATCATTTCCTTCCACTCCCTGTAACCCCTTGCATGTTAATGGCATTACCATCTTGCTTGGAGTGAAATTATATATATATATATTTCATTTTTAAACGAGTTATTTTGCTAAATTGGTTTCTACCATGAGTGGTTTCTTCAGACGATTTTTAATAACAAAAAAAAAAAATTTTAATAAAAATAAAAAAAAGTTATTAAAAATCGCCTGAAGAAACCACTCATGGTGGAAACCAAGATAGCGAAATAACTTGTTTAAAAATGAAAAATATTCAAAAGTTCTACAATATAATTGTATAGAACACTTTTTAATACAAATGTGTACTGGTCTAACCCTATTAGGACCAAAAACTAAGTATTAAACAATCAAAATATATATATTGCAAAGTTCCAGTACAACTTTTCTGGCTTTTTCAAAAGTTAATGTTTTTTTTATTTTTCAAAGTTCTTCAACAGATGATTCTAATTGATTCCCATGCATGCATTGGAAAAATGTTGAGGTGCGGATATTCTGAGTGTTTTATGTATGCTGTGTGGGTTGAATTTTTTTTTTTTTTTTTTTTTTTTTTTTTTTTTTAATGCATCTCAACAATACATTTTTTCTATTTTCATAAGATTAGTTCAATATCATTTTTTCATCTGTTGAAGAACTCTGGGAAATGGAAAAAATTAAATTTTGAAAAAGCCTAAAATGTTTGAATGGAATTTCGCCACATGAATGTGTTATTGAAATCAGATGCAGACTGGTTATGACTGATAATAAAATATATAATCACAGTCACATATATTTTGGCAGAAATCTTTTATGCAGGTTTCATTTAAAATCACAGACAAGGCATTATGGTTAAATTTTTTTTTTTTATATATAATTTTTCATACGAGCACTTTCCGCTATACTTTGAGCCATTATTGAGGATGAATTTTATTTTACATGGGTTTAAATATGTGTAGTGTTTATGTATGTGTGTAGAATCATGTGTGTAAGCATATTGTTGCTGTTTTCATAGTTGATATTATAAAGTACTGGACTTTTCTTTTTTATTAATAATACTTCTGCTAGTTTTAGCCTTTTTTGCATGTAGATGATGCGATTATATTTGCATTATCAACAAGTATGTTATAGATAGTTTGGTAGGTCTCTGTATTTAAATGAGATCAAATTGAACTATGATCTGAGAGGTGCAGCGTGAGTCTTCTCATCAACTGCATGGTAGTGTATCTAATGTAATTATTTACAAACTTGAATTGATCAAGAACAGTTCTTCAAAAGACATGTAAATTTGTAAATAATATTGGTTTTCTAGTTTAGGTCAAGTGAATTAAAAAAAACTTCCCGCTCACACACACATATATATAGGAGAGTTTTGTAATTTGCTTGAAGCACTGTGTATATTAGATGTATGGGTAGGTTTTGAAGGCTATCACAATCCCTTTAGTAAAATAAAGGAAGGTAAAGAATGTGTTGGGTATTACCTATTTATTATTCATTAATATTTTAAAATCAAAATTTCATCTTCAGAATAGTAGGAGAGCTTGTTTTCACATCCGCTTGTGAACTGTGCCTTTCAACGTTCCACAGTCCACACTTAGTAATACCTGGCATTGATAATGATAGTTATTGGTCATGGGAGAAAATAAATTAACCAGCTGTAGTCACTTTCATTTTAATTTTCCAAAAAATGTTTACATACATTTCTTATTGCTTGACAACAGGTGTCAGAAAATGTCCTTGATTGATTGATTTTTTTTTTTTTTTTTTTTTCTAATCATATCACCCCAAGCAAAGCGATAATGCCACTGATGCGCAGGGGGCTACGTAAGGGTAAAAAGAATGGAAAAGAGAAAGCCGGAAACCGCATCCTAAACAGGAAACAAGGGATGAGCCTCTTCACCTGTTCAATAGATTGCTGGAAAAGTTAAAATTCGTAATTTTGACATAATTTAAATTGCTTTAATTACCCTAATATTCTTAAGATAATCAACTTTTTCCTTTAAAATAACACTTGAAAATTTGAAATTTAAATACTTTTAAATTAATTTTAAAATTAGGTATTGCAGTGACTTCTTTAATGTCCTTTAACAAAATTTAACGTGTTTAATGAAATACAATACTATCAAGCGATAAATTTTTTTTACATAATTTTAAAACAATAATTTTTAACATTTTAAAATTAAATTTTAAAGCATTGAAATGAATGAAAACTTAGCTTTTAATTACAAAAAACAGACTTCACTGGTTGCATCTTTTTGCTCGTTGTATGAACTGGTCAAAAACTTTGAGTAATGATAACATGACTGAATCCACGTTGTAAGAAGGAGTCAAGAATACTCACCATGGGTTAAAACCTTTTAAAACTCAGTAAAAGTAAAACATTTCTTATATACTCTTCAGAACTGAATAATACAAATTTTTCATCTAAATTTTCTGGCTATAAGTCCTTTAAATAAACAATTCTTTGATTTCAGCCACACAATAAAAACACCATCCCTACAGTAGAGTTTGCAGGCTTAATATGGCTTAAAGGGAACTAAAGCCACTGGCTTTTCCAATGCAAGCAAAAGAATTTCTGATTTTCGGTGACTCTCTCTTTAACTCACTATTATGTTCTGTTTCTCATGCTCCTTATTAAAAAGTCTAGTAAATTAATTGCTTTTACTTGCATTTTCTCTACTTGCAATCCCTAAATAATATCCCTTGTAACAATTATCCTAAGAAATTGGAAATACAAAAAATACAAGTACAAAGAGGATGGTGAAAATTATCAAAAATTAATTTTATATTACACAACAAAATTATTGATCCTGGAAGAAATGTAATGCATGCAGTATATACATGGACTCTTTTTTTCCTGATATATAACAAACAGGACACTTTTCTAAACATAACATATTTCACTTTTATCGTTCAACCACAGCAGTGGTTGAATATATTCTTTAGCCCAAAATTGAGTGAATCTAGGCAGCTTTCAAGCTTCATCACTAATTCAGTTCTTAACTAAATTTCAAACAGTTTACACCTCCCGAGATAGATTTTGAAAAAAAAAATTATTGTTCAGTAGAAAAAAAGTTACATCAAAATATGTGAAATCCGAAAAGGGAGACTAATTACATAAGTACATAAGCAAGCGAGTTACTAGTGCTTCTAATAATAAATCTTAGTCTTTAGAACTTTTCTGTTTAATATTTTTGCATGCGGTTTTCAACATCTGATGATAACTTTTATCATTTTTGTCAAACTTTGCTTATCACTTATCATTTTATCAAAATTAATTATAAGTAATCAATTTTTTTATTGCTTTTTTTTTTTTTAATCAATTGCATATAAATTTTTTTTTCTTTTTAATATTTTTTAATGTTGTTTTCAGCATTAAATTTATATTGAATTAATAGCAATGCCTGGAAAAATAATGTATTATATAGAAAAATACATGCATGAAAAGTTATATTAAACCTGGAAAAGTACAGGACAAAATATTCTAGTGAATTAAAAAATAAGGTATTTCTTAAGATATTGCAGCTAAAAATAAAATTTGAATGCAATATTATAAGAAATTTCTTATTCTAATTCTGTTGGATTCCAATCCATATATGATCTCAATTCACACACTCCTACGTTTATTCTTATCATTTTTTACTGAACAATCTGCCCACTCCACTATTGTTTGTTTGTTTTTTTTGTGTGTGTGTGTGTGTGTGTGTGTGTGTGTGTGTGTGTGTGCCAGAGAGAACAAACAAACAAACAAAAATCAATTTTTGTTGTTATACAGTCCTGAAAAGTAGGTGAAACAAAAGAAACTATTTTACAAGGTGGAGTGGGCAGATTGTTCAGTAAAATTGTTTTTTTCAGAGAATGCAAATAAAAGACAAAGTAGACTTACACTGAACAGTTAAAAACAGTTACATCCAATTAACACCCACTTTTCCCCATAATGAACCAATTTTTTTACATTAAAATTGGTCTCTCTAATCCCATAAGTACACATAACAAATGCTGTACATTTATATATGTAAATAGATTAAGCAATTGTTACAATGTTTACTGTCATTTGATAGATTGTTGTATACTACTGAACAAACAGTAGTTAAGGTGTAAAATGGCATGTCAAAGTGTACAAAATATCTAAAATAGGAAATTGTTTCTATGTAAAATGTGCAATTTATTTTATTTTTGCTTTCAAAACAGCTGTGTAGGTGTTTGTTGATTATTAGGGTTGTCATTCATTATTATTATTGTGTGTATGTGTTCTACTTCCTTTACAATTTCCTAATTACAAGTAATATGTTAACAAGAAATTTGTTTGATTTCTTTTTGAATCAATATCCTTAAGCAGTAATAATTATTTTTTGTTCTGTGCTGCTATCAATTGCATTATTTCCAGGGTATTATCTAAATTATTACAAAACTAAACAATTTATTTTCTTCAACACAGAAGTAAATACAGGATGTTATATAATTAGTTTTAATAGTTACCAATTCAAAAACTGAAACTGAAGAGCCGAGTTCAAATCCCAGGATAGTCTGTTACTTTTACTTTGAAATTAATGTTCTTGTATAAAAAAAAAAAAAAAAAAAAAAAACTAAAAGAAAAAGTGTTCACCTTTTTCACCACAAGCTATGCCCTAAATAGCCAGGTAGACTGAGCTCTGTATACTTGAGTGGTAATCAGTCTAAGAAAGAAAAATCCTTAACTCCAAACTATAGTGAAAGCAAGGGAAACCACTGTTTTTCAAGATGTAATTCACAGATAGTAAAGAAAAGAAGCAATGATAGCCTATATTTTAAAGAGACATGCCACTTTATATAAAATAAAAGAACACAGAAACATTTTTTATTGGGTGGGGGTAATCATCAACCTAACTGATTACAATGAAAGAGTCCTCTACAAATTTTAGTTTCTTAATTTAAAAATAAAATTGTTTGTAAAATGTGAATTTTTTAAAATTCCTGTAAATAAAACTATTTAAGCTGAATGTAACACTTCTATCCGCCTTTTGTTTTTTGTTTTTTTTTTTTTTTAATTTTTTTATTCTTTTGCTTAAATTTTATATTTTCTAGATTTCTGACAAGAACTTGACAAATTTCCTACATAGTTCAGTGAAATTTTCAAGTTCCAAAATTATAATTTATTGTTATAGTCTAGATACAGCGGAGAAAGGAGGGTGTCTATTTTAACTGACGCCAAGAGGATGCAGGTTAAAGCTATAAAATTTAAACTGTTTCCAGTTTAAAGCATGTTTAAATATGTTTTTATAAATGATTATGGAACAACTAAAGATCTGTGTAGAAAGAAAAGTACTTTTTTATGTGACAAATCCTTTCAGGACATGAGTGATCAAGGCTCTCCACAAACTCCTCATTTTTCCTAAGTAACTTTTGACTTTTTACTATCCCTGATTGCTCTTGTCCTGTCATCCATTCACACAAATTCATTAAGTAGGTTATCTGCAGTTTCCTCCTGCATCTCTTGATTTGTGAGTATTAAATTCTCTAAGCTCTCTTTCTTCATTATGTGTCTGATGTTTTAACTATTTCTCATTGTACGTATAAGTTCCTTTGTTTGTATTTGGACATCTTTGTTTACATATTTTATCCATAGTATTCTTAAAAGTACTGTTTCTTTTTAATACCAACAATTAGTTACATTTTTCAGTTGTCTTTTAAAAAGAAAAAATTCTCACAAAAACCCAGGAAATATTGGATTGTCCAGAAAATTCATGTTGATTTTTAAGGAAAACTAAACCATGAAACAAAATAATCTCATTTAAATATTTATTCAACTAAATCTGAAACATTTTGTTGCACAGCCATTCTCCATTTTTCCTTGAACTTAATTATTCTGTTTTCCCAGAATTTAAACTCATTTAGGTGGGTATTTTTGTCATTCAAACAATTAAAATTTTTTGCCACAGATTTTGCAAGGACCTGAATAAATGAAAATCCAAAGGAGCAATGTCTGGTGAATATGGTGGGTGGGGTTTACACATCTCAGCCAAGCTGCAACAATTTTTACTAGATTGCCAAAATAATGTGAGGTCTGGCATTATCCTGATGGAAAACAACTCCTTTCCTGTTTGCTAATTCTGGGCTTTTTTCTTGAATTGCTGCCTTTATTTCATCCAAGAAGTACATTTCAGAACCAATTGACTGCTTACTTGGCAGAAGTTCTTGGTACAGGATTCCTTTTTGATCCAACCAGATGCACAGCATGACTTTTTAAGTATGAAGATTTGTTTTTGCAGTGGTTAAAGTTGGCTCATTTTATTTACACCAGGATCTTTCTCACAGAGCATTGTTGTAAACAAACCATTTCTCATCATCTATCACAATTTACTTTAAAAAGTGTGCATTTTCATTGCATTTATACAGCAAATCACAAATAGAAATGCAATCCAAAAGATTAATTTCACTTAGATCATGTGATACCCTAACATCGTAGTGATTTTACCCAAGCTTCACTAAATGCTCATGGATGGATTTTGATAAATTTAGTGTTTCTGCCAATTCTTGTATTGTGCAATGCAAGTTATTCTCAACATCTTAATTTAGTAATCATCTGTAGTGGAGGTGGGAGGAGGTCTGTCTGAGTGTTCTTCATCAATAAAGATACAATCACCAAATTAAACATGAACTCTAAACTGTCAAATATCATCAAAAATATAAATGCAATATCAGTTGTCAACTTCTATCTCCTAAATAGCATTTTTCTCAGTTTTTTTACTCTCAGTAACTTCTTGCATCTTAGTGGTTTTATTGCCTTGCTTGGAGTGAAATGATTACAAGAAAAAAAAATTGGTGTGTAATCATTTCTTTTACCAGCAGAAATGTTTGATCTTGTCTTGCAGGAAATGACTAGGATAGAGATGTAGAGTAGTATAAGGGGCAATTATAAGGAAAACCAAAATCATTTTTATCTTATCTGGGATTGAAATGTAATTAATGCTAAGATACAACTATGACATTGTTTCACTATCTTTCTACTACCAGTATTTGCTACGTAATCACAGGAATGTGTGATAGAACTGATTCTAGAATGTGATGGCTCAGTATCGATGGCTGAATGGGTGGAAAAAACACAGCTTGTTCCTGCAAGCAGGTCAATTCTGTGACACAGTGAAAAAGATGGGCACTTCAAAATTTGTTTCACTACCAAGAAAGAAAAAAAAAGTAACACGCTCAAAGACTGTAAATTGTAGAACATACAATCCACACGGGATTTTAGTCACTTGCAATCTTCTTGGAACAGCTGCTGACAGCAAACTCAAGTCTACACATCAGCAATTTCCCTTCTTGTCATGCACATGGAGAGAGAAACAATGACAAGGCCGCATTGGCTCAGTTCATTAGAAAGACACTTGTGAGGTAGTGTCAGCTTAGTTCATTCTCTTTACTACCAATTATTAAACTTTACTATCAGTTATGAAATCTCATAGCACATTTTTGCTCTTTTTATATATATATATATATATATATATATATATATATATATATTCCTTTCTGTCGGGGGTGGGGGGGGAGTTAACCTATGAGGAAACAGCTAATAATCTTCTCAAATATTTTGACTGCAGGGGTACACTCATTTTTAATATTTTCAAAAGTGTAACCATGTGGCCCTCAATCAACTTTTCACCAACTGGACAGATATTTCTATGTTGTCTTGGGTCTCATTTGTTCACAATGGTGAGCCCCCAAAAAAAATAGGAAAGGTGCATTGTATATTCACAATGGAATGGGAAGTGAAATTGAGACCACTGTGGAAAATAAAAGCTTAAATACTGTTCCCAATATATTTGGTTATTTATTTGCAGATTTGCTTGATATGGTCGAGAGCATTTGGTAGGTGGCACTTGTGAGATCTTCTGCTATTTTTGTCATGACAAACTAATGGAAAAATCTTCCCTTAAGCTGACAAGAATTTTGATTCTTCTATTACTTCCTACATAACATGATGACATATGGCTAACAACTCCTTAATAGGTAGTCTGGAATCCCCCATAACAGTGACTCTGCTTATAAAAATTCTGCAAATTCCTAACTTCCAGCTAACTGGCACTTTATCCCAAAAGTTTACATGAATTTTTTTTCTTATTTCATTTCTGTCAGTGGGTGGCAGATTTGAAGATTTATTCCACAGATTGTCTACCTAATCATAAAAAAAACTGTGCTTTGGCCCCTGATCAAATCATTCCTATTCTACTTTGTGGACGTTCTAAGCCAATTGTGGAGGGTACACTTTGTGTTGCAAAATACATACACAGCAGTTAAAATCAGCATTAGTTGTAAAAGGAGAGTACCATTAGCATTAATAAAACAGTGAAAATGAGATTTTTATAGTTACTAACTTCACATCTGGTGAAATAAATAAATTTTTAATAGCTCAAATCTTTTGTCATTTTCAAATTTGTAGCATGCAATGTATTGTTGCTGGTTAGTTATTGGATATTTATTCAGTTGATATGAATACTTGTTTCTTTAGGTCATAACTACTGGTACTGCTAGTACTTGAATGAGAAGCTTAGTAATATAGGACATACGAATGAGTTAGAATTAAGAACTTTATTTTTGGGTCCTTATACATAGAATAAATAAGTTTTATTTATCTTCCTAAAAGTAGATACTACATCTTAATCCACTTCATTAATATGTGTGCCACCCTTCTGGAAAAAAATGGGGTCAGTTTATGTGAGCTGCTGACCATTTAGCCAAAAAAGGTTTGGTGGCTCAATGTAATAACCTTTCATAGTGGGCACATACAATAAATAACTTTTAATGCTGTTCCTTGATTGGTTGATTCTGACATTATCCACTTTCAGATCCCTTACTTGTTGGCTACTTTGTTTCAACCTTACATTGTTGTGAGTTGAAGAAGGGTAAAAATGTATTTTTGTATAGCATTATCTGAAGCTGTGAGTTTTGTGTTTTAAAATTTTTCTTCTATATTCACTCCAGTATGCTTTTTTTTCTTTTTTTTTTCTTTTTTTTTGCTTTTATTTCTATTTCTCAGCCTGTGAGGTCTTTTGTTGAATGTGAGCTTTCCAGATTCATGAGGAGGAATGGGTCGTTACCCTAGTCCTTAGTATCATAATAAACTACATCCAAACGACGAGGCTTCTGATCAGAAAACTGGAAATTTTTAGGAGAATGAACCAACCTCTTAATTGCTGTTGTTCCCAGGTCCACCCTGACCCAGGGTGGTAGCACATGCTGGGTTTCAGCTGTGGGGAAAATGGTGCATTCCCTCCCCCAAATAAAACAAAATACTATGAAAGTATAAAATATAGATTGTTAGCAAAAATACTAGCAATATATTTTATATAAAAAATGACCAGCAATTACTAACAATACATTTTGTCTGTAGTTGAAGGTATACAATTGTTCAAAATATTTAGATTTCAGTATTAAATAACCAACAGAGGTTTGTATAATACTAAAAAGAAATCCCTTGTTGTAATGAGTGTATGGTTGCAACAGAAAGAAAAAAACAAAGATTAAAGTTCCAACACTGTGAATTGATCAATTTTCAGAATATATACATAGTTGTTTGTAAAGGTGACAAGATTGTGGTTCTTTTTAGTTACTGTTGGTAAGAGAAGCAATTAGGTATAAGGGTGTTGTTGGTAAGGTCAGTAACAGGTCTGTGGTCAAGGTCACAGTGTTTATGACAGAATGATTGGAGTGGGGTGTTGTTGGTAGGGATGTTACATGGTAAGGCCTGGTGTATTGGCAGGTTGGTTGACCAAGATCACGGTGGTGATGAGAAAGGCCTGAACTGGATTATTGAAACTTGATGAAATGGAATGTTTGTTCATTCTGGTCAAATAGTGACTCCTTTTTTATTTGATCTATGTTGATGACAAGAGTCCTGGAGTGTGATAGTAAATCCTGGCAATGACAGCTGACCTGCCAGGCTGCATTGTGTTTGAAGAGTTGGGTGAAGTTAGGAATTTGCTTGCAGGTTAAAGTGGATTGACCAAAAGGACAGAGATAATGATTGTGATAATGGAAGCTGACACTATTATTGTCAACAAGTGGCCTGTTGGTTTGATACTGTCATTTGTTCATGAGGAGGCTTTCTTTTAAGCAAATCTGCTGTCTTTTTTTTCTTTTTTTTTTTGTGATTGGCAATTGTATTTTGAATTTTTGATGCTCAGAGCCCCTGCACAGAAGATACCTTTTCTTTTTTTTTTGTTCATTATTATGAGGTTTGCTTTCTCAGTGCTCATGTATGGCTTACAAGTAGAGTGAATCAGAAATCTAATTGCAGTGGAGTATAACATCCTACTGTGCTGACTCAATGCATGTTGGTAGGAGCAGATGGGACACACTTGGCTGATCATGCTTTTTTTTATTCATGATTGTCCAGGGGTATTTGTGTAAGTGAATGTAATGAACCTAACTTGAGTTCAAACTCTGCTCTTTGATATCTCATTCTGAGCCATTATCTATTAAACCAAATTGCACATCCAAGCGTACAGCACCTGGTATTCAAGTTGATACCTATCTTGGCTTGATGTTACTTTGGTGATCAGATGAGAACTGGTGTTTCAATAAAATATGGCAGTTTTGCTATTAGAAAAATGGAAAGCCAAAAGACTTGCAAGAAATAGCTGTGAGTGATGTATGCTGATGTCTAAAAATAGCATGAAATTTAAGGTTACTTCCAAGCTATCAGATGCAGCATTATGTTTGATATATTCACTCACTCAAGTCTAAAACTCTGAAGTATGAAGCCACAACCTCAACAATCCAGCAGCAAGGTGAGGTTATGAGGAGCATGGAACCATCTCTTAATTGCTGTTGTTCTCAGGTCCACCCTGACCAGGAATGGTAGCATGTCGGGATCCCAGCTATGGGCAAATAATTAACCCCCAAACTGGGGTCAAAAGATGATGAAAGTATAAAAATAGACTTTTATAGAAATATATACATAAAAATAAACTTTTAAAGAAAACTATACATTTTTGAATGAAAAAAAATTATCATAACACATTTTTGAAGGGAAAAATTATTATCAGTAATACATTTTTTTAATACAAAATTAGAAGACATCTTCAGTTTTCTAAAATAAAAAAAAAACAAAAACAAATTCCATTGAAATCTGACTAAATCAACCTTCTCACTATCACCAAACATTAAAGAAATGTCTTAAAACCCCACCTTTTTGGCATTAAATAATCCACAGAGGTTGATATGCCATTAAATGAAACTCAAACTTAAACTCAAAACAACCTCAACACACTAAGTGTTGTTGCTGCTGAAGATTCCATAGTAAGTGGATTATTATGGGATGTAGTTCCTAGACTTAAAGCCAACTAGTTTTGAATTCAAAGTTGCCCGTGTCCTAAGCGGGTTGCTAATCAATGCTGAAAAGCCCAATTGGCCCTATGTTATTTTTATGTTGTTAAATGGAAATCAGTAATATTGGTAAGCTACAGTCAGGGCAGTCTTAAGGCACTAATATACTAGACAGTTGCTATGGTTTCCCAGGTTTTTTAAGAGCCTCATGCTGCCATATTGTTTGAGAAATTTCTTTGCATTGAGGCTAATTACTCAAACTCTCGCTGGAAATGCCTGAAAATTTAAATCAATTTTATTGAGTTTTATTATTCCTACAACTACTGGCATCCATGCATGGGAGAAGTGATGAGTTTGTAGCTTCTCCAAAATATTTGTATGTAAGTGAATGTAATGAACTTGACTGCAATTTAAACTTGCCTGGCTAGTTTCTTGTTTCAAACTGCTAACCATTATACAAACTGCTCATCCATGTCATATATAGGTGTGTGATAATCTCTCTCTCTTATATAAGTATATACCTTATTCTCTGTAAATGTATCCATGTGCACTTTAATGTGGTGTAATAGTTGGTCTAGATTTGTCTTGTGAGATCATTTATGGCTGAGTAATGAGTGATCATCACTAGGTGCCTCAAACATGTGGTCTTGTGCAACACCCAAGCTACACTTAGTAAATTCCTAAAATATTGCTCTTTTATTGTTAAAAATATATTAAATGATTCTTGAATAATTACCATATTTGATGCTATATAAGGTGCCCCCATGTTTTTAAAAAAAATCACCAAAAACCCAGTTTAAGACATTAATCTGCTGAAAATGTAAAAATGAATTGTATAATGATTTATAATTATGATTACAAATCAAAACGTTAAAATATAATGCATAATAGAGCAATGGATAGCGGCTCAGATTGAGAAACTGGAAAGCCAAGTTTGAATTTAATTACATTTGCATACATGCAAATACCCTTGGGGAAAGGTATCAATCCATCACTTCTTGCCCCCCCCCCCCCACCTATGGGTAAAGAGGACAACTCTGAATTCGAAACAAGGATTTGGAGATATATATATATATATATAAGGATGAGTTATTAGTTGAATGTTGTTTAATCTGATTTGTTTTCCCTAAATATTCCTTATCAAAATATATAACATATTTCCTATTTTTCTCCTAAATATTACTTTACTAAATTGATATTTTTATGATAAGACATTTTCTTACCTTACAGATCTATTTGTCCTTGCTGCCTATAATTGGAGGGGTTATTATAGCAACAATTACAGAGTTATCATTCGATATAATAGGCCTCTTTAGTGCCTTGTTATCCACCATGGGCTTCTCTTTGATGACAATTTATTCTAAAAAGGTAAGTTTTTTTGTTTTTTTTTCGTTCTTATTTTTTATTTTATATAGCCACATTTTATTCATAAAGTAATTTTTGCACTCTTTATGTTAATATTTCTTAATTAGATAAAGCATTGTCAACCATTATTAATTTTTCACTAGTATTTCTTAATTTTAATTGTCATTCTCTATTCTCTAAGTCTACAGCTGTGAGTAAAACAATGCAGATTGGACAAAGAATAGTCTCCAGGCTTTCTAATGATTGATAATGCTTTATTTAATAAAAAATAAAATCAAAATAATACTGCTAGTACTAATATTAATAGTGTATGTGAAAAAGTAATGGCATTAATCAATCTGAAAAAAAGAATTATTTTTTTTTAGCAAGGAAGAAAACAGTGGCTTACTTTGCTGAACAAAAAGGCTAATGTAGTATTTGCCAGGAAAACCAGACTTTCTTTCTAGCTCTTTCATGAGAGCCCAGCAGCACATGTAAATTGATTGATCAATTGTGGGCATCTCAAGCTCCAACTTTTTGAAAGGTAGAGATGTATTTCTTTTCAAAGTGTGACCTGATTAGTTGAGTTTGAGAATTAGATTTGATCATTTGCCAACTGTAAAAGACCCAGTAGCTGGTGAGAGCTATTGTATATAGGCAAACTTCCAGATGTTCCAGATGGGAATTTGAATCTCAACTGGAGTTTACTCTTCATGTCCAATCTGTTTTATCCTGCATAGTTATAATGAAAAGCAAGTAAAATTCAATTTTGTGTTTTTTACTAATGGTTCTTTCCTAATTTGGCTCATGTTTATTTTTTTAATGACTGCATATAGTTATAGGGAATAATAAATCGTTACTTTGCATTATAAGCGAATAAGAAAACTTATTTTGCACAAAACATGAAATGAGATGCAATTTTCAATGTTCAAGAAGTATGAAGTCGGTAAGCTACCAGAATAGTCAGACATTAAAAGGTTGGTTAAGTTGCAGGAGGTGCGTTGTGGTGCATTGGATATCGGCTCGGAACGAGAAATCGGGGAGCCGAGTTCGAATTCCAGCTGACTTCATTGCATTCACTTACGCGCAAATACCCTTGGGAAAGATATTAATCCGTCTCTTCCTTCCAGTTATGGGTTAAATAACAGGACAGATTGGGTTCTATAGCCTTGGTCGGCAACCAGTCTACCGCAGAAAGCAATGGCAACCTACTGCAGGATAATATTCTTCCCAGTCAGTCATGTCTCTTTCGAGACATAATCGCCCAAGCATGTATCACATATGGCACTTAACTGACTGACTGAAGTTGCAGGAAAAGTGGTTGAATCATTTGAATCTTTATAGAGGCCAATGTACCATTTAATTAACTGATTCCCTTTATATTTTTTTTTTTAGACATTCAAGGGTATCTATGATTCATTGATTACTCCTGGTAATACATAATTCAGTTTTTGCTCAATATCTTTTTATGTTAGAAATTTTATGGGTTCAGTATATCAGTTCCTTAAAAAAAAAAAAGAACTAATGAATCATAGAGATGAACTGACCATTTTATGTAAACATTAAAAATATTTTTCTTTAAAATTTAATTATCTTTCATTTATAACTTATGCTCCAATATAACTTGAAAATTATTTTACTAAAATAAATGACCCACAATACTTATTTTGTTTTCTTAACTACAATATACCTTAATATACCATAATTATTTAATCCTAATTTTAACCAAAACATTTTAGCCACATGTATGTGAGGTAGTACAAAATCTAATTTAAAGAAAAAGAAAAAACCCTAAAATCCAACTTGCTGTTAAAAAACTGTCTACCCATTTAAATAATGTATGGCCCCCACTATGTATCTTATCCAGACAAAAATAAAAAAGTGACATGCCTGAAGACCAGACCATTCTGCTTCCTTTTGTGATCCAAATCTTCAACTTCACGGTTACCTAATTCTCATTTTTGATTGAACAATATTGACACACCTACAAGCATATTCTCCAACTACTACTTCTTTCATTTTTTATATAAATCATGCATTCATCCTATATTTTCTAAATCATTTTTACCATTTATTTTAAAATATCACTTGCAGAAGAATATTGTTCTGAAATGCACACACACACACATATATATATATATATATATATATATATATATATATATATATATAAGCAATAGAATGACAAAGCCTATTTCAAGATCAATTTGAAGCAAGACAATCACTTAATAGACAAAGGTATCTGAGTGCCTCAAATGAAAGACTTGAGCAGATAAGACTGCAATTTAAAAAATGTAAGAGTAAAAGAACTTAAGTGGTTCATTTTGCTTGGAAATTAATTTTGTCTAAATGCAGATAAGTGTTTTATTTGTATAGATTATTAAAATGTCTAAGGGAAGTAATCATTCATAATTTACTAACTTGATTTATCTCTCTTTCCACTACAGCTGGGTCAGGGAATATATAAATACACATTGATAATTATATGGTTTGATGATTGATTAGCTTATTATTGTTTTAATGATGATAATTATTACTACTACTGTTACTATTAGCAACGGCTAGTTAGACTGCCTTCAGTGAAGGGAGTTCTGGAGTATTAAAAAGACTTGATGTCGCTTGATATCTTGTAAAAAGCAACAGATATTGTTAGCCATTTCATTAAATAATTAGAAAAACATATTTTTTCTTTGTAAAATGACACTGGTGAAATAATATCCTGTTGGTAATGTCTACTTTAATCTTTAATATTTTACCACTGACAATCCTTTTTTTCTTTTTCTTTTTTCTCCCCCAGATTTTCAATGTGCACCATACTTATTGAGAGCCAAATCTTACTAAAAATGAATTCTAGATGAAAAATTGCAAAATTTGGCTCTTAATCATCATTATTTTTGTTTTTTTACTGACTTTTTTTTTGTTATTGCAAACTGGTGAAATACAGTAAAATCCTACTGTGTCTTGTTAATTTCTAATTCAGCCATGTTGGGTTTATTTAGTAGAAAAAAATGAGAAAACCACAGTTAATGTTTTGAATTTCTCAAGTTTAAAAAGTAGTCTTACAATATGTAACTAAGATGTGAATTAATTATTTTGTCTAGAGAAGAAATAATTCTTTTTAACAATGGCTGTACTTAGTTTGATGAATGCAACGAGGAAAGGCTTTGAAAGCAGATTAATAAAAGTAACCTTGGAAAGTGTATGGTTGACTGACTCAAAAGAATAAAACTTAAATTCTCAATAAAATAGCTATCTGGGATTTAAGTATTTGGGATACAATGTGTGAAATTAATTGGTAGACTATTCTTATCTGCTGCTGGAGTCTCAGCCATTTTTTTTTTTGTAGTTTAACACTTTCAAAGCTGTATTTCTATAGCATTATTGCCTGTATTTGTCTATACTTCTGAAATAAGGTATTATTTACATTATTTGGACTGTTGTCCTCATCTTTATTGCCATGTTTACAATGTTTTGGCTGTTGTACACTCCAGCCTTCTTTAGGTGCTAAGAATTTTGAACCAAACTCTTTATTTCAATTACTGGGGTAGATTGTTCTCATTTCGTATACAAAAGCCAGAGTTTACAACAACTGAAACATTGTAAACATGGCAATAAAGATGAGGACAACAGCCTGAATAATGTAAATAATTCATTATTGCCTGGCTATGCTGGCTTTTTTTTACAAAAGTAGAACATTATCATTATAATTTACTGGGAATAAATTACAATGAAGATGCTGAGAGATTAGGGTTTTTTTCTTTTTTTCCATTTTGTTTTTCATGGGTATGGGATCTGCTATTTTGATTTCCATCAGATACTTGACAGTACAGACTAAGTTAAACAACAATAACCCTAACACACTATATGATAAAAACATGTTGCAAAACAGGTTGCATTGTATGATAAAGTCTACACTAGTTTGAAAATAGCATTAACTACTCTCTCTGTGCCATGCCCATTCAAGACGTAGATGATCACGGCTCTCTTCAATTTCTTGTCCTTTGCAGTTTTTAATAAATTTTGTTTTTTTTTTTTGCTATTTCTCCTAAACTTTGTCCCTTCATTCATTTACTCAAGCTCACTAAGTAAGTTATGCGTTGTTTTCCTCTGTTCCTCTTGCCTTCAATCTGTCTTGTGAGCATTGGTTTTTTTCAAGCCTTCTTTCCTTATGTGCCCTAGAAATTTCAACTGTTGTTTCCATGTTCAGTCAATGGTATCCTCAGCATCCTTCTGTATAATGACATTTCTGTTGCTTTAAGTATCATCTTTGAGGAGATTGTCCAACATTCACTGCCATATATATATATATATAATTTCACAAGCTATTTAAGCCACTAGTTAATTAAATATTAACCTATTATTTCTTAACATTATTAAACACTGTTGACCAGTGATAA
The DNA here is from genome assembly GCA_037127315.1 of Ascarosepion bandense. Lineage (NCBI taxonomy): Eukaryota > Metazoa > Mollusca > Cephalopoda > Sepiida > Sepiidae > Ascarosepion > Ascarosepion bandense. The sequence continues at coordinate 1,625,851 of JBBBDQ010001081.1, read as the reverse complement.
GTGTTAAATAGAATTGATAATGTATACTTTTTATGTAGGAAAGTATTAGTTTTAGAGAAAAACTATATTATTGTATATAATAAATACTAAGCTCATGTTAATTTGGTACAAGATGATTTTCTTGCAATTGTCTACACAGATAAAGGGTGAATCTCCTACCTTCTATGTTTACACTGTCAGCAAACTCAGAATAACAATAATCTTGCCTGCATTCACTGTTCAGTACTTCTAGTTGACCCACATATCCAAGATATGCAAATTAGTCAGCGCAACCATTGCTATGCAAATGTGCCACCTGTGCTAATCAGTCACAGTTTCCCAAAATGGCCACTTAATCAAAAAGATATAACCCATCTGGTGGCAAGTACAATTTAGGTTTCCTATATGGAGGGGAGCAGACAAGCAGAAACAAATAATTCCTACCTCACCATACACACCCTAACCAGAGTCTCTTGCTATTTTGGATCATTTTTCTTTTATGCAAGGCTGCAATAATGGAAAACTTAACATTCAATACAGTCCATTTTGCTAATCACTGTACAATGATGGATATCTAACGGTTAAAGAAAGTAATAAACCATTTTATCAAAGTAACAGCTTGTTTAATTTAAAAATAAATTTCTTTACTTAATCCACAAATAGTATTTATATTTTTCTATTTGCTGCTATTATAATGGCTTTTTTTTTTTTAAATTTTAGTACAGATTTGCCATATTTTTCTTTGACCATGTGCCCTGTCTCAATGCACTTCAGATTGTCATTCTTTTCTTCTTTCAAGATTGTCTGACTCTAAAGGTGAATTATAGAATGATCAATATAACAGCTGCTTTAATTTATCAGTGGTCACACTTCCCCTCCCTGCAATCCTAAAATTTTCCTACTGGCTTAGTCAGTATTTAATATTAGAGGGTACAAGCTGAGGACTGTTTACCACTTACCCACTACAAAAGTTGGTAATAAAAATTCATTGGATGATGAATATCTTAAATTCCTGGTAATTCTAAAAATAATCTCCTGCATCATTTATTTATATATATATATATATATATATATATATATATATATATATATGTTGTGTGTGTGTATATATTTAAAATTTTAGATATAACTAAAAATATATTTGTATAAAGGACAAGATAAATAAAGACAAAATAAAAGCTTATCTTAGCTGATGTCTTTTGTTCTCAATGGATTTTATCATTTTTAACATTTAAAATTTTGACTATAAATACTTGTTGCAATATAAAATCCTTACATTTGCCTTGATTAAGTCTATCAGAGGGCAAAATGCACTGGCTAAGTTCAGCTTTCCTTTTTTTCTTATATATACAGGGTGGTCTAAAAGTAGGTGGGAAGTAAAAGATATTTATCTTAACATTACGTATACAATTACATTTACTAAAACAATTATTACATTGACAATTAAATTTTATTGTGTCCAGTAACATAAAAAGCACTAAAATTTTATTAATGCAGGTCCTCTAATTTAAGTTCGTATCATTCTTGAATAAAATACTGGCTTCAGAATATAGTGAAAATGAGAATGAATTCTGTAAGACCAATGGCTGTTCTGTTGCATTCATTGCACTCATTTTATTGAAAAGTGCCCGATAAAGATATCAAATGTACGATTGCCACATTTCTGTTTAATTTAAAGCCAAAGTTGAAATTAAACATAGAGCTGATGAAAGAGAAAAATTTATGAAGTTTACTTTTATTGTTGATTACATATATATGAAAAATGATCTGTAAAGATATGAGATTATAATGCAAAATGCCAGATGTGCCAAGTACAATTTATCATCTGGTTTCATTGAAATATGGTTTACATTGTTTGTTTGTTTGTTTTTTTTTTTTTTTTTTTTCATGATGGTTGATTGTTCCGAAATTTTATCCAGGCCAGTGGGAGGCAACCCACCCATTGTATATGTGAGTTAACATTTGTGATGGAGTTGTTTAATTAAGTCTAACACTGACTAGAAAGTGAGCGCCAAGCAAGAAGGATTAAGTGAGAAAAATGGTGACTCTGAATACAATTTTTCTGGCAATTTGGAATTACCTCCCTAAAAGAGTGAGCAAAACAAGTCTCTGAAATTAAAAGGAATGGAAATTCTTGTTTTCATGAATCCTCCAAAGTTTTTAGAGACCTATTCTCAGGAAATTAGAGACAAACTGAAGAAGAACTGAAGGCCAGGAGTACGAGGTCCATACTTGGATCATCATAATCTGAAGAAATAGGAACAGAAGCAAAGTATAAGTGTTAATGTCTATAAGGGATCAGTTGAAGAGGAAACTGAAAAAGTTCAAGGTGGAAAATTTTCTCTCTGTTTTGGATTAGCTGAACTCTCACCTGACAAAACATGAATTGTAAACAGTTCCAATGAGATAAACAAAAAGTATGAACATCTGTCAGCACCCATCATGGAGATTTTGAAAAAATTAAGCATGCACGAGATCCACTAACACTGAGCAGGAAGTGAACACAAGGCAAGAGGGCCGAGCAAGAAAATAGACTTTTAGTAAAAACAGGCAAACATTAACTGAGCAGTACTAAATAAAAATAAGAACTAGATAATATCCCTAAACATAGGCAGTGTAATGAGAATAGTCTGCCCTTATAGATTAAATAAAGGGTTCAGTTCAGAATTCCCTATAGGTTACCCACATCTGAAAAAGGCTGGAAAGCACAACAGCTGAAACATTGTGATAAGAGTCCAAATATAGTGTACATTATAACTCATTGCAGAAATGTTTTAAAGAAAATATAAAATTCTGTTTTGAATAAAACTTCATGCTTGAATAATGTTTGCAAATAAAAGCAGAGTGAATTATCCTAATTAAAAATTCTCTTTATAAAATTTTTTTATCACCCAATGCACTTTTAATAATCACAGTAATAGGAATTTTGTGTTTTGTTTTATTTTTCAGTAGAAATTTGAGTAAGATTGAGATTGTATTTTTTTTTCAACTGAATCTTTGTGTACTTTTCAAAGAAACATACAATGGAGATATATTGTTTACTGATCTAGACCTTCACACGTACAGAATGCGATGGATAAATTATCACCATTTTGTATTTTTAATTTTGTGCATGGGTGTTTTAGTTTTGTTGACTGCACAGTATAGTTAGGTCAGTTGGGCACCATGAATACCATGACGCAATTAACTCAGCTAGAAATCTGGAAACAGGATGCTCCAATACGAACATTTCAGAGGGTTTTGGTGTCCATCTGAGGATGGTGTGGAAGATTCGGAAAGAGTTCGATGAATCTAATGGTGATTACAAAAGTGTTTGGATTGATTGCTAGTGGCAGCAACGTTAGGTCTCCATTCATCGTTTCATAGGGCCTCAGACTCAGCACAGAAGCCTGCAATAAGTAACCAGTGCTGCCCTGGGTTAAGAGGCTGCCTGCTGGAATACCCTATGTCTGACAGCAGGACTCTGCACCATTTCACCCAAGTAGAAGAACCCTGTCAAGGCTGTCAGACAATTTCTACCCTTACATCTGACCACATAACTCCCTTGGACTGCAACCTCCTTGATCATTAGTGTGGGGTGCAGTTGAGTGAGAGGGCAACAAAACTTCTTGTAACACCAAAGATGAACTGAAGGCAAGAATTATGGCAGCTTTCAACAACTTAAAAAAAAAAAAGACAATCCAGAAGAAATACAGAAGATTCTGAAGTTGTCTGGAGGATATGGTTGAAACCAATGGCAATTTGTTTTGTTTAATAAATTTACCCTTTAGTATTTCAAGATATTTTTGTGTAATTTTGGCAAATATATCTGTTAAAATAGGATAATAATGTTATTTTCGTTTTTGCATAATTTAGACAATTCATTCATTGCTCTCTTTATACATATATACACACACATACACACACACAAAATTTGTCACTTTACTGATTGATGTCACAAACCCTAAATTTTGTAGGTGAACCTTTTTGTAATTGTTCAGTTCATTCATCAGGAGGTTTTAGCAATTGACTGCCCCCCCCCCTCATAAGTTTAAAAATAATGTACGTGCTAGTTATTGGTGTTAAATTTTTTTTTTTTTTTTTTTTTTTTTTTTGTGTGTGTGTGTGCACATATCTATGTGTTGGTTATTTATATATATATATATAAATGAGATGTTGAGACAAAGTAGAAAAGCTTAAGTTACCCAAACAGATCCAATGACTCCACCCCAAACACTTTTTGGTTGTCAGATCTGATAAGGTAATTTATTGCCCCTCTTATTCTCAAAAATGCCAGCACATTTTCCTTACACAGTTTTGTCTGTTATGCTGACCTGAACAACAGAAGTTTGGCAAAACTCATGGTTTAGAAGCTTTTCCACTTTCTTTTATCTCCACTTTTGTTCTGGATACTATTATACATCACACACACACACAAGTGATGACAAAGATATTATTTTTATATATTTTATGGTTTTATTTAGTTGACATATAAGAACAAAGTAAAATTTTTGGAAATCACAAACTCTTCAGCTGCTTCTGCAACCATTTTTTGCATTTTGATATTGGATAGCAGTTTTTGAATTGGGCTAAGCTTAAAATCTAGCAGACATTAATGCCTTCAGCACAAGTGTTCTGAATATGATGATTCACTACATCCAAGGCTTCAGTTCGAGAGATTGACAGTTTTGAGGAGCACCTCTTAACAAGGGCTGCCACCCTAAGAACAACAAGTTAAGAGTCCCTGATATGGGCAAATAGTTAACCCCCCTAAACAAAAAATGAACAGTACATTTATATAATGAAATGGGCAAAAATTTATTTTTATAGCAAAATGACAATCGATGAAACACTAAAATAAATATAAAAAACATTTTATAGTGACATTATCAACAATACATTTTTATGATCAACAGACTATTTATCTAAAAAAAAAAAACATACCATTACCATGAAACTATAAAATTAAGTACAAAATATTTAAATTTTGACATTAACCTATACATATTAATATGCCTTAAACAAAATAAATCAACTCCTCACCATAAGATTCCACTATTCTTTGTTATGACAATCGATAAAGATTTTCATTGCCTTTTCTGCATTCTTTTACCCAGCACTCGGCAGTCTCTTACTCTAATCAGACGACACCAGCTATAAAGGAGAGCTGCCATTTCATCTTGTTAGCATGTTAATAAGAATGTGTATGCAAGAATATAAGATAAAGAATATTAAATAACAATAACAAAAGTTGGAATACACAAGTAAGAGGGGATATCTTGTAACTTTCATATCAGGACTTTTTAAGTTTACTGTAAACATTTTTTTTTTTTTACTGGAAATATGGTGATGGAAAAACAATTATAATCAAATATATCAATTTTGGACTATTTCTTTGATTTTATTTCTGATGCTTTTAACTCCCAAATCATTCTATGACTATTAAGCAGTCTAGATCAGAAATAAAGAACAAGCTTCCATTGAGATTTGAACTCTCTTTTATTTCTGTGTGCCTGTGACAGCAAAGTGTGAGCATTATAGGATAGTGACCTATCAAATTTTTATAAACCTCTATCAAATCAAGCTGCAAACACCAGATTTCATTTTAACACTGTAATTAACCAGCATTGAGCTTAGTCAGGACTTGTGAAACCACCAGGTAATGTAAGCAACTACCTACAATCCAAAACTGGTTGCAGCATTAAATAAACCACAAAATGTTTGATAAGCTGTATAAAAAAAAAAGAAAAAATTAATCAATCAACATTATAAATCTATAATTAATACTGAATTTTTGTAATACACGATATTAGAGTTAATGGGTTAACTCACACTTTGAAAATTGTTTGCTATCTTTTAAAGAGTAAATAAAGAAACTTCAAATTATTTTTACCCAGAAATTTGACTGAAATTTGTTTGCTTCCTAAAATAATTTTGTGAAATTCTTTTCACGAACGAGCTATGCCTGTTTTTCAGCCTTATTAAATAATGTAATGTTTTCACATTGTCAAATAAAAATTTAGTGAATTTTTTTAAGCTGGCAAATGCTTTCTTTTAAATTGTAGAAAGTGAATTACATAAAGTTAAAACATTAACTGTATCTATGGAAAGAGTTCTGACAAACATTCCTTAGTTCCAACAGTTCTAACCTTCACAGCTAAGACCCAACATGACATGCATGTTGTAGGCGAACCATCCCTTTTATATTCTATTGGTGAGATGTACGTTCCACTTGAACAGCTTCTCCCCATGAAACACTACTTTGTGGAAGTTACTCCCAAGAGGTTGCTTTCCCCAATCACAACAATCTTAACCTGTTCACGTCTTGAGTCAACCATTAACTTATCCGCATATCCTCATAAGTTGTGCCCCTTACCTTTTACTTAGTAACCACTACCTCGAGTGGCTCTTGGGCCTTGTACAGGGTAAATATTATTGTTAAAAAAATTTTCTTTTTAAATCTGTCACTCTCACCTTGATTAATTTGCATGCATTTCTGTTATTTATTTGCAGTGTTTAAAAGATACTGGTATTCATCATATATGCCTGTTGGTGATGCTTGCACAGTGGGCAGCTCTTTGCTTCTTTCCAGTATGGTTTTTATATGATCTGAGAAGAATAGTTACAAACATTGATGCCATTGTAAGTGTTACCATTCTGCAAAAGAAAATTACAGTGTAAAACTATAATTCTAATATAGCCAAATAATGTGCAATGTTTCTGTTTTATTTATTTTCATCTTTCTCTCTTTTTTTTTTTTTTTTTTTTTTTTTTTTTTTACAACCATCTCTCTCACTGGTTATCACTAGCATTTCTTTTTTTGTTTGTTTCTTTCTCTCCGTTATCATCATCATGACCTTTTTGTTATTTTGTAAAAAGGTGAATCTTATTTAAAGTTAAAAAATACATATCAACTTTGGGCAGTCTTTTTGTTTTCAAGTTTAATATCAATCTCTAAGACTTTTCTTCATTGTTTGACACTTATTAAAATATGACAACAGTTTAATCAAAATCACTGCTGATTAGACAGTGTAAGAAGAATAGTTCTCAAATGTGAAAGTCCACTGCAAACATAACTTGAATCCATTTTTCAGATTTTCTGCTGTGTTTTGTTATGAGATTACAATAAAATAAGGAACTTAAGAATAATTTTATGATGTTTGCTTATATGAATGATTCATAGCTTGTCTTACTTAAATATCCCTATATATTCTTTTTATTCAGAATATTACAAAAGTTATTATTTTTCAGACTATTATCTCTTTGTTTTTTTAACTTGTATTCTTCAGGCTTCTTTGTGTGCGTGTACACACACACACACACACACATATATGTGTGTGTGTGTGTGTGTGTGCATATATATATATATATATATATATATATATATACACATGAACTTTAATTATAAACAATTCTGGAAAATGTAAATTTAATTATATGTTTAAATCTATTTAATCTAAATCTAAACTTATTTATAAATGGAACTTTGTACCTGTGTGTGTCTGTTATCTATAGACTCTAAAATGGCTGAACTGATTTTCTTGAAAATTTACTCAGTTGTACTATAAGCGTCTGCGAGTGTTCTTAGCTAGGTTTTGTTCGAGGTACCCTGATAAATATTGATAATCAAAAAAATCAATTTATAGAAGAAGTGGTCCGATTTTAATCAAATTTGATACACTCGTAGACAAAGACATAAGAAATGATATTCAGAAGTTTCAAGGTTACAGTTCCTACAATAGTGCAGAAAATCGCTAATATATATATAATATTGTGTGTATTTTGGCAGCATTTTTTCATTAATACAGGTTTCATTGAATAATATAGACAAGTTCTATCTATTTATTTTGTGTAAGATCCATTCGTATGATCTGATTAGCTTGATAGTGTTGTCATGGAAAGATGACAAGAAATCGCAATAATTGTTGATTTTTTTATCAGGTCTGAGCTTTCGGCTTACATAAGCCATTATCAAAAGATGAACATTTAATGTTCAGTGAACATAGAACATTTAAATTATTATTAACAGAGTGGAGTTATACAGAGAAAATTAGACAGGTCCATTTTTTGTGTTGCACATGGCTGTAGGCCGAGAAGGAATGGTGGTAGTAGGTTTTTGGTCAATTGAGTGTATAGTGGCATGAGGGATTGGTCTGGGAACTGCTACTACTATGGTGTAGGGGGTAAGTATAATAACTATGACCTCTCCCTTGATTATAGGCATTGAAGTATGTTAGTAGAGGTGTGGAAATTTATTTTATTTAGGCTAGGTTTAAACTGTTTGATGTAGATAGCTTCTAGAATTTTAAGTTTTCGTTTATTATTTTCTTGTCTAAGTATATGCGTATTTTCAACAAGTGTTTTTCTAAGAAAAACCACGGCTATCAACACATACTTCTTAGGAAAACACTTGTTGAAAACACAAAAAAATGGACCTGTCTAATTTTCTGTCTTTCCATGACAACACTATCAAGCTAATCAGATCATACGAACGGATCTTACACAAAATAAATAGACAGAACTTGTCTATATTATTCAATGAAACCTGTATTATATATATATATATATATATATATATATATATATATATGACAAGATATTTGTGTGTGTCTGTTTATCTGCCTGTATGTCTGTATTTTTTCAGCCCTTTTATTTTAGTTTTTGCTTCAGGTTTGGCTCTAAGTAGGTATAATCAGTCTCAGCCATGATACCATTTACTCAGAGGACTTATTTAGCCTTCAAAATTCAGTTTATGATGAAAAAAAACTTATTTGATATCGATACCAGGAAATCAAAATTTGACTTACATCCATTCATTTTTCTTTCAGTCTACGGTTTTTCTTTAACTGGAAACAACTATTGCTTTTTAATCTTTTGTGTCAACGTCCAAAGTGTCTGAGCTCCAGGACCATAGATTAGTTTTAAAGTTTTCATTACACCCGAGCAAGTATTATGATAAATCAAGAAATTAAAACTTTAAACAAAATGATCTAATATATAGAAGCAGGTTGAGTTGGTTTAAGAATATGGTTTAAACACATTTTAACTAAATGATTTTTCAACCTTCTCAAGTGAAATTGATCTTTTAGAATTGGTTTAACATTCTTGTTTTATTAAAAACACCAACAAAGATGAAGATAACACTGTAAAACATGAGATAATGAGAAAATATCACCGATAGAAATATTTTTATTGGATTTGCAGAATTGTTGTCTTTTTAGTGTAACATATTGCAGTTATCAACCCTGCTTTATTTTCTTTCATTCCTAAATGTCCTAATATTTATCATATCAAAATATCTTTTTCTATAATTTGTTGATAATAAAACCTTGTCCTGCATTTTTGACATCGTGCTTATAAATTGTTTAATGACTATTTCTTTTTTTAATTTCAGTCTGGAAATATAAAACTGACAACTGTAATTTTGCTGTTATTGTTAGATGGTTTTTTTAACACTCTGCAGAATCTCATTGCTTTTACAATTTTGGCATTGGTTACTCCTCTAAGTTATGCAGTGGCCAATGCCATGAAAAGAATCGTCATCATCACAGCATCCATAATCATGTTGCAGAATCCTGTCACCCCAGTCAACTGTTTAGGCATGTTGATTGCAATTCTGGGAGTTCTTTTCTATAATAAGGTGAGTTTATTATCTATTTATGCTCTATGCTGTTTTTTCCCCCTCCTCCTTTCTTCTATTTTCACTTAAAAACTTTTTGTAGATTTCTTAGTGGCTTGTCAATCAGGGCTAATCATTGTTTTTTTATTTATTTATTCAGTTACAAAAAAATGTGGTTGGTTTTTCCAATTCATTTTTTAGATACTTGCTGAGGAATGAAGATCAATCAACATGTACATACAACATGCCAAGCCGCATTCACAGTGAAACACATTTTAACTGAACGTACTCACTTACCCCGGTCAGACCTAAGCACAAAGAAACCAACCTGAGAAAACTATTTGAAAATACTGAAACTGTCAACATAATGTCTTACCTTAAAGAAATAGGTTTATACTGAAACACATAATGCCTACAATAGATCATCTACAAATTATATATCTAAAAAACATACATACGTTTACCCTGAAAGTATAAAAATTATGTACAAAATGTCTACTTGAAGCCATAAAATTACGTACAAAATATTTAATTGTTGGCATTAAATAACTTATAGGTGTTGATATGCCACTAAATCAAAACTATTCCCTTTTAATAAAACCTCTTAGACTTAATTAACCTAATTGTACCATATACTTTAGTTTAAAGAGTGATTGGCTCCATCAGGCTAAATCTAGCACTAGACACACCACAGCTGTAGTACATGTAATGAACCTAATACATTACAGGTCTTGTGACAAGAGTATATGCTTTCAGGCCAGTTGCCTGTCAGTGATTTTTTTTTTTGTGTAACTTCATTTGCTTGTTCAACTTTCAAATTGTATATACAGAATTTAATATATTCCCTTAGCAGTTAGCATTGCTTCTCTCAGTTTATCTGTCAGCTGAAGAAAGCATGGGTTCAGCTAAATGGTAACAAAAGCTATTGTGAACCATGTATTATGAAGTCATCCAATAATAAGTTGTAGATGTCATTGTCTTTTAACTCAAGTGATGAACATTGCTTGATTTTTTTTTTTTTTTTTTTTTTTTTTCCCTCATATTCTAAAGAAGGTTACTTCCTTTAAAAAGTAGTCATTTTAATGTGCAGATGGAATTTGTGATATGAATTGCCCAAGGGTTTGAAGGAATTGTGTAATGTTAGTAATGTTTGATAAGCATATGACGCTAAATTTATCATATATAAAATAATTGTTTATTCACTTTAGAGTCTGTTAAATATGCCAACTGTATTGAGGGTATGTGATTTCAGGTCTTTCTTCAAATGTTCAATCTTCTTATGAAGTATTTTCTCTGTCCCCATCATAGGTGGGTGTTAATATACTATTTATTCAGCTGTCTTCTGTGGGTACATCCTAAGTTCAACTGGGTTCACTTTCTTGTTTATGCTAGTTGAGGCCCAATTCTGCACTTATTGGCTTTGAGGTCACCTTGGTCAAACTTCAGGACCCTAAGTTGGTGCCACCTCAAAAAACAAGTGCAAACATATTTTGGTATCTCTTGAGCAAGGGTCATCAATCTTTTTTTTTCTTTCTTTTACCAGAACCCCTTTTGTTTCTCTTATTTCCCCAGTAACCCTAATTTAAAATATTTTTGAACTTTAAAACTTGAACTGATGTTGGCAATTAAACATAAAAAGTTTAAAAAAAAAATTGGATCAGGTTCAAAATTTTCCTCTATAATTTGTTGATAATAAAACCTTGTCCTGCATTTTTGACATCATGCTTATCAGGTTCAGAAGTTCCCCTAAAAAAACATTAAAAAAGGTCAAGTAATGCTCAATGCAGCATTAAATAAATCTCATCAAAATAATTTAAAAGCTACTTGGATAGATGGAACTAAAACTTGATTCTGTTGATTGTTGAGCTCAGTGACTTTCTTCTGTACCAAAGAATACAATATACATGAACACTAACTAAAATTTGTTCCCTTTTAACTCCTTGACTATCATCAAACTCCTCACCAACTCCTAGTGGGAATTGCTAACTCCATTTGATGACTTCTGGCTCATGGTGAACTTGGTACATATTGAGGTCACTACAGATCAATTCTCTTTTTTTTTTTTTTTTTTTTTTTTATATCAAAGTTTCTGAGATACATTTTATTTGATTCAGATCTCTGTTATTTCCTGGCATTAATCCTATACTACAATTGCATCAACCAACCATAGTTAATATTTTCTTTGTTATTGTGAACAAAATGATACTGTGGATATTTCTCAATTCTGATTTGATTGTTGTCTATCAATAAAAACATTTTTGTGGTGGCTATTATTGGGCACTTCAATTTCCAAGGATATAAAGGGTGTGGGAGAAATACCTCCCACATAATGGTAAGACATTAGTAGCAATAGTGTCTTCATCTAGGTAATAAGTTACTATTATTTGGGAGCTATTTCCACCACACCCTGAATTATAAAGAATTTAAGTTTTTAATATGGTTATACTAAAAATAAAAACCTTGGTTTTTAACTGCAAACAAAGTAATTGCTGCCCCTTCACCTCCTTTTCTAAATGTAACAAAGGAGTTTTATTCCACGGATGGATGGATCATTATAACTCAAGCAAAATTTCAGTAAAATTATTTAGTCCTTTTACATTTGTTAAATAAAGACAATTAAGGCAGTTTTGTTTTTGTTTTTTTTCCCCAATGTTTTTTCTGTAGATTTGTAAAACCCTTATTCTACATATATCCAGATATTAAAACTGTAATATCTATTTTGTCACTCATATATCATACTCCAAACATAAAATTTAGGTAAAAAAGTAGCAGACCTGTTCATCATTCTTTACCTTTTCACCTGCTCTTTCTCTTATTCTTTCATCTTTATTTCTCTCTCCTAATTTTGTTGCCATATCTCTCTCATATATATGAGATAGCAACAGAATTAAGAGTAGCTATATGTTTAGTATCCTATTCCATTATTTAGTTTCCACTATTAACCCAACTCATACATTTAATAAATATAAAAATATTTGTACATCCAATCTTACCCATAACAAATTTTAAAAAAGGAACACTATTTATAATTTAAATCATAAATAAGCCAGTATATATTAACCACTTGAAGATTGCTGTGATACATGAAATTCAGAGTCATAAGTAAAACATATAATTAATGCAAAGAAGTTTGTCACTTACTGAGCAGGTTCATGCCAGCTTTGAAGTTTTGTGGGGACACTGTTATGGTGTCCTCATGAAGCTTCAAAGTCAGCATGAACCTACTCAGTTAAGTGACGAACTTCTTTGCATTAATCCTATCTCTACCTCAATATCGAGCACTTTATGATAAAAAAAAAACCTGCTTGCCAAAATGTTTTATCAGTAGAACTACTGAAACAAAAAAACAACCATTTTGGTACTAAACATTATCACAACTCAAAGCACACATTATGTATGTATGATCATGTGGTTAGAATGTTTGCTTTCTGACCATGAGCCCCATTAATCCTATCTCTACTTCAATATCGAGCACTTTATGATAAAAACAAACCTGCTTGCCAAAATGTTTTATCAGTAGAACTACTGAAACAAAAAAACAACCATTTTGGTACTAAACATTATCACAACTCAAAGCACACATTATGTATGTATGATCATGTGGTTAGAATGTTTGCTTTCTGACCATGAGCCCCATTTTCGCATCTCATCGTGCCTGATTTGTCAAATTTCTTCTTGATGTTATAATTCTGGAGAAGGCATTCTCATTGTGTGGCACCTTTGGAAAGTGTCTGAAAAACCTTACTATGTAGATACATACAGATTTGTGATAGCTAAGGTTTAAAGTTTTTAAAAATGAAAAATCTTTAAGGTTTTATTTTAGTTTTTTAATTTCAAGCTGATAATATTTTACTTAATGGAAATATTAAATCTATGCTGTATTTTAAAACTAATTGATTGGAAAGATCTTTTGTTTTGAAATTTAAAATTTTTTGAATTTCATACCATTTTTAACAAATCGTTATAAAAATGTCTCTTTTATTAAAAAAAAATAAAATTTCCCAAAAATAAAATATACTTTTCTGAAACTTTATTTGGGGAATATTACTTGATTTAAAGCACAATCTGATTTGAAATAACTATTTATTTTATGTTTAACATATTGCAGAAATGCATTTTTTAACATGATGGTAGCTGTTGACAAGTTTTTAACAGCTATGTGACAAATAGATTTTTATCTAAAGTTATTCTACAGTATCTTTACCGGTGAAAAAATAATTGAAGAATATAACAATATCTTTTAAGTACCCAATATTCTTTAAAAATTTAAGAAAATATTTTCTGTAATCTAGTTTTATTAAATTTTAGAGAATAATTTAAATATACTGTAGTTATTGCTCTTATTTTCTGATAATGTTGCATATGGGTAACTGTATCTGCAAAAATTGGCTTATTTATACACATACAAAAGTAGTTCAAAATTTTTTTTCAAAATAAACAAGGTTGTCAGATTATAATAAGCTTCATGACATATGATTAGTAAATATAGTTTTACTTAATAACAATGTTCACTAACAGTTACACCAAGGAAACTTCTTTAATCGTTTCACCCCAAGCAAGGCAGTACCACCACTGATGAGCAAGGGACTACATAGTGAAGAGAAAGATGAACCAGTTACAGGGGGTGTCAGAGAAAGGGCAAGAGAAGGATGGGAACATGGGTGTGAAGATAGTTGAGAAGGTAGAGAGAAAGGAAAAAACAAGATATACGGGATGATGTAGAAAGGACTGGAGTCAAGTGGATAAGAGATAGGAATTGACATTGCATTTAAATTCCTGGAGGTTGTAGCTTTCAGGAAAGCAAGTATATGGAAGGGAGTTCCCCAGGCGGGAAGTGTGAGAAAAGAAGCTGCTGGAGTAGAATTGTTGGCTGCATTTGGTTGATCTAACTGTAAATGGGTGGGACCTTGTTGCCAGTCTGGTTGCACGAGTATATTCTTGTAGCGGGGGAACCAGTGACTTCAGTTCATCGAAGCAGAAGTTATGAATTATTCTAATTAAAATTGTAAAAATTCATTTTTCATTGAAAAGATTTTTTTCTTAAGATGATATTGTCCTTAATATATTATTTATAAAAGCTTATCTAATTAAATGTCTTAGTTTTATTGCATTATTTATTTTATGATTCAGAGCATATTTTTTACAAAAAAAAAATTGATGCTTTAAATTCTCCAAAGTGTTCTTCTTTTAACCAATATAATCATGAGAAATTCAAAAAGATATTTTTATGAAAACTCTAAAAATTAAGTGGGGTGAAATGTGTGTGTGTGTGTGTGTGTATACATACACACACACACACACACACACACACACACAAAACAGTTCAATTTGATTTTTGCAAGTATTTATAAATTCTTGTTTTTCACTGCAAAAGAGATAGTAAAATTTGATATGCTAATTTATAGTACATTCACTGACACAAGGAAAATTAAATTTTTAATCAAAATTTTGAATGTTCTAAATATTTAGAAAATACTTTGATGTTAATAAAGATTTTAACAAAACTTTATTTTTATTTTTTTTATTTATTTTATTTTTTTTTTGTGAATTAGTGGAAGTAGCTAATCTGCTCTATTATTTAACCTATGGGAGATGGGGTTAGAAAAAATTAATTCATACCCTTTCCCAAAAATATTTGAATGAAAGTGAATAGAATGAAAACTTGACTGGAATTTGAACTTGGTTCTCAGATTTTATTTAGAACCAAAATTTTGTATATAATTTCTTAATTTTGATTCTGCTTGATGTCTGATCATTTTTGTTTTCTTTCTTTTCTCCAGGCTAAATATGATCAAAACTATGCATTAGAGAAAGAAATGATTCTTCCTAAGGTTAGGAAGGATACCAACCTTTTGCTGCATGGCCAAACACTGGAACATTTCCAGAACGATGGAAGTCTTCAAAATGGAATTTTACTTAGTAGTGCCAAACCAGAGGCTGATGTAAAACTTCTCATATCACAGCCTTGGACAAGTAGTCAAAAGTTGGAAACACGTCCACACATGGAAAGTAAACCACGAGATCCCAGAAATTTTCATTTCGTTTAAAAATTGCATAATTTACATTTCCTTATTTATTTGATTTAAAGACATTTTTCTGATATTCATCTTTTATAAGATTAATTAAGTTAATGAACAAAAAAAAAACAAGATCAGTACTATAGAAAAAGTATCATTTCTAGTCAATTTCTTTTTTATACTAGATTTAATTATGATTTTATTTATATTGACTTTTTTCTTTAGTTAAATATTTTAATGTAGAAGTCTGGTTATAGAATTCTATTTTAATCAGTAACTTTCATTAACAGCATTGAATAATGATCTGCTGTCCTATAATTTCATTGGGCATTTCATTTGCTTCAGTTGACATTGTTTCATTGCATGCACATTTTTTAAAAAAAAATGGCAGTGTTAACAGTAATTGTTTTCTTTCTATTTTGCTAAATACGTTTTTTATTTTCTTTTGTGGGGGTGACTTTCTTTATTTAAGATTTTTAATAGTCAAAAACAAAATTTTAATATAAAGTATAAAACTTTTAGAATTAAAAATAGTCATTTTTTCTCAATTTTTAATAACAAACTATGCTGTATTGACTGACTTCTTAGTGGCAATTTTGAAGATATATCTAAAAAAATAAATAAAACTCTTAATTTTAAGTTGCCTTATTAAGACAACTTTTTCTCCCAAGTGGCCTTACTGATCTGCTTAAATCCATGAGAGATATTTAAAAACAATTTTTTTAAATTTTTCATTTAAAGAAAAAGATGGCTTCAGGAATTATATATGTAAAATTAATAGATTTTACTTGTTTTTCCTGTGATTAGCTAATTTTAAATCTAGGTTTAATGAATGTTGCAATTTTTCTGTTGAATTATTTCATTTCATTCAATACAATTTGTGTATTGACTGAATATCAAAAACTCACCTGTAATTAAAAACTGTAAATAAAGTGAGGCTTCTACATTTCATACTTGTTTGCCAATAAAACATGTAAGTTTTATTGGTGAATTTAACCATGTATATGAAACTATATATTTAGTGAGTATGAAATTTTTTTTTTTTCCTTATAAGGTGATCATTTTAATATAATTCTTAAATATATCTTTGTTGGTATTAGCCTAATGCTTTTTAGTATTGTATTTGTTTTCAATTCCTGGGGAAAGAAAATAAATTCATAAATAGAAAAAAATTCACAAGTATTCACTTTCTTTAGAAGTGAATGTTGAAAATCTTTTTATTTTTATTTTAGCAAAGCACTTTATTAATGCATTTTTCTTGGTGAAAAAAATATTCACTGTTCAGAAAAGGGTAAAAAATAACAAATATTGCTCTCCTCTAAAAAAATATATAATAAATGTTGATTGTTCCATTTGTAGAAATTATTGAACTTACTGAAAAAGAAGGCAAATTACACTTTATTTTATTTTACATTTTTTTTTCAGCAGTTTGATTTGAAATTATGTTGTTAAAATCTGATACTTCTATAGAGAAATATACTATAATTTATAAATATTGTGTGCTATAATTGTAGATAACTTATCCCATAATTAACATTTTTTGCTTTTTATAGCTATAGTTTTTGCAAAATAATCTGTTATAAAATACCCTAATCAACACTTTTTTAAAATAGTACTATTAAGTAACAATATATCTTTTGTTTTTTTTTTTTAAATGGTCAAAAATTTACCAAATATTACTTTTAAAATTAAATCTTTATTGAGAACAAAGATTGTCATATTAAATTCTTAAATCATTTTGTGATTATATTTCATTCTAACTGATTTTAAAAAAATAGAAATTATGTCAAGTGTTCATAAATGAACAGACCTCTTGCTTAAGAATATGTTTTTCTTTAATGAATCGTTTTTTTTTTTTCAAAAAAAAAAATTAAAGTTATCTTTAAATAAGGTGCATCAATTGTACATTTATATAGAGCTAGCACAGAAAACATTTAATTCAGATCTAGTATTTAATAATTTCATTTAAAAATCTGAAACAAACTACATGTAAATTTTTTTTTTTGTGTGGGGGAGGGTCTAAAAGTATATTTTGTAAAACAATTAGTCTATTGAACATAACTTATCAGAAAATATATTTGCTTTAAAAGTCAAATTTTACAGAATTGTTTGCACTAATTGTCTATATAAAAGAAATATCTTTTTTTTTGTTGATGAAATACCAAAGTTGTGTTACACTACAATTTCTAAAACATTTTTCTTAAAAATCATGCTAAAAATAGGGTTTTCTTTATTAATTGCTCCTAAGTATGTTAAAAGATTATTTAACCCTTAATTACAAATTAACAAAGCAGCTCTTTATTGTTTAAAGCCACAATATCATTTTCTAACCTTTGAATTATACAATTGCTTTCTCAGATCAATGATTAAAAATAGTTTTGAGCAATTGAAGCCTGTAAGTTTTAATGAGGATGATCCTTCTTCAGACCTAATGAGCTGACACTACACGATCTATGCAAAATGACAGAAACCACATCACTTGAGGATTTTCAACAACAGCACCAGCTAAAATGAATATCACTTGTAACTCAGAAAATAACAATCAAATCAAAATGTTAATGTTCTACACTATTTCAAACAAAAGGCAAGGCTGGAAGTCCCCCAAAAATACTGCTACTGGACTTGAGAAACCTATTTTCCTGAAAAATTGTTTTAAGAGAAAGATTTTATAAATTTCAGCTGAGAGTAGTACAAGCTGCTCAGTCAATGAATGCCAATAAAGAAAGGGCTAATATTATCATACCATTAGACTTCATTTTTCAGTTCTAATATCTTATGTTTGATGGCAGCTAAAATGTTTATTTTAATGTTGTGACAATATTAGAATCGTTCTTTAGGATTCTAATAAATACAGAGTAAGAAATAAAACCTTTTAAAGGAAATGAGAAAAAAAATGATAAACAAGTTTTTACTTTAAGATTCTCCTTAATCTCTTTGGATTGATATTTGCTATTTTATTTAGATGGCATAATTATTTTGGCAACTGTTACTGAAGTTTTTCAACCATATTGTAAATAGCATTTCTGGTTTTATATTCACTTTGGTCATAAAATCTTTTTGCCATGTCAGTGAACTGTAGGATCTGAATCTCTAACAAGAATTTGTTCAAGTGTCTAACTTACTCTGAAAAAGGTTATTTCATAGTGTCTTTAATGAATGGAAGGTTGCCTTTTTTGTTTCAGATTGAGGGCTTGTTTCTATATAAAACCTCTTCATAATTGTAAATTTAAAGTCAGTTTAATTCTGTGTAGAAGTTGGTTTTAAACTTGAAACTTTTTTCTTTGTTATACCTATAAAGACCTTGCAGACATTTTAATTTTCGTAATATTCGATCAGCTTGACTGCTGTTTACCACACTCATGGTCCTGAATAAAGACAATGACTTGAATAAAACTGTTGGCTAGATGGAACTGATAAACACAGATATAGTGCTGATAATTAAGGTGACAATGAATGAATTCAAAGAAAACCTAATAACTAATAATTTAAACAACACCTCACTTGTTATTGTGCTAGATTCACCTTCAATAAGCAATTATATTCAATCTGATTACAATTAATGGTGGACGAAGTCATATGTAATTTGAACGAATTCTTTTTCCTACCACACCAAAATACAATTGTTTTAAAAAGGATCATTTTATTAAGACAGATACAAAAGTTTCTCACTTAAAAAGGGGAAAAAAAAATAAGAGGGAGAGAAAAAAAAATTTAAACGTCTTTCATCAGAAAAGAATCGTTGGCAAAGAAGCTGCCAATAAAAATTTTTAACAACATCCGAGGTTAAGACACAGGGTTACAAAAAACATTACCTACGTTGGGTGGTAGTATCCCCAAAAATCTCCAATATAAGTTTTAACTCTCTCTGTCTACACAAGACAGGATATTGTAAGTTGATGGTTAGAGACTCCACAATGTCCAAAATGGAGCCTTGTCATTGCCCTGTGCATGACAGAGTAGAAATCTGGGGAATAATGTGTTCTGCAGTTGATAGCAATTGGCAAACATCTGTTAAATTCTGACTCATGAGTCTGTGACTGCCCAGATGTTATTTATTCATGTCTGCAGACTCTACCAGGCACATGCTGGACTACCCTCATCTCCAAACGTCGAATGGTCTTGCCTACATAGCCAGTCTTGCACCGGCACTTATACTGGTAAACAATTAGACTTTGCTGGTTGGTAGGCAAGACACCCTTATGTGGTGGAGGGAAGCAGTTCTTATACTAAAGATTTTCCTAACAGTAACAGCACAGAAACACCGCTTGTTGGAATTATTAATTCTATCAGAAAATATCTGACTCTCAGGACCTATCCGAGGGAGTCTTAAATAAACAGGACACTTAGGAGGGCCAAATTTTTTTGTCCCATTGAACTTACTAATCTTTTGTCTAATGACTGCCGATAACACATTTTCAGGATACCCATTGACCATTAAAAGTTGTTTAATCTTCACTAATTCAGCATTAAGTTTACAGTCTGAGCACACCATCAATGCGTGATGAGTAAGGGTTCTAATAAGATTAATTTTCCTGGATTTAGGAGCGAGAGAGTCCCACGTTAAATTTAACCCAGAAAATGTGGGTTTATGATAGATACTGGTGTGGAAACATAATGGTGTCCTTTCAACCAGTACATCCAAGAAAGAAAGCTGATTATTCTCCTCTATTTCCATTGTATATTGTAAAGATGGATAAAGATTGAGTCATGAGAAAGATTCTTCTGCTTTACCCATAAATGCAAACGAACTGAAAGTATCATCTACATAGTGGAAATAACAATGGGGTTTATCTATTTTATCAAATAATAATTTCTCATAGTAGCCCACAAAAACATTAGCTAACAAGGGACCCAAAGATCTACCCATCGCTATCCCATCAATTTGTCGATTCATATAAACAAAGCTGAAGGAGACTAACTGAGTAGCCATCTCCATCAACTCAATAAAGATGTTATCAGGAAAGGACTGAGTTTTTTCAGGGCTGCGGTACAGAAAGTCTGCACAAATTTCTATTGTTTCATCTAAAGGAACATTAGTAAACAGACTCACTATATATGTAATTGTTCATTGAGGCCTGAGGTGTAATTGTCAAGATATTGTGATTGTGTCACTATTTTACTCAGTCAGGCTATTTCATTAACTGTTTATTCAAATCATCGTCCATCTCCAGGACAGGACTGTGTGCCTGATAAACAGTAGTCAAGCCATTCAATCTATATGATTAATATTCACTACTAAATTAAGGGTCCTTGGCAAGTAAAAGGGTTATACTAAAAAATATTTGTTGTGTAACGAAAAAAAAAGAAAAAAATTTCTAATTATAAGTCACCAGACTTTTATTGATATATACAAAGTGATACAGCCAGTAACTTAATATTGTTATCTTAAGTTGTCTGTATCACTTAGGATTTAAAAAGAATTCTCAAAGTACAAATGAATTCTTAAACTGTTTTCAATGCATAGAAATAACTTATTCAAGTAGTAAATGAAATAGATTTTAATGTCCCAAAATGAGAGCTAGAATTGTTAAAGCAAGAAACAATATTTAAAATTAATTTTAATTTTTTTTTTTTTTTTTACTTGTCACTGCTTATAAGACAAGACACATGCATAATTTGATAACTAAATTTTTTTTTAAGCATTTTAGCAACAAATATTTTTGTCTGAATATGTACTATAATTGAAGAACTTGAATATATTTATTAATACTCATTCCACACTAGCCTAGGATTTTAAATAAGTCTGACTCATTATTTAAAAGTTTTTTTTTTCTTGGTTAAACTTTTTTTTTTAACTTAATTCAAATTTAGTTTTCAGAAATTTACAACAGTCAATTTATGATCATTTTGCAACTAATTGATTCTATTTTAATCTGTAGTTTTCAGATCACATGCATCACAATATACTTGAGGAATCAGATCCTACTCAAATGTTATGTCATGTCTTTTAGGAATAATGGCAAGTTTGAGTTGAATTCTCTGATGTGCTGAAAAGTTCTCAGCCTGAACAAGAGATTTCTAAAGAAACTGATGTTTTGATTATTTGATTTCAGGCAATGAAC
This sequence comes from Ascarosepion bandense, assembly GCA_037127315.1. Lineage (NCBI taxonomy): Eukaryota > Metazoa > Mollusca > Cephalopoda > Sepiida > Sepiidae > Ascarosepion > Ascarosepion bandense. The sequence continues at coordinate 1,604,195 of JBBBDQ010001081.1, read as the reverse complement.
TGGGCTGAGAATGTTTTAGCATTCTTTTTTGGGTTCCATTTCTGACCAGGTAGTTTAACACTTTCTTGATCACTGTCTACACATTTAAATGAAATTGTAATGACATAATTTTCTTTTTGATTTAATGTTTGTTCCTGTGATTTTAATGGATGACTATTGCTGATAATTAGCAATAAGAAAAAATATATCATAAAAATAATATTCAAACGTTTCTCTGAAACTGTATGTAAAATTTTGACATGTTTATTTAAAAAATATGTAAGTATAAAATAAAAAAAATGTTTTTAAATCTCTTATTAATCTCTCTCTCTCTATATATACACACACATATATATATATATATATATATATATATCTAACAATGAAAATATCTTTTTTTTTTTTTTTGCTTCCTTAAAACATTAAATATTTGTGTCAAAAATGAAGAATTAATCACTCCAGCAAACTCAAATCAAACCGTGAGCACAATTGCCACTCCAGAGTGCCCACAAGTAAACTAAGCAATTGTCTTTTCTTCAGCTTCAATCTAAAATCAGTCATTTGTTCCCTAGCAACTGAGGTCTGCTGCTGAATACTTGTTGGCTATTTTTGATCACAATAAACATGGCTGGTCTTCACAATAAGCTGATCATGGCTGTTCTTCATTGTTATAGTTTGGTTACAAATGCATTTTTTTTTAATATTTGGTTTCGGATCATGCAGTCATGTCATATTTTTATAATCATATCTGGTTTACTGAAAACTTTATGCAAGCATTTTTAAACGGCCTCTTTCTCTGCTATCTGGGTTGATTAAGGCTGTTTGAGCTTAGTATTTAATTAAGAATTTTATTTTAAAACCATATATTTTAAACTGTATATCTTGTATTGTAAATAGTTGTGTATTTTATTAAAAATGTCCTGATATTATATATGATAAACTCAAACAATTTGTGGGGCATTTAGAAGAGACATACTTTGCAGTTTCTCAAAATTGATGCTTAATAAACTTCATTAATTATTTCTTTACTGAGTTTCTCAATTTTTCAATTAATTTGTATACTATATATATTTTTAAGTAATGTTATACTATGTACCTAATATTTTTTAAACAGAAAAAAAGCCACATTCATATAGCATACACAAAATTACAGGACACTGTTAAACTTTAAATTTAAGTGTTTTTAAATTTGCATACATAAATGGGATTAGCAACTTGGAAGGTGGTATTAAAAGTTCCCAGACATTACATGCTATAATTGTACTATTAAATAAAAATCAACATGTAACTAACACTCATTGATATCCAACCTTGTGAGTCATTTTGCCAATAAGCTTTGTAATTATTACGCAAGGCTTTGTAAAATTGTTTGAACAGCTCTCTGATCTTTATCAGGGCTGAGCAAATTTTGTATGAAACTCAACAAAATTGCTAACAAGACTGCCAAAATGTTTTGTCAGGTTTTTTAGTGAAAATATTCTTTAGGTTGAATAGCATTTTTTTTTTTAGGGGCCAGCACATTTTGATGTTAGTTGACTGTAATTTCAAAATGCTGAGTATTCAGTACAACCAATTGCAAGCTTCATGAATACAAGCATGTGGAGCATTGCCTTCTCATCTCTCTCTCTCTCTATATATATATTCATATATATATATTCATATATATATATTCATTCAAGTTGTGAAATCTGCCAGGAGGTCTAAATAAAGACTTTTCCAATATCATTTCTTATATACTGAAAGAAATATTAAGGTAGTCATCTGGGTTAAGTTAAAAATTTGTGATCTATGTAATAGGAATGTCAAAATCAAACAAGTATAAATGTTCAAATATCTGGAAATTGTTTTAACAGAAGATTGAAAATGTGACATGGAACTCTGAATGTCCATTGGAAAAGCAAAAGCTGTTTTCTAAAAACTAAAAGTATCAAGAAAATATAAGAAATAAATAAAAAAAAAGTACTGAACTGCTACACAATGTCAATGAATGCTGGACAATTTCCTTACAAAGAAAAGGCTTGAAGCAACAAATGTGATTATACAGAAAGAGACTAAACTATCACCCAGTTCACACTCCACCCACGTCTATTGAACAGGTGAAGAGGCTCATTCTTCGTTCCCTGTTTAGGATGTGGTTTCCAGCTTTCTCTTTTCCAATCTTTTCACTCTTACATAGCCCCCTGCACATCAGTGGCGTTACTGCCTTGCTCGGGGTGATATGATTAAAATAAAAATAAAAATACTAGAAATACTATAGAGTAAGTATGCAATGAGGAAGTTTCAAAGAAAATGGAAACAGAACAGTTATAGATAAAATGAGAAAGAGGCAACTGAAATTTCTGGGACACACAATGAGGAAAGAAAGCTTGAAAAATTTGACAGCCATAGGGGACAATAAAGGCAAGAGGAAAAGAGCAAGTAACCTACACTACTGGCCGTAATTATTAGGCCACCCTAGTGTTTTAAAAAAAGAATGATGTATTTCATACTATTTTTAGTATTTATTACCAAGTGAATAATTGTAAATGAAAATAGAATGGTTCTTTTGTTAATACTGCAATATAACATGTGATCAAATGAATTTATAAATATTTAATAATTACCTATATTGCAGTTTCATCAATGAAAGAATGAAGAAAATTTACGGTGATTCGGACAAGTTCATCATTGCTTCCTTGCCTTGTAAAATTTTGCAAAGTAATAATAAAAGAACCATTCTGTTTTTATTTAGAATTATCCACTTGACAATAAATACTAAAAATAGTATCAAATACATAATTTCTTTAAAAAAAAAAAACTGGGGTGACCTAATAATTATGGTGTAGTAGTGTACTTAACAAATTTGCATAAGTGGATGGCAGAACAAGGAGTGGGAAAGCTAGTAAAACAACAAACCTTACTAAGAGCAGGAAAGTCGTGACCTCTCGCAATCCTGAAAGGACACACTACATAGAAGAATACAGACTGTTTAGGTCAATACAGATGGGATACAGGACAAAACCTATAGATGACTTTGAATTTTGAACATACACTATGGATAAAAATTTTGTAATGGCTTATGACAGGGGTTTTCAAACTTTTTGATTTACAAACCCCTTTATATTTCCACTATAAACGCTTATGAAATTTATACATAAATTTTTACTAAAAATAGCTTATAGTTTTGCATTAAAGTAGTAACAACTGGTTTTAAGCTTACTTTAGTCATAAGTGTTCAAATAAAATAAATTAATACTGCATGTTGATGCAAAATGTAACAAAAAATTTTAATTTCTTTGAATTTTACGTGATGAGTTAATCCACGGACCCCCTGTCTTATCCTTGCAGACACCCTGTGGTTCGCGGACCACAGCTCGAAAACCCCTGGCTTATGAAATCAGCTTGTTAATCACATCATGTTTCCTGTCTCAAAATTTTTATATATATATATATATATATATATATATATATATAGTCATCCGCAGACAGATCTGTTTCGCTGTATTACAGCTCATCAGTACGGCTTAGACTCCGGTCGCTTCCTAACCCAGGATTGAAACCCGACCAAATTGGCGTCAGTCGGCGATTCTACCCCTAGGCCACTATATATATATTTGTCCTGTGTCTATGGCATGACTGAGTTTTGTGTTATGCCATCATCAGGTACATTTTTCAAATAGTTTGATAGATTTGAAAAGTTAAGTTACTGCATTTTTAATAAGTAAAAGTTTAAATATTCTAAGATTACATGTAGATAAAAAATTTAAATTAAAAAATATTAAAATGCAGGGAGAAGAAATCAAAGAGGTATAATAAATAAAAGATAAAAATTTAAATATTCTAAGATTACGTGTAGATTTAAAATTAAAATATAAAATTAAAAAATATTAGAATGCAAGGCAAAATTGAAAAGGAAGTAATTTATAATTATTAATAGTAATATTTGTGGGGGGAAAGAAAAGAAAGGGGGCAAAGTAAGTGAAAAAGAAAGAAAGAAATGGGGAAAGCGTATAGAGGAATCTATATCAATCGGGGTCTAAGAATTTTTTCTATGGCAGTATGTAGTCACTAAATTGCTTTTTTTTTAAGTAGATTAGGATTATTTATATGATTTAAGATGGTAAGTTTTTCTAAAATAGTTTTTTTTTTTCCTTATATTCTCTAAAACTCAGCATCTTGCTTTACTGCCTTGCTTGGGGTGGAATGATTAGAAAAAAAACTAAGTTGGTTTTTGTGATATCTTTCCATCAAGTAAAGAAAAATATTTTGAAAATCATTGTAGAAAGCTAAAAATTTTGTTTGGCATTTAGAGGAAAATAACAAAAATAACAGTCCCCTAATAGTAAGTCTGTTTTATTCTTTACTCTGTTGCGGGATATTAGCATGTTCAGATAAAAAATAAGTCGCCATTATGTTACAGGTATCATCTCTTTAGTTGTGATGTGTATAGACATTTTATGTTAAATATTTATGGCTCCTGGAACATTTATCATGCAAACAATATTGGCTAACTTTATGTGAGTCCAGGTAAAAATAAGATATAAAACAAATTATAATGCATGTTATTAACAAAAGGAATCACTTGTGTACACAATTGTAAATAAAAGAAAAGACATTGCTATTAGAATGTGCTTGTTTGCATGTGTGTGAGAGTTTAAAAATCAATCGAAGACCAAGGAAGATGTGCCCTGTTGGCAATGTTCTTTATTGACGTTGGCTACATCTGGAAGCAAGAGTTAAAGTGCCCCACCTCTGGCCAAATCCAAGTAGGATAACCTAAACTCTTTGAAATCAAACAATAATCCTCTTTGGTAAAGGTTGATCAAAAAGTGGGCTACATAAGAGGATTTATACCATTATTTTTTACATTAATTTTCAAAATTTTTCATTTTCTTTACTTAAGATTTTGTATCAAGATATTATTAAATTTCTTTATAACTTTTTTTTCCTTTTCATCAATTTATTTTTTAAAAAGATTTATTTTTAGTGTTTAGTGCAACAAATAAGTACCCCATAAAAAATGAAAATTAAAAGAAAAAAAGCCATTTATGTATCATTTCCTTTTAAAGTTGACTTCAATGCTCACTGACTGAACTGTGAAATGTTATTCCCTAATTAAATCTTGACCTCTTCAAATCTAAAGTTAGCCATTATCTTTCTTACATAGTCCCAAAAACTTCACTTCTTGCTCTTTTTTTACACTAATACAACACCACACAGTAACCTACTAACTTCAGTGGCTCTTGGGTCTTGTATTGAGTGAACATTAGTTAAAAAAAAAAAAATTGGATTTTGAATTCTTGAATATGTATTCTTATAACTTTTACACATTAAAAATAAAATAAATTAAGAAAAAAAAAGCAAACAGAAAAAGTAAAGTACTTTTGGGCCTTGTTAGTATAATTATTGCATATTTTTTCCTAACTTTAGTTTTCATGCACAGACAAAAGCAAAATTTCCTTATTTTCAAATCAGACCAGTCGACTTCACAAGGAAGATTAGTACAACCAAATTTTGTTGTTCATAATATTTCTTCCACCCAATTTGATATTGCCCCATACTAAATTAAGATGTGAGACAAATACTGGATATAAAGAAGAAATATAATTCCTGATTATATATATATATATATATATATACTATTGTAAATAATATTCTATTATAAGTGATTACATCACCACACAAAAGCTTTCATGTTTCAGTATTATGAATTGTACTTCGTCAGGTGAAAGTTGGTAACTGGTGATAAAAATGATTCTTCTGGAAATTATAACAAAAATATTATATTGCTATAGTTTGTATTAAAAGCACTTTTAAAAAGTAAATGCTACAAACTGTGAATTTTTACTCCATTTGTTCTTACCCTTACTTTATATATATATATATATATATATATATATATATATATATAACACATAACATCTCAAGCACTACAAAGGTTAAGGGGATGAGAGAAAAAAAAATCATAAGTAGAATGTACCATCCCCTTTTTAGAATTTACTTTATTAATAGATATATCCTGTTATTTGATTTTTTTTATTGGCATTTACAGTAATTTGTAACTGCCACTAGGAACAAACAGCCCGATGCAGATAGATAACAAATTCAATGAATACATAAAAACAGAAATAGGAAGGAGACAAGGATGCATTTTCTTATCGGATTTTTTTTTTTAACCTATACTAGTATTTATTATTCATAGATAATAATCTTAATGTAAGATTTCTTTTATCATTTCACCCCAAACAAAATGATAAAGCCACTAAGATACAAGGGGTTACTGAGTGTTAAAGAATATGAGAAAAACTACTATTAAGGAGTGGGGACAATAAAAGAAGAATTAAGAAAACACGAGATAACAACTGATATTGCATTTAAACTTTCGAAGTTCAAAGTTGACTAGAAAAGCATGAACCCAGAAGAGAGGTTTACAAGTGAGAAGTTTGATAGAAGAAACTATCAGCATAGAACTTATGGCTACAACTAGCCATTTCAACTGTAAAATGATGAGACCTTGCCACCAATCTACTCCTTTTCCCTCTAAAATTGATCTTCAACTACTAAAATTAATAAAAAAATATGATCATTCTAAATTTATTATAAAAATAGTAAAAAATTTACAAATCATGGGATAGTTACAGACCAACTGAGAGATCCTCACTTGCGAGGCACCCTTGGTAGTACCACATCACATGGTTGTACTATGCGAAGCACTTGGACATGATAGCCATCGAAATCTCATCATCAATTGAACTTTCAACATATCTCAGTCTGTGCTCCACTTTCAACGTCCCTCTCAGGTAGCTGCTGTACCATCTGTTTGAATGTTGACGCATAGTGTTTTTTTATATGTGCCTTCAGAGATGGCCACAGTAGCCCACAATGGGGTTCAGCATGCAGCTATAGAGGGTCAAGCATAGTATAATGGCACCTTAAAGATCAGCAACACTCCCAATGTACTGTGATTATAATCACAATAATAATATATGTTATTAATACCATGTAATATAAATTGAAAATCAACAAAGTCATAAATAAATACAGTGAATTTAATCATATGACTGGGTGGGAGATTAATTTGAGTGGTCGAAAGATTAATTTGAATTGGCAAAAGATTAATTTGACAAGGAAAAAGTGTAGTACTGCGCTTAAATTGGTAAAGTCTAGGTACCACAGAAGAAAGTTCATAAGAACAGTTATCAGAAAAATATTTATAGAAAAGGCACAGGGAAGCTACGTTACAGTGGAGAGAAAATGACTGATGCCAAGTCAACCAATCCAGATTCAGATCCAGATATCCTATGACCCATTAGAGTCTTAGGAGCACCACATGTACAGCAGCTGCAGTAGAAGTGGTGTTTCCTGAGGCACAACAACCTGATGGAGCCCAACCCTCTCCAGGCTGGTTTGAATTCAGTTCTCCTTCTAGACTCATTGCCACCCAAGGCTATAGAACCCAGTCTGTCCTATTTTACCCATAGCTCTTGGGGAGAAGAGATGAATTCATACTTTTCCCAAGGATAATAGCATGTAAGTGAATGTAATGAATCCATCTGGAATTTGAACTCAGCTCTCTGAATCTTCAGTCAGAGTCGTTATCCATCATGACTCCAGAACCAATAACATTGCTGGTACTTTGGATTTTATATAGCAGAAGCATCAGACCAGATGTGGCAGCAATATTCAAAGAAAAGATAAATACTGTACTTATGGCAGACTCAAAGAAAACTGAAAGAATTAAGAGACAAGGTAGTAGAAGAAAGCAAGTAGAAAGAACTATAAACTGTCAGAAAACAGAAGGCATAATTATCAGCAAAAAAGAGAGAGCCCAAAGTTTGGGGTACATATTGAAGGTGGCACTGAGTAGTCTCAGATCAGACAATGGAGAATGTGACACAAATTGAATTTTTAAAGGCGCATAAGAATAGTAAAATATATCTTGCCGAAATAAAGCTAAGTATTAAGAGACAGGAAAATAGTCTTAGAAAGAAAGAAGAGAGTGTTGAACTGCTACACAATATTTACTCTTCTATATGGTAGGGAATGTTGGAAACTCTCTTCTCAGAAGAAAGGCGGCTTGAAGTAACAGATCTGGTTCTACCAAAAAAGGCTGATAATACTAGGGACAGAACGTGTAAATAATAAAGTTTTCAAAAAAGTAGAAACTTATACTTATAACCAGAAACTGTTGAAATTAATAGTGCAAAAGTGAGAAACAAAGGCTTGGAGAATTTAATATTCACAGGGCACCCTAAAGGCAAGAGAATCAGGAGAAATAATATCTTACTTGAATTTGAGTGAATGAAAAATAACTTAGCACAACAAAAGGCAGGATGTTGTGAAGTGCCATGATTGCTCATGTACAGTAGGCTCATTCAGTAGAGCCAAACAGACACTTGAGGTTTTTGAGCTCTTTGACTGATTGTGGAATTGTGAAATTAAAGCTATTTGCACTTTAGTAGATAATTAAAGCAAAATTTGCACATTTCTAATTAGAAAAATAGGGGTTTAGGTCTAAAAACTCTGGGCTTACGACCATATCACGTTGAATACACCAGTTCTCGCTTGATCATCAAAGTTAAAGCAACGTTGAGCCTGGTCAGTACTTAGATGGGTGACCGCTTGGGAATACCAGGTGCTGTAAGCGTTTAGTGACGGATGTGCGTTGTGGTGCAGTGGATATCAGCTCGGAAAGAGGAAACGGTAAGCCAAGTTCGAATTCCAGTTGAATACCCTGCATTCACTTAAGCACTGGTACCCTTGGGAAAGGTATCAATCTGTCCCTTAAAAAAACAAATCCCAATGAATCTTGATACTCAAAAAGAAAAATGTATTACTAGACACAAAACTTATATATAAAAACAACAATTGTTGAAAGAAAAAGGTATTACCAGCAATAAATAAATAAAAATTTAGTTGGCAATAAATGACCCGCCGAGGTTGATATGCCATAAAAACAAAACAATCAACCAACTAAAAACTCTGGTCTACAGAAGAGCTATAATTTTGTATTCAACCTGTTTAGACTTTCAGCACCCCAAATAACATAAGAATAGAAGTCTAGACCATTATTTTTTGATAGACACAAGTACAATTATGCCAGAAACAGATATTTGGTACCAAAAGTGGGTAATGCTCAATTTGATGTATAAAAGGAATCGAGTACCTTCTAAATATCTTCCAGAAAACAATTTTCTTACATTTTGCAGACCTAAATTATTTTAATATTTAAGAATGTATATAAAAAACAAGGAGAAAAAGATTTCATTTTGGACATTTTTTATTAGTGTTATTCGAAGTTGCAATCGTGCTAGAGATAAAAACAGTAGGCAAAATATGACAACCCTATCTTTTCACTGTTAAATGTAAACTTTCAATACTTTATCTATTAACATTAGGTCATTTATATAGAACAGGTAGAGAAGTGCTCAGCCTTTTCCCATTTTTTATAGCATCCATTTCCTTTAGCAACATCTATGGAAATTGCATTGTTTATATTCATTTTTATTCTTTTATAAGCCATGTCTCTTCGGGGCATAGGTGATCTAGCCCTTTACATTCCCCACTAACCTTGTAGCGCTTAACAACTTTTTTTCTTGGTATTTCTCCCAAATGCTGCTCTGCTCAAGCCCATCAAGTATGTCAGGCATTGCCTTCCCCCTCTCTTTCCTCTATCCGTCTTGTATTACTGAAACTAATTAGCTGGCATATTTTCTATTGCTATACCATTTCACTGAAGCAGATGTTAAATATTTTGTTATTGCCTCCAGTAAGCAGACACAGAAATGAAACTACAAGACCTCCTACAAGAAGTAGTTAAAGAAAGTTGAAAGAAAGGATCGCATATAAACTATTAGAAAACTGAATGGGTAGTAATTGGTAAAAAGAGGAGTCCAAAATGGCAACTAAAAGTTGGGGATACTTAAATCAAGCAGGTTCAGAAACTTGAATACCTGGGAAGTGTTCTAACTGAGGACGGAAAGTGTGACACTGAGATCCGAAGACGAATTGGCATGTCCAAGGATGCATTCGAGGAGCTGAATAGAGTATTGAGGGACAGAAAAATTTCACTGGAAACAAAGAGAGTACTGGACTGTTATGTGATGTCTGTCCTTCAATATGGCAGCAAATGCTAGAAAATCTCAAAAAAGATGAGGGAAAGACTGGAAGCAACCGAAATGTGGTTCTAGAGAAGGATGCTGAGGATACCATGGACAGAACGTGAGGAACAACATGGTTTTGGAGAGGATGGACACAAAAAGGAAACCAATACTTAACATCAGGAAAAGATAGCTGAAGTTTCTAGGACATGCAATGAGAAAGACGGGCTTGGAGAATCTGATGCTTACAGGAAGGAGAGACACATACATACATGATGAACTTGAACAGATGGATGGCAGAGCGGGTGTTGAGTGAGATAACAAAAAAGGAGTGTTAGGAACTACAAGGGATAGGGAGATGTGGAAGTCCATGATTGTCTATGTTCTGAAGGAATACAGCACATAGAAAAAGAAGTTTTCTTTTCTTTCTTTCCTTCCTTTCTAGCAACACATATATCTTCTTCTTCTATGTGCCCTGTCCACTCAGGATGTAGGCAATCATGGCTTTCCACGTCTCCCTATCCCTGGTGGCTCTGAGCACGCCTTCTCCTGTTACACCATGCAACCCTCATTCCATCATATACCTGATAGGTCCTTCAAATATGTTATCTGTTGCTTTACCCTGTTTCTTTTTCCCTCTATCTGGCCTGTTAGTATCAGGTTCTCCAAGCCCTCCTTCCTCATTGCATGTTCCAGGAACTTCAGCTGTCTCTTCCTGATGCTCAGTATTAATTTCCTTTTTGTTTCCATCATTTCTAAGACCTCATCATTGCTCACATGCTCAATCCTTGATATTCACAGCATCCTTCTATAGAACCACATTTCAGTTGCTTCAGCTTTTCCTTCATCTTTGGTGATATTGTCTAGCCATATTGAAGAACTGACAACACATAGCAATCCAGTACTCTCTTCCTTGTTTCTAGCAAAATTGTCCCGTTTCTTAATACTTTACTCAACTTCTGGAATGCTTCCTTCACCATGCTAATTAACCGGCAGCCTGTCGTGTGTGTTAGGTCTTGTCCATGTAGCCCTGGCGCACAGTTACCGGCTTCTGTGGTTCGCTGCTGCACGTTGTTCACCGTTTTGCTGTTTCCGCTGCCGTGCCCAGATCGTTGCCACTGCCAATATGAAATGACAAGGCCTATGATGACGCTGCCGCACACCTGTGAAGCATAATCAAATACATATATACAGCTTCAATATACTCCCGAGGGAGGGTAGCTGAAAGTAAACTAGGTTAGGGATTTACTGTCCACTACTGCTATCTCAAAATGTTGTGGGTGAGGGACAGGCAAGCTATTACAGGACATAACACTTCTTTCTTTCTTATGTATGCTTCTTTTTAATATTTAAAAACCAAACAGCGTCTTTTATATATCCTTTTTTTCCTCAAAATCAAAATGGAATAGTTAATTCAGTCAGTCAGTTAAATGCCATACCTGATACACACTTTGGGCAGTCATGTCTCAAAAGAGACATGACTGACTGGACAGAAGATTATCCAGCAGTAGGTTGCCATTACTTTCTGCAGTAGACTAGTTGCCAACCAAGGCTATGGAACCCAATCTGTTCTATTATTTAATCTATAACTGGAGGGAAGAGATGGATTAATATCTTTCCCAAGGGTATTTGTGCATAAGTGAATTCAAGGAATTCAACTGAAATTCGAACTCAGCACCACAATTTGTCGTTCCAAGTCGATATCCACTGCACCACAACACACATCTAAAATGATCCCAGGGCATGACTCACATGCTAACTGATTAAATAATGGAGGAAAAAGCAGAATTATAATATAGTATTGATTGCAACTATGACTAATTACCAACACCACAATAAGTAGTAGTATACTTTCCACAAAGTATAACATCTGAAGTTGTTACATGACACATGAGTATGAACACTTTAGTGAAGAAGCAAATCCATTTCAGATGTTTACAACATGAATGTCTTTTAGCATTTATCTATATTTTTGAGATGGAGTATTGTAACTGTTTACATTGTTTGGACCTTTGTCTTCATCTTTATTATGACATTCACAGTGTCTTGGCCGTTATACACAGGGGTAGATTGTTCTAATTTCATATGCCATGCATTTTTTTTTTTTTTTTGTATATCTCAGTTTTTGTTCTTTCTGCTGTGACCTAGGATGGCGTGTGGAATTACAACAATCTATTCCCATGGACTAAATACTAAAACCATATGTAAATAAATACTAAATACTAAATTAATTCATACTAATTCATACTAAATACTAAAACCATACAATAAATACTAAAACTAAAAGGATGGCGTGTGGAATTACAACAATCTATTCCCATGGACTAAATACTAAAACCTGGTTTGAAATTCCAACAAAGATCACTTGAAGAAGGCTGAAACATCATAAATGTGGCAATAGAGATGAGGACAATAGTCCAAACAATGTAAATAGTGTAAATATTTATGCTTTTATAATAACAGGCTTTGCTGGCCTCCACTTAATGTCAAGTTGTTTATAACATTTACAATTATATGCAAATGCCAGTTATCATTAAGCTGAATTATAGCTAACATTTTATCCATTAAAAGATGGCAAGATTATTTCCATAGGAATTTCCATATTGCCTAGGATCTGTATAATGCAGTAATTTTTAACTGATGTACTACAACACACCAGTGAGCCATGAAAGGATCAGGTGTGTGGTGGCATGGTTGAGGCCATGGCTTGCTGTCTCTTTGTCAGGATCAGTCCTGGTCTGAGAACAAGCCATCAGCCCACACCCGTCAGTCATTGATGCCGTTGACACAGCAGCTGGTCTTTAAGTTAACCTCTTTAACTGTAATCTCTCTTACACACATTTTGTGATTTTTGATCTTAAGAGAGTTAAGCTGAATTATCACTGAGGTATCTCAATCAAGCAGTTGAATACGCACACATAATTTTGAAAATAAAACGGATGACACCTAAATAAGTCACTAAATGATATTTTAAATAAAAAATAAATAAATAAAGATTTACAATTCTTTTTTTTTTCCCAACCCTTTTCTATTATTTGGCAATGGAATGAAAATTTCTGCTAATTTCTCTAAGAATGGCCAGATTTTCTTTTTTTTTTTTTTTAAATCATATCACCCCGAGCAAGGCAGTAACGCTACTGATGTGCAGGGGGCTACGTAATAGTGAAAAGATTGGAAAAGAGAAAGCCGGAAACCACATCCTAAACAAGGGAACAAGGGATGAGCCTCTTAACCTGTTTAATAGACGTGGGTGGAGTGTGAACCGGGGTGATAGATAGATCTATTTGGTAACTGGAGTTGACTTCAAGTACTGTTATATGTACTTCGAAGATGATCATCCGAGTTTTTCTTCAGCAACAACTGGCTTTAACTTCAAAATGGCACAAGGATATCATCAGAGTTTTTCTTCTTCAGCAGATGGCTATTATCATCAGGTTGGCACAACAGCATTATGGCAAAAAAAAAAAAATAATCTCTTAACTCCCTGATGCAGCTTCTGCAAATTCGAACTGCAACTGATTCCAAAGCCCCTGTGGGCACTTGTATTTATGGGCGTCCTTTTCTACTGGTATGGTGAGAGCGTGTAAGGGAGTTTTATGCAAATACCCTAAAATTCAACCAGTCCTCTTTCACTGCGTCACACTTCCAATTCTGAAAGATTCCCCCTCTTCTCTGGGAGGAGTTATTATATGACGTCAATCTCCTTGATGTCTTCTTTCTTTCGTTTTCTCTCCCTCGGGGAAATTTAGAATTTTAATTTTCCCAGAAAGTGGCAATTGGCATCTCCCTTTCAACAAGACTATTGCCCCTAACCTGCCAGTTGTGTTTCACTGAAATCCACCTGTTCTAGGCAGGCAGAAAATGAATTTAAAAAAAATAAAGTCGTTTTCTTCAGTCCTTTTCATTTGTATACAATGTTACATCTCTCTCAACAAAATGACTAACTTGTGGCCCCAAACCTGCCAGTTGTGTTTCGTTGAATAGTAACAATCATATTGTGTGATTTTATTTTACTTCTTTCAATCTGTTCTCAATCGCGGGGGGGGGGGGGGGGTGATGAATTCCTTTAAAAAAAAAAAAAAAATTTTCTTTAACCCTTTTTGTCTGTATGCAATGTTGAATATTGCTACATGTCTCTCAACAAGACGACTTAACATCTGGCCCTTAACCTGCCAACTTTGTCTTGCTGAATAGTACCAAATGCATTGTGTGATTTCATTTTATTTTTTAACCAGTTCTCAATCCTAGGAAAATTAATCCATTTCCTGCCAAAAATTTAAAATTATTTTCTTTAACCCTTTTCGTCCATATGCCATATTAAATATTGTTACTGGTGTGCTGTGAAAGATTATTTTTTTAAAAGGTCATTAATTTCAAGATTGAGAGCAAGTGCATCTTGCAGAAAAAGTGAAAGGAATCTAGCAAAGTCTGGTACTTTTTGAATTTTGGTGACCAACTTCACCTTCTTTATCCATACAACTATATCACCTTTTCCATTAAACGGTGGTATCATGTTTCTTCCCAGACTCAACATTCCAGACTCTATATTGCAAAAATAGCTTGTGGTTAAAATAAAATAAAATAAAAATAAAAAAAAGCTTCTCCCAGGATCTCTCTCATCCTTCCTTATTTATAAATATTCTTCTTCATCTCTCACCTTTCTCATACAAAAGATATGCCAACTTGTCTTTTCGATTGAGCTTTTCTTCCTTCCTATAATTCATTATTTTCTGCAATATATTTCTATAAAAGAAATTACCACCTGTTGTTGCTGCCCCATCTTCTCTCCCACCTCAAGGTGGGCAACATTCCATTTTCTTTTCTTCTTCCTTCATTCAAACTACATATATTAAATAATATAAAAAGCAAACTTTTCTGCAATAAACAATATTAAAAACAAAAATCAATTACATCTAGAATCCTTATAAGAGGATTTAAGAGTGGGCCTGTCCAAAATTCAATTTTGCAAAGAAGATATTGTGAAAAAGTCTTCATGCTCAGATATATCATTAAATGTTAATAAATAGAAAAATATAAGAATTTTAATGACCTTTTTATTACAAATTATAATAAATTGTTTTGTTTGTGTTAATCATAAAGGTTTACTCTTTCATAATTTAAGCATGCCACAGTTTAATAAATGCAAGTGTGTCAGTAGATAAAAAAAAGGTTGAGAAACATTGGTATAATGTTTGAGCTATGGGTAACACACACACACACACACACACAGTGTATATGTTCAGGATTAGGTGGAAAAAACAGGTATCATTGTAAAAAAGGTAGAGGGTAATTAGATAAACAACAAATGCTGATGGAAAGAAAGAAAGAAAGAAAGAAGGGTTGGAGATAAAAGTAAGCCGAGGCAGTCATGCATTAAGTTTTATTACTCCTTTGATCTTTTAACATTTAGGCCAAACATTTTTTTTTTATTCTAGAGCATGATTCATGCTGTTAGAATGTACAATAGATAGATAACTGCCATTCAAATACTATGGTTGACAAGAAACTAAACAGATCAAGGGAAATAACTGGAATTAGCAGTTACTAAACCTAGAGTTATCTCACTTGAACAGGTGTTTATTTTATTTTGTGAATTTTAAAATAGTGGCTCAGCAGAACTGGAAATTACTTTATTCTTCAAGTTCGAGCAATTTAATGGTATTTTGCTAGCAAATACTGTGTTACAATGTACTGTTTTTACTGTGTTACAGCAGCAGAAAAATATACATGAATCAGATCATAATAATAATGTTATATTTGTGATTTTATTTCAATATTACAGAAAATTCTTTTCATATTCTATCCCTTCAGAACGTGGGTATCCACAACTTCCTATCTTTTGTTGTTCTCACTTTTGACTCTTTAACTCTGAATATGTTCTCTATTCACATACGGACATTTTGTTACCAGTAAAGGCTATGGATTACTCAAATATCTTTCTTGTATAAATCAATCAATCATAGCATTTTAAGTAGGGAAATAAAAAATATTATTTTCTTTACTTTAATGATTTTACCTTAGGGTGGATTAATAAGCTGTTGCCTGACATAGTTATGTGACACCTACCTGTATAGAAGGGAGATGGGGTGTGAATTTATCTTGAGTGTTTTATAACCAGTGATATGTTCTGTGAAATGGAATCTTCAGAAAGAACCACCCACTTGGCCAAAAGAGAATAAAATAGATAAATGAAAATTTGCAGGGGTCAAGTAACAACAAATCAGTCATTGGAGATTTCCAGTCATGTCACAGTCGAGTTTGAACAGAATTCTAGACTGCCTAATAATGAGGACAAACTATCCTTTGAGGTAATTCCGATGATGCCCATTGGAAGTGCCAGCTGCCATATTGAGATGGGTAATGAGTTACTAAGTGTAAGAAGTGAGGGCTAAAGCAGATGTTAGTTTCAGATATTATTAGTTGTTCTTATAAGTTGCCTACTTACCCAGACTGACCATGCATAAGAAAATACATTGGGGACAGGGTTCGGGTCTTCATCATGGCATTAATTTTCCCTCCTTCATTTCATTGTGAACATGCACAGGGTCATTCCCAAATTTTGTGCATACTGATGCAAATGAGAAAAGAGATGCAATGTGAGATTTTATGCATCCAGTCATTGAAAAGCAAGAAGAGGCCCTGGTGTATGTTTACAGTTATCAGCTGAATTCTGGTCTGAAATTTTAACTGTATCAGGTTCTATCTATAGATTAAATATTCACCACTGAATTAATTGCATTGATGAGGAAGAAGATTATGTTGAAAAATAAATATCTTCGTTTAGAATAAAATGAGCACAACTTGACACCTTCCAGCACCTGCCATGTTCTCTAGAATATTCATTTGTTCTGGTTTCTTCAGAACAATTTACATGACAAAAAATTTGACCGTACAGTTAGTTGAAAATTACTTCACAACTTTCTTTCATCTTGCTAAAATGGATACTGCATGCAATCCAAAGAGAAAATAATGACACCACCAAGATGATGGCATTACATTCTACTCAAAATAAAAGGTTAGAAGAGCAACCCTCATCAATACTGAAAACGGCATCAACAATCTTGTAGAACGATGGGGACAGTTGCTAAAAACAATGAAGACTATGTCAGTCAGTGAGTTGCCATACATGATACATGCTTGGACAATCATGACTAACTGGGCAGATTTTCCCACGGTAGATTGCTATTACTTTCTGTGGTAGACTGGTTGCCAACCAAGGCTACAGAACCCAATCTGTCCTGCTATTTAACCCATAGCTGGAGAGAGAAGGGACAGATTAATAGCTTTCCCAGGGGCATTTGTGTATAAGTGAATGCAATTTGGAGCCAATATCCCCTTCATCACAAATGTACTTGGCTAACAAAATATTTTTTTTTGCATGTAAAATTTTGAGCAAATTTTGGTTTTAGGTCCCGAAAGCTTTTATCCCTTCAAATTTTTCCAAAATAGCTTTATTTCCATGCAAATGAGTATGCTTAACTCTAATCAACAATTAGATAATGAAGAAACCTACCTTTTTTGATGTTAACGACAAGAAAAAAAAACAAATAAAACTTTTCACTTTTTTTGTCACCCACTACCAGCTGAGAGATAAGACATTCACTGTTGACTGGAGTTCAGCATATATATATTTGCATGGAAATAATGCTATTTTGGAAAAATTTGAAGGGATAAAAGCCTTCGGGACCTAAAACCAAAATTTACCAAATTTTGTTTTTAATATTCTAATCGGGTACAAACATTTATAATGATTTAATACATTTTAAAATAAATCTTTAGGTTACAAACTTATATACTTTCATTGGGTCTAATGCCCACTGATATTAACAGCATTTTGGATAATCAAGGAATCATTCATATTGAAATCTATTGTCTTTTTAGTTTGCTGACATAACATCTGCACCAAACTACAAATCTTTGTATGGTGTAAGGTGGCTAAGTTTTGAATTCAGAATTGTCCTTCACCTAGACTGGTGGAGTTCCAATAACAGCTAGAAACCTCAGTCTGCTCTGCTAGGTGAGAAAACTTATAGTGACATTTAATCTTTAGTGGTAGTGCAATAAGCTGCAAGCTAAATGTGCATAAGACTGAACTACTGGCAATATGTCTCAGATAGTGACGGCACAGCATCACCAAGCAGAGGGCTTCCCAGACTGAAGTCATGAGCCTGAGTGGAAGATTCCCCTAGTGGAATCAACAGCCACATGTGCATGACCAAATTGAACTTTCAAATCAGAGAACAATGGCTGTAGTCTGACAGAGAGAGGAATGGGCTTGTCAAGTCTAATTTGCCCAAGACAAGCTATGCATAAATGAATAGCTACCAAGACATAGGGAGGGAGTTAGTCAGGTGCTCAGCTGTGCACTTATTTAATGACCTCAGTCACATAACTGATGATGATGGTAGTGGTGGTAGGGGGGGGGGAGAAAATATGAAATAACTTTGATGGTGTTTTATCACCCACTGTGTCTTAACCCAGTATAGGATTTCAGTTTTTCATATTACCCATAACTGATTTTACTTTGAGCAGAAAATGATTAGGCAAAGCTGGAGAATGTTAGGACAAAAATCTGGTGAGAAGAATAAACAACTTATGATGAAAGACCCAAAATTTTCCATTTTTTTTTCTTTCACTTAAAATTTGTTTTATTAAATTTTAGCACAATTTTATTTTGTCAATTGAAAATAGAAACAAAAGGTATTGTCAGTGGTCATAAGTTAAGGCAAATGTTACTAACAGGACAGGATTACTATGTTTCTTGTTTGAATTTCTAATGACAGATTTTTGAAGATGAGCTTTGCTGTTACTGCCACATTTATGCCACTGTACAATCCAGCCTTCCTCAGGTATCTGTTGATGTATTTTTGTAAAGAAGGTTTTGTCAAGAGTCAGATATATTGTTGGCATGTATTTTTTTTCTTTTCTCCGCACTGCCCCCGCAATATATTGCTTGTAATATTTTTTCTTTCAAAAATGTATTACTGGTAAAAGTTTTTGTTTTTTTTAAACTTGTTAATGAGTGTTGTTGAAGTTAATTAAGTTTACCGGCAACACAAGTAACTACTCTTTCTTAAGCATAGCCAGGACAAAGAGGATTCAAACCTGATCTTTGACAGTTCTTCAGCAATATTCCTGCAGATACTGAAACACAATGTGGGGATGCAAAATTGGTACTCGTCAGAGACGGCCTAATGAAGATGCACCAAGGTAAGAGTGCTATTCAGCAAAACACACAGCAAAAGAGTTACATTATGCTAAATTCACCTTTGAAAGCAAGGCAATCACTGTAGTACTCTTGCATAGGTAGTTTACTTCAAATATGTGTCTGGTGTGCTTTCACATGCTGCAGGCAAGTTTGCTAGCCAAATTCACCATATGCAAATAAAACGAGGATAGCCTATTGGGTTCAAATCACATGTAATGTATATTTTTGCAGAAGCTGAATCTCTTGGAGCCAGAAGATTTCTTTCTGGAAACGATCTGTTTTCTTCAACAAACATCTATTTCATTGCTTGTCAGGAAGTTGTAGCACCTAATGTAACACCCTCACCTAAAATACAATTCACACCTTCATAGTAGTTCATTTTCTGTTCTTACTCCTTCATTTTCTTGTTCCAAGTAAATTAAGAACAACTATTAGAGGATAAAAAGTTTTGTGGATTTTGATGTCATTCTAGAGTATTCTTTCTTTTTTTATATCCAAATCTGTGAATTAATTTGTTTAAAAGTTTAAAAACAAAAATGCTATAAAATTCACTAATTTTTGTCCACAATGTTGAAAGCATTTAATATTAAAATTATTCACCTTTTTAACAAGAAAAATCTCCAGTTGATGTTAAAAGTTGCTGCAAAACATTGATTTATTTAAGATGGAATGATCTCGTATGACATATCTTTAATTTGTATTTAGACACATTTATTTTTATCATGTCAACTAATTTTTATGTTTTTTTATGGAAAAATTTGTGGAAATTTAATTGCTGTAAACTATTTTATAGAATCAATATTTTCAAACCTACTCTACCCACAATTAAGCTATATCAATAACATTGATTTTTTTTTTATATATTATAGTGTTTATTCTCATATTTCCTCTGTACAAATAAAAATTGCATCAGTAGTTATGGTATATTATTACTTATGGCATATCATTTAATGATACAATAGTTTGTTGCAGCTGTCAACATGGTGAGCTTTATTTCAGTTATTTAATACTATCAGGCTATATCATTTGTTTGGGTACTTTGATGTGGTACAATGGTTAGCAAGCTTATCTTGTTAAATTATTTACAACCGAGTAGCGAGTTTAGTTCTCACTGGGTGCTCCATACTTATAGCCTTATACCACATCTAAGCTACACTCTGAAAAATTACTATATCTTGGGCATTTCAACATGGTGTAAAGGTTAGTGAGCTTGTCTTGCCAGATCAATTATAATTGAGTAGTGAGTTCAATCTTCACTAGGTACTATATACTTTGAGCCTTGTGCCATATCTATGTTACTCTTAGTAAATAACTATATCATTTCTGTAGCAGAGCTTTTTTTTTAATCTATGCAAAGTGATAATGTCACTAAGACACAAGTAGTTACTAGGAGTGAAAGGGAATGAGAAGACGAGGAGAAAGAACAATAAAAGAACAGAATTCAGGAAAAGACAAGAAGGCAACTGAAAATGAATTTAAATCTTTGAAGCAAGAAATTGGAAGAAAGTTTCACAGGTGAGAAGTACAAAAAAAAGAAACTATTAGAATAAAACTTATGGTTACATCTATTTCAACAGTAACATTAGGAGGCTTATTTGCCAATCTATTCAGTCAGTTAAGTGCCATACGTGAAACACGCTTGGGCGATCATGTCTCGAAAGAGACATGACTGACTGGGCAGAAGATTATCCCGCAGTAGGTTGCCATTGCTTTCTGCGGTAGACTGGTTGCCAGCCAAGGCTATAGAACCCAATCTGTCCTGTTATTTAACCCATAACTGGAAGGAAGAGACGGATTAATACCTTTCCCAAGGGTATTTGTGCGTAAGTGAATGCGATGAATTCAACTGGAATTCGAACTTGGCTCTCTGATCTCTTGTTCTGAGCCGATATCCACTGGACCACCACAGTAGTACTCTTAAATTCATGTAGTAGCAGTATCAAAGAGCAGAGCACATTAGAACCACTGTCATGGCAGTGGAAAAGTGACTGAAATCAAGTTATTAAATGAGGACTGATAACATTACAGACCTTGAAATAAACAGTGGATGTAGGCTTAAGTGTAATGGTTACAGGCGCGAAAAATGAAATTAATGAGCAGAGTTCCAATTTCAACTCAGCCTGTTCTAGTCACTTCTACACTAATACTCTAGAGAAAGCCATGAATTCATTTCTAATCCACCCAGCTATGGTTTAAATAGTAGAGTAGACTAGATTTTTTAGCCTTGAGTGGTAGCCAGTCTAGGAGAAGTATCACTAAATTCTAAACCATGGAGAAGGTAAAGGAAATTGTTATCTTTTTGAAGAAGTCATAGCAATTCATGGATAATAAAGAAAAGGGAGCCTGTGTAGAACCATGGATTATTGACATCGTGAATAAACATAACATTTGATAAAAAAAATAAAATAATCTGTTTATGGGTAGCAAAAAAAAACTACAATGAAAGCTAAACTTTCAGAACATGACATTCTAATGGAAGTATTGTAGACTTCTTATTTCTATATGTTTTTATTTGTATTGGTGATATCACCAACTGGTAAGAAACAGCACTTTATTTACATACACACTGACAGGGCTAGACTAAGGCTTGGTGATGCCCTAGATTATATAGGCTCAGAAGCTCCTTGTTCAAAAATGAGTTTTCATGTGACAGAGGCTTATGGCCATATCACGATGAATACATCGGTTCTCGCTCGATCACCAAAGTTAAGCAATGTTGAGCCTGGTCAGTACTTAGATGGGTGACCGCTTGGGAATACCAGGTGCTGTAAGCATTTAGTGACGAATGTACGTTATGGTGTTGTGGATATCAGCTAGGAAAGAGAAATCAGTGAGCTGAGTTTGAATTCCAGTTGAATACCCTGCATTCACTTAAGCATTAGTACCCTTGGGAAAGGTATTAATCCGTCCCTTCCCTCCAGTTATGGGTTAAATAACAGGGTAGGACTTGGGAACCCTGCCCTTAAAAACAAATCCCAATGAATCTTGATACTCGAAAAGAAAAAAGTATTACTAGACACAAAACTTATATAAAAACAACAATAAATTGTTGAAAGAAAAAGGTATTACCAGCAATAAATAAATAAAAATTTAGTTGCATTAAATGACCCGCCGAGGTTGATATGCCATAAAAACAAAACAACCAACCAACCAAATCATGTGACTGGTGAGACTAGGGTGGTTTCTACAGGTTTTCTGACACTTCTTGCATATGTTATTTCCACTGATTGCAATTTATCAAAAGTCTACCAATACGACTCCTGTCTGATACGGCCTGTATTGGAGGGACATACTCTGCCACATTCAGCACATGTAAATTGAGGGATAGCTGGATTATGGATCTTTCCTTTTTCTAGCTGTAAACTTGATATTTACCCAACTTACCGGATGTTCTTGGAAGGACTCTTAGTGCCTTCATAAATTGTAAACTTCCACTTAGTTTGATTACAAATAGCAGTTTCACCCTCAGAACCTTTTATTTGACTGTCTGCAAATGACTCTTAAAGTCCTTGAAACACTTTCTTTGATTTATTCTAGGATCAAGTGCTGCAGAGTAACTTGCCATAGATCATTTGCTTGGGTATTCTGCCATCTTCAATATATACATCTATAAACAATTTAGTCATGTTTTCCATTACCTTTTTCACCTCCTTTAAATGATTTAGATTGAACAATAGTACAATATTGTTGCAATCAGTCAGTCAGTTAAATGCCATACGTGATACAGGTTTGGGCAATCATTTCTCAAAAGAAACATGACTGACTGGGCAGAAGATTTTCCCGCAATAGGTTGCCATTACTTTATGCAGTAGACTGGTTTCCAACCAAGGCTATAGAACCCAAAGCTGGAGAGAGAAGCAATGGGTTCATACCTTTCCCAAGGGTTTTTGTGCGTATGTGAAATGTGATGAATTCAACTGGAATTTGAAAAATGTTACAATACTTTACTAAATTCCCATTACTATAGTCAGTCAGTTAAGTGCCATACGTGATACACGCTTGGGCGAATATGTCTCGAAAGAGACATGACTGACTTGGCAGAAGATTATCCCGCAGTAGGTTGCCATTGCTTTCTGCGGTAGACTGGTTGCTGACCAAGGCTATAGAACCCAAACTGTCCTATTATTTAACTCATAACTGGGGGGAACAGATGGATTAATACCTTTTCCAAGGGTATTTGCGCGTAAGTGAATGCAATGAATTCGGCTAGAATTTGAACTCGGCTCTCCGATTTCTTGTTCCGAGCCGATATCCACTGCGCCACAACGCACATGTGTATAAAAATTCAGATATCAATAAAAAAAATATAACTGCAAAGACAATATGAATAAATGAAATGACAAGAAGAAAACCTTTTATGGCAGCATGTTTTGTTCCTTGAAGAATTTTATCAAGGAAAATGTAGAAATTTGAGAAATGCTTGTATTTATACAGGAGAGTGCAAAAGTAGGTATACAGTAATAAACATGCATACAAAATCTATTGATTATACAAACATCAATAATAAGCATATCAATCCTTCAAATGTTTAAACTGTTTGCCCCTGTCAGTCACACACTCTTCTTTACCTACAAAATACTTATTATTATTTATTAAAAAATGAAATTATAATGAATGTATTATAATAAAAATTATGAAAATAAAAAAAAATATTATGATGGTTTTAATGAATTAAATGAATTCTAGTATTAAATGTGTCGTGGCTCGTACAATGTGACATCTGGTTGCCTAGTTGTATAAAAGACAATGTGTGTTTAGCATGGGGAGTTTTCATTATCACAGGCTTCGTGAAGTAACACCTACTACTGCGAGAGACTATAAATATTGTATATACCTCTTGGTTGTACTACTCTGGTAATAAAGTAGCTTATCTACATTTCACTGTGTATTTCTTCATTCCATGATACAACAAAATGAATCCTAGAAACAGTATTATAATACTGGTTTAATACTTACTGTATACTAACTTTTGTAGCCACCCTCTCCTCCACCGTATATACAGAAAGAAGTATTGTTGAGATATAATGTTACATGTTCAAGTTTTAAATAAAAGAACAATACAAAAATATTTGAAAATCTCTCGACATTATAGAAAAGAATAGAAACTATGGAGGTCACTAAATGACGCATTTTTGACAAGTTACTAAAAGTGGATTAACATTGTTATTTTTAAGAAGAAATGTGTTAGACATTGTTCATCAATTTTATGGTCATACATAAATATACTGACTTGAGAAAATAGCAAGTCTCTTAAGAAAGGAGATATTGGAAAAAAAATTCAGGTTCTATGTCTATACAATAAAAAACACGGCTGCAACATTTTTTAAAAAGCTATGTTATGTTGTTTGTGGTTCTTGATTATTAAATTTCTGAATTTCAGGCCAAAACAAAGGATTCCAATGTGTTGCCACCAATTTAAATTTTGTTTAGTATGAAATATTTTCTTCTGCTTTTGTCTCATCACTTTTTTTTTTCTTAACACATCTCATTTGTGGATCTGTTTGTTGCCAATTTTGTTAACAGTTTTTCTTACTTTATTTTGCTGTGGAGGTTCTGGTGAGACATTGTCCACATGTGAGTGTCATTTTTTTTTAAATGTGTATTTTTGTGGGGTTAAAAAGATATCAGCCCACAAAAGATTATAAAATTACAAAATCATATATAAGAAACAATGAAATAAGCACAGACAAAAACAATAAAATACTTTAGTATACATTTCAGAGAAATGATTGTGTATTTTAAAGAACTTACATGTATACAGAAATTAAGATTTTTTTATCTGTTAGTGGCAAATGTTTCATCAGAGAAATGTCCAGGATGTCTGCTTCCTTTGGCCATCAAAAGATGAAAAAGTTTTGTTTCTTTTGGCAGTAAAACACTTGTTCTGATGCATCATGGAAGTATTCTATATTTTTATTCAACTATTTTTTTCTAATCAAACTTTTTTCTTTTACTGCTAATTACCATTCTTACAAGTATTTTAAAAAAAATTTATTGCTTAAATTTTAACTTTTGTTTTATTATGAATTATTTTGGTTCCAGACAATTATATAGTCTAGTAATAAGGGTTGGGGGTCAGTAATTTATTTGTTGCTATTATTACAAATTCAAATTTTGACAGAATGTTGCTGAAGTGAAGATAAATTCTAATCTTGCTTTCTTTTTCAATTAAGATTTTGGATCTCCCAACTTATTGGCAGAGAATCTCAAGAATCCCTTCACATATCTGCAGAAGATCTGATGTGAAATTCAGAGTAATTTGTGTACATTTTCGAAATTTATTTTGCTTCAATGTCATATTTATTTATAACAATTAAACATGCACCAATGCATGATCACAAAAATTTATAAACTTAGTTCATTCCACACATATAGTCTACTAATTATAAATTTAGTGTAAAGATAACGAAAAATGAGAAAAATGGCAATCAATTGCTGAAACCTCCTAAGGAGTGGACTGAACAGCTACAAAAAGGCTCGTCTTCAAAACTCTGGAACTGAAGTTCAATCAGCTAAGTGACAAATTTTTTTTTATTTGTATTAATCCTATATATTTGTATTTTGGGACTTTGTAGTAAAAATCATTTCAAGAATCAAAGTGAGCATTTTGGATGTTTTCTAAATAAATGGTTCATTACATGCCATTCATTGCCTTGTTTATATCCAAAAACTTCAGCACAAAAAATGAAAAACAAGCGCCAATTAAAAAGGTGTTGCTTGGCTGCTTGGCCATAAGAAGCCTCTAGTATTTCAGCAACCCGAGCTTTATTTTGGGTGAGTTTAGTGAGCCAACATTCTAATGTTCTGGCGTAATGGGTTCCATTAAGAGCCCACTGATCAACTATCAGTAAATCTCGCTGGAAATAGAGGTACAAATCTGCAGATGGCATAATGCCACCCGTAAAGAAATTCTTGGCCATCCATTCACTGTCAGAACCTTCTTTAACATTGAATGCATAAGGAAATTGTCTGTGACAGAAAGTTTGAATGAATAACATCCCATCAGGTTTAAGCCAAGAAGAAACCTTTTTAAACAAGGCATTATAGTTCTTCATATGTTCAAACATTTCTATGCTCATTATTCTATCAAATCGGTCATTTGCAGAGAATACATTAGCATCAGCTGTGATAACTGTCAGTCGATTTCGATATGTCCCACAGGCAGCTTCAATATATTTTTTTTGCGTTGTTGAATTCGAGACACAAGTAACAGTGCATCTGGGATAATTCTCAAGGATGTAGAGACCCAGTGATCCCCAGCCTGCAAACCAAAAAGAGTTTAAAACTGAAATCACTTCTTTGCTTACAAATTAGGTATAAATACGTATCCTTATAACTAATATAAATATTAAGCACTACAAAAAAGAATTTCTCAAAGTTTTATAAAATTAAGTAAGTGTGTGTTAAAAAAATGTAAAAAAAGATGTTCCAATGTTTTCTAAAAAAAAAAGAAACATTTCAGAAATAATTTAATTCATTTGTTAATAAGTCCTGAAAGTTTCGGTGAAATCCAACAACTACCTGATTTTCGCAAAAATTTCCAAATCAATGTCCTCCTATTGACACCAGAGGAAAAAAAATTTAAACAAAATTTCAAAAGATTTAAAAGATTAAAAATTTTTTTTTTTTTACATGAAAAAAGAAAAATTTCTTTGGTCTTGTCTCTTAATGGCAAAATGATTTTTTAACAATAAAACTTTGTTTTTATTTAGTTTTGGACATTATATTAGGTGTGCTCATCTTTTAGAGAATCTTCGGAGGTAACTCTTCTCTGCAACAAGAACATTTCAAAATCATTTACCCTCAAGAGTTAAACTGCAAAGAAATGTTTGGTTAAGAAGAGTCAACAGGGTGAGACACCCATTAAAGGTCACTTACACTGGATAAATATGTTGTTAGAATGTAGTCAGTACTACCTTGACCTATAAAAATCTGACCCAAAAATCAAATGACAACTAAACAAATAGCTGATAAAACCTTTTATTTAAAACTACATGCTGGGAAGAGAAGTATTTAGTAAAAACAATAACTATTATAACTTTAGATAAAATATTTATAAAGCTTTGGAATAGGAATGTATGTGAGGGTAAAATGTAAAAAATAAACCAAAAACGACCTAGGGTTTAAATACAATTTAAACATGAAAAATCTTTCTTGAAGGTTTTATTTTAATTTAAACCCAAGTTAATAGATTGAATTTAATATTTCCAATAAGCAAAATACTTAGCTACATTTCAAACCAAATTTAAATTGATTGGAATTATTTTTTTCTGAAATCAATAATAAAAAAATAAAAAATAAAAATATTGACAAAGCTGACAACACAGCACAATTCTATTTATCAAAATATCTTTCAAAACTAAAATATACTTTTCTGAAACTTTATTTGAGAAAGATTAACTGGTTTAAAGTTTAATCAATCTGAATTTTTGAAAGATAGCAAAAAAGGATTTTTTACCATGTATTAGATGATTTTATGTGCTGACATAATGCTTGGTAAATTTTCATTATATATGCTCACTATTTTAGTGAATCTTCAAAAGTACCTTCATCTTTAAAGTTATTAATGTAGGTACCCTTATTCATTTTCGATAACTAACTTTTAAATTTAATTATTAAAGAAAAAGTTTTCTTGAAACTTTTATTTTAGTTTTAATTGAAAGCTAAATGATTAAATTTATTATTTCCAATAAGCAAAATATGCTAGTTTATTTCAAACAGAAATTATATTGATTGGAATCTTAAATTTTTCAACTTGTTTTTAATCTTTCAATTTTTGGGCCATTTTTGAGCAATCAACACATTTGTAAATAAAAGTTAATTCTCAGTTTTACAAATCTTGCAAAAACAAAATATACATCTGTGACACAAGTATTTTTTATAGCATGAAATTTAGAATAAAGCTATTTCTTAAACAGAGTTGAACTTTCTGACCTTTCCCCATATTTAAAATGTGATGACAACTTGATAGATGCAAGATAGGATAAGTGTATGATGATCAAGAGTGACATAATTGTACAAATTTTTTTCCAGTAAGGGGAAGAAACTATGAGTTTAACAGCATATCAACTTCTGTTGGTTATTTAATGCCAAAAAGGTGAGGTTTTAAGGTATTTTTTTATTGTTTGGTTATAGTGAGAAGGTTGACTTCGTCAGATTTTGATGAAAAATTTTGAAAACTTTTTTAATTTTAGAAAATTGAAGATGTTTTCTAGGTTTGTATTGAAAAATGTATTACTGGTAATAATTTTTTTTTTCTTCAAAAATGCATTGTTGGTAATATTTTTCCTTAAAAAATGTCTTTTTTCCATAAAAATCTATTTTTATGAATAAATTTTTATAAAGGTCTATACTTTCATAGTGTTTTGACCCCAGTTTGGGGAGGGGTAACTCTTTGCCCATAGCTGGGACCCTAACAGATGCTACCACCCCGGGTCAGGGTGAACCTGGGAACAACAGCAATTAAGAGGTGGTTCCATGCTCCTAACAACCTTCCAATCAGAGGCCTAGTAGTAGAGGCAATGTAGTTTATTGTCCTATCCAGGACCAGGAAGAAACTATGAATGAAACACATGATATTTTAATGTACACACAGAAATTACCATACAAAAAATTAAAGATTAAAAATACGAAGGCATGATGATCTGTGTTAAATTTTTCAATTTTCAAATAGTAAATATAATCTTAATTTAATAAGTTAATAACTACAACAAAACTTTGAAACATTTTAAAAATATTTTTGAAACTTTATAAATTATTATAATTAATAATTAAAAAAAAAAATTGCTATATTTATTTTCAAGAACAGTTAATTCGAAATGTTTTTAAGTGTAAAACCTCGTTTTTAAACAATTATTCACTTCATCATAAAAAAACTTAGACTTCTTGTTTTGTGCATTGCACGCAAGTTGGGAAAATTATTTTAAATTTCTCAGAAATTTAATTAATAATTATTAAATAACAATAACATTGAACATTACAAAACAAAATTGAACTCAAAATGAATTAATTTCAAAATCTAAACATGCAAACAAGTAATAATTTAAAAAAAAAAGCTTAATTTGTTCATAAATGAATTGTTTCGTAAAAAAAATACTATCATTTATTTATTTGCTAAAAAAATAGTTCAAGTTAATTAAAAAACAACTAACCAAATTGGTTACCAAATGGTAGCAGCAGAGTTAATACTAACAATTTAAATTTTAAAGAACTAAATTTAACCTTTGAATTTGAACAAGTTCTCTCATTCCAACTTTCTTTTTATTTTAAAAATTAAAAAGCAACATAAAAAAATACCTTCTTTTTTTCATTTTATTTGAATAACCTTGCAAATGCCGAAAACCAAACCGGTGTCCAGTTCAAAAAACCATGCACACTTTTCTCACGCCCCTTTATTTTCAAAATTACCTTGTTTGTTAGAAAAAAACATAATTGCTTTAAAAACCCATTAATAATTCTAACGAAGGACCAGAGATCAAACTTCGAGTTTATATTATTTAATTTAAAAAGATTTTCTTGTCAGTTCTTTTCTAAAACATAGTTGAGATTGGGTGGATAAGCAAACGAAATTTTTCTCTAGCTAAAAAATAAAATTACTTTCATTAACTTTTTTTACTTTAGCCACCTTTTTTCTAGAGTTGGAAAAAATTAATTTCCAATAACATTTAAAAAAAAAAAGAAAAGTAAATACGTTCCTTTCATCATTCTATTTATTTATATTTTCTTTTCGAATTTGACATCTTTCTTCACTTACCACAACCCAGGTCCATGACGTGATGTCCATCTTTTAACTGGGCTCTTGAGCAATATACAGCCAACGTATGGGTTTCTGCTTCGTCCAAGGTATTAACTCCAGGACCAAATATGCAACTACTGTATTTCAATCTTTTCCCCAAGACAGTCTGGAAAAATTCGCTTGGCAATTCGTAATGTTGTTCGTTTGCCTTCTCTGGCTTTGAGGCAATCGGGGACGTTGCTAAAGTTTTTATAAATTTATTCTTAAAGTAATACTGCTTCTCAACATCATTCCCACAGCTAAGTTTTTCTGACCAGTGGTGAAGAGATTGTCGAACAGCTTCTCTCAAACTCTTATCTGAGGTATTGTCCATCTCGAATGTTCGGAACAGTTGTTTTTATTTAATTTTTAAAAGAATATTTTGACTTTTTATTCAGTTCGACACGAGGTCATAAAATGTGACTCACGTGACATAGATGGAAAAGTTCGTAAAGTTTTTTATCAGTTAAAAAAAAAAAAATTAAAAAATTAAAAAAATATTTTTTTTTTTTAACCATCGAAATCAGCAATCAACATTTTCGAAATTAAAAAAAAAAAAATCATATTTTTTTTTTATAGTCCAAAGAAGAAGAAAAATTATTAATGGGTTTTAAAGCAATTATGTATCTTCTAACAAACAAAGTTTTAAAAAAAGTTCCAAAAATTTTTTAAATTATTGTTATTATTGTATTTACTTAAGGTCCGTTTGTAAAAAAATATAGGTTATCTCCCCTTGGTCGATAAGCCCTACTGATAGGGAGCTGGGTCAACAATACACCATCAAGATAAGACTTGTTCTATTAAAAACATGACCTGTAAGCCAAAGCGAAGCTACTGAAAATGAATTATTGTAGGCTTTTTAAATGTATAGAGAATATTTTTTAAAAAGAAATCAATGTTTGAAATTCATCTTAGAACTTTATTCAATATTAATCCTCAAAAAAACACGCAAACAATACTAAAAAACATTTTATTCCATAAAGTTGGCCTACTGGCAATTAAAATTGACGAAATAATTTTTCATATTGTAGACGAATAGAGCAAACTAAGGTTCGATTTCTACCTTATACCTTTTTTTAAATAAAGAAAAAATGAACAATAAGTACTTTGACCAGCCTGTTCGTCCAAGCAAAGGGTCCAGGGAGAGAAATTCCGCCCCACTCCCCGAAATGCAAACCAACAGACTTGTTGAGCTTAGCCCCCGCCACCTTCTCATACCTGCAAATTTCTTTGCCAACTTTGTGTATTTCAGCGGCGTTCTTTACAAACACGGACATGTCGTCATCATAAGCAGAATGCTTGGGTGGTTTGGAGGCACCAGGCAATGTGATTCCATGAATCACCGGATTTGCCTTTAACTTGCGTTGGAAGGGTTACAACACAAGAACGTACAGCATAGGTGAAAGTGGACAGCCCTAACGAATGGAGTGAGATAAGGTGAAAGGCTCTGACCACATGCCTTTCACCTCCACCAAGGCCCCCAGTGACTTTTAGTAAAGGGAATCCAGGAGCGAAAGTGCGATCCAAAGCCAGTGGACGCGAGGACAGTCTTGAGAAAGCAATTGTCCACCCTGTCGAATGCCTTGGATTGATTCAAATTGATCAGCATGTCTTCACTGTCGACTTTTTCTATGATCTGGCAAACCAAGTGAAGGTTTTTCTGAACAGCCCTGCCCTTCACAGCACAAGTCTGTTTAGAGCCAATCAGACTAGGCAGAAGAAGCTGCAAACGGTTGGCTAAGACCTTTGCTAAAATATTCAAGTTTGCATTTAGCATAGTCAAAGGGAGAAAGTTACCTAACCCACCCCGCTTTTTGTCCTTGCGTAGCAATTTGATGACACCCCTGGTAAAGCGTTGTGGTGTATTCCTTTTCTTCAACCAGTGGTTGAAAGTCGGTGCTAGTAGAGGTACGAAAACGGGCGACAGCCTCAAATACATTGTGTAGGGTTGACCATTCAGACCTGGAGTTTTGTCCCGACCACTCTGCTTCAATGCATCCTCAACCTCCTCCTCAGTGATGGCCCCTTCGCACACATTCACTTAAGGTAAGGAAGTCGGCTAAATAGATGAAGTTGGCAGGGCTCAGCCAGGGTTCCTCGGTGAAAAGCTCATGGAAATAAGACTGAAAGGTATTGCAAATCCCTTACTTTGTGGTCAGTCGTTGTCCGTTTGGTGATGTGATGCTTAGGAAGTATCGGTCAAATGCACTGCACGACTCCTCTTACCACAGTTTAGCAGCAATGTTCGTTCCCACAGAATACATTCTTTTTAACCTAGCCCTAACTACCAGAACTTGGTCTTTCTTGATAAGTAAGGAGGTCAGTCTGGCTCTAGCTACAAATGCAGCCCCACTATCCCCTGATTGGATGGCCACCTCTAAACTAGGTTTAGTTACCATTTGCGCTGCTAATCTATGTTGATTGAGTCAGTCAGTTAAGTGCTATATGTGATACACACTTTGGGCGATCATGTCTTGAAAGAGACATGACTGACTGGGCAGAAGATTATCTTGAAGTAGGTTGCCATTGCTTTCTGCAGTAGACTGGTTGCCAGCCAAGGCTATAGAACCCAATCTGTTCTATTATTTAACCCATAATTGGAGGGAAGAGGCAGATTAATACCTTTCCCAAGGGTATTTGTGCATAAGTGAATGCAAGAAATTCAACTGGAATTCAAACTTGGCTCCCCGATTTGTCAATATCCATTGCACCACAACACACATCTCAATTAAGTAGTCAACTAAAATTAGCTGCTAACGACCTGATGACTGACTTAAGGTTGTTCCATCACTTGTGCTATATAATCTTGGTCATTGTAGAATTTTATGTGATAGTGTATTCCCATTCTGTTGCAAGATTTGGAAAAAGAAATAAATGTTGTTTTTAAGATGTCACTGTGTATAAAATACAGGTCAGTCAGTTAAGTGCCATACGTAAAACATGCTTGGGCGATCATGTCTCGAAAGAGACATGACTGACTGGGCAGAAGATTATCTTGCAGTAGTTTGCCATTGCTTTCTGCGGTAGACTGGTTGCCAGCCAAGGCTATAGAACCCAATCTGTCCTGTTATTTAACCCATAACTGGAAGGAAAATATGGATTAATACATTTCCCAAGGGTATTTGCGCGTAAGTGAATGCGATGAATTCAACTGGAATTCAAACTCGGGTCCCCGATTTCTCGTTCCGAGCCGATATCCACTGGACCACAATGCACATCCTAAAAATACAGGTACTAAGCTGAATTTTGTTTTGGCGATCAGAGTCAAAGAAGTCAGTGCCTGGAAAATAACAAAACGCACCTGGGGTAGCAGGTGTCAGAGATTGACTATCTAAGTCAGGCAGCAGTTGGAAGTCAGTTTGGCAGTTGGGTTCAGAGAGAAAACCAGCAGTCGTCAACTCGTGTGTAGGCCTACTGCCGACTAAACCCTCACTTCACACCACACATCACTGAAGAAAAGAGAATAATAAAAAATGTTGTATATTTTTATATATCCGTGTCGGTGTTTTTTATCAGTGAAATTGAGATCTTCAATTTTGGGTTCAGTCTGTTCTTTCTTGAATTGGTATACAACACTTGTTCCCCACCACACCCTCTGTCATTTCCCTCTGTATGGTTAATAAAAAGTGATCACAGAAATTCTTCAACTCCAGCAGAGATGTATTGAATTTCCAGTAACCAGTCATCCTAAGTTTAGGCTTCTCTAAGTTAATCCAGACGAGCCTATAGTCTGTGTAAACTATCGAATAAAAACTTGGACACACTAAGAGCCCTACATAGACTTTCCTAACTAGCACCTAATCGATGTAGCTTGTGTGAATTACTGTGTCTGGCTCATTCCTATTCGTCCAAATTAATGCTGCCTGCTCTGGGTGTTCATTTTTAAACTTATTGACCAGATTGAACCTGTGGATAAAATCACAAAATGGTTTCATGTCAGGGTTATAATTACCCAGTCTAGCCCCACTACAATCTAAATTGGGATCAAGGACGAAGTTCTAATCACCTACCAAAACTACCTGCTGTGATTGTGATGTATTAACAAACTGGATTGACCCCCTCCCTGCAAAAAAGAACGCATGGTCATTGCGTGTGTAAACCCAAATGAAGTCAAGAGACTTACTTTTATGGTGACGTCCAGCACACAAAGTCTGTACTTCAGATCCGCGAACACATGTCACCATCAAGAACCTGCTAATCAGCCAAAAAAATTCCCTGGAGATGCTACCAAAATAATCTGAGAAGAGGCGGAACCTTCTCGACAGAATATCCCCACAGTCCAGGTCTATCTTTAGTTCTTTTATCTTTTGAATTTTCTCAAAAGACAGGTCATTTTGGGTCCAGGGTCCTGTGGTTTTGTCAACTTTACTGCTGCCTGGTGTGGAGTTGATGGTTTCTAAGAGCTTGTCGAAAATGAGCACCGGCTTATGGATCTTAATTCTATAACCTACTGCGGGATTATCTTCTGCCCAGTCAGTCATGTCTCTTTTGAGACATGATCACCAAAAGTGTGTATCACGTATGGCACTTAACTGACTGACTGATTGTCCATCAAGTATAAAATATGCTTTTGGATTCTGAAACTTCTGCAAAGTTAGGCAAACGTTTCTCTTTCCCTAAGGTCAATAATCTCTGAATAGTGAATTGGTTAAAAATTTGCAAAACTAATGAAACATTTAGTCTTTCCAAACTAGTGGGAGAAAGAGCCTTTGATCTCAATTTATAAATTGGGTCTCAAAGGCTCAATTTTAAAATTTCAGTTTCAGTCAGTTTCAAAATTGACTGAGATTCCAGGGCATGAAGCTTCTATAAAGTACATGGGAAACCTTAGATATTATCTAAATCATGATTTTCAGATGAATAATTTTAATATAAAATTTAATATTTTAATATTAATATTAAATAAATATTCAAATTATTTATAAATATTAAATATTAATATTTATTATTATATATTTATATTATATATTTATTATTATATATTTATATATTAATATTTATATATTAATATAAATATTAAATATTAATATTTAATATTAATAAAAATTAAATTATTTAATAATAATCCAAATTATATACAAATATTAAATATTAATATTTACTATTAATTTTAATATTTTAATATTAATTTTAATACTAATCATGATTAATCATGATTTTAATAGGAAACCTTAGATATTATCTAAATCATGATTTTCAGATTAATAATTTTAATATTAATTTTAATATTTTAATATTTATATTAAATAAATATCCAAATTATTTATAAATATTAAATATCAATATTTATTATTATATATTTATATTATATATTTATTATTATATATTTATATATTAATATAAATATTAAATATTAATATTTAATATTAATAAAAATTCAATTATTTAATAAGAATTCAAATTATTTATAAATATTAAATATTAATATTTACTATTAATTTGAATATTTTAATATTAATTTTAATATTAATCATGATTAATCATGATTTTAATGGGAAACCTTAGATATTATCTAAATCATGATTTTCATTATGACAACATTTTGGGAGCATCATGCATTTACTTTCATCTCTTTTACCAAGCCAGTTGTTTCTAATTCATTTTAGTATGTGAACTGAACCGAAAAAACTGAAAAGAGGTCTAGATTTCATAAGTGGATGTGGATATACAATTGAAAGTTTTGCGGGACTAAAAAAGAAAGATTTAGCTTTCTTATTTATTGCATTTTTATCTGTTATGACTGATATTACTTTAAAGCCTATCTCATCTATACCAATTATTACACATTCATCTATGTCAAATTCTCAGCTTTAAGATATTTAGTTGGCATAATATGCAGAATATCCTTGTATTGTTAAAATGCACTGCTAAGGATAAAAGCAAAAGCACTTTTTGCAGGCTCAGTTCTGTTATCGACTAAGCCAACAGCATTACCACCATTAAGACCCCAAAATGCCAACTACAGGTCGGAGAAACTAAAATAAAACAAGCAGAGAAATTTAAATACCTGGGAAACATTCTGAAAGAAGATGAAAAAGATAATATTGAGATCCAAAGACATATTGGCATGGCCAAAGACACATTTCAAAAGCTAACCAGAGTTTTGAAAGACAGGAATATCTCATTAGAAACAAAAAAGAGTGCTGGATTGCTATGTGTTATCTGTCCTTCTGTATGGCAGTGAATGTTGAATGATCTTCTCAAGGATGAAGAAGAGGCTTGAGGCAGCAGAAATGTGATTTTACAGAAGAATTCTGAAGATACCATAGACTGAGCATGTGACTAACAACGAGGTGTTGGAGAGGATGGAAACAAGGAGAAAACTCAAATTTTGGTCTTACCCCTTATTCATATAAAGGAACTTACCACCACCCCCGGAGATAGAATGTCTGTACGATCAGTGGAACTTATTTGTCAACGTCACTAGATGTAAGATAAACTTGAGGAAATATTGATTTTTTATTTGTCTAGTAAATATTCTGTACCCACAAAGAAGACACTATCAGTAGTCAGGGACAGACTAACCTTGGACTCATCTGCAGGAGAACATACCAGTATAACAATAGATAATCTGATGGTTGGCTTTAGAGAGATGAATTTTAATGCCATCTCTTTGAAGTAGTCAATGTATAGGTTATCCTTTGTTGGTGATAATGGTGAGCCCACGGATAGGCCTTCATCCTGCCGATATATGTCTGATCTCTTTCCAAAGTATATTGTTTGTGTCCAGAAAGTCAACATCTCCATCAGGTTATCTAATGCTACTGGTATGTTCTCCTGTGGATGGGTCTGAGGCCAGTCTTTTCCTGACTACTGATAGTGGTTCCTTTATGGGTACCTTTGTGAACAAACTCACCACATCCAGGCTCACCATCTGGTTGTATTGAATAGGAGCATTTTTTATTATTTCCATGAAATGGCTAGTTTGGGACATATGATACTGTCTTTCCTATTAATGGGTCAATTATATCCACAAGGAAGTGACTGAGAGGGTGTCACACAGCTTTGGTAGATAATTATTGGCCTGAGCAGAATATCATCTTTTTCAATTTTGGGGAGACTGTGTATGTGAGGTAACTTGTTGGTTGAATCCAGTGACCTGACCCAAAGAGTTGTGAGTTCAATACCTGGATACAGTAGAGATGAACAAAAACTTTAAAAGTTGAGTTAAAGGGAGATAAATGATACTGATACATCCAGAAGAGGCATGACATGTAGAACCAGAACAATCTATGGGCAAAATAAAGGGTTCAGTTTGAAATTTCAATAACTTGAAGAAGGCCAGAGTGTACAATAGCAAAAGAGTTGTGAAAATGACAATGAAAATTGGAAAAACAGTCCAAACAATGTAAATGGTGTATTAAAATTTCTTCTTAAAAAACAATAAATCTTATTTACTTAGCAGTCAAGTCAATAATTTTGGAATTATATCCCATGAACATATGTTTTTGTTTCAATTTCTACTTGAAAATTAACTACAAACAAGTGTCGGAATTGAAGAAAAAACTTTCTTCAAATATCCTGCTGAAAAAGTATTGATTTTGATAGGAAATATACTGTGTGAAAATGATAAAATTAAACCATATCTTTTAGTAAAAGCAAATTTTTTAATTTTGTATTCCAAATAACAGAATATAAATGTAATAAAACAAAGACAATTTTTGTTGTTGTTTAAAATGCATGGTGAATTTTATTTAAGGAAGTATTATATTTCTGATATTGTGTCATTAGCTAAAACAACAAAATAAAGAACTAAGGGTAGATAACTCTATGTGCACTGGTTTTTTTCTATCTTGGTGTTAGTAAGGTTCAAATTTCACCATCACTCTCCACATGCACATATCCTCTGTTAAAAACGAATTGGAATATATTGATTCTGTGCTTATTCCCACTTTGTGAGCAATTTCCTGGATTGTTACATGACAATCTTCCACTATTTGCCAAACTATCTCAATTGGCTCCTCCTTAATGCAGCCATGTTTGAAGTGGTTGTGTCACTTCTTGATCTATATTTTGTCCTTGGCATTATTGCCAAAGACCTGCTGATCTTCTGGATCACTAACCTTTGACAAATTTGTGATAGTTTTTGTTGAAATTTTCAACAAAGTTTTTCTTATTGTATTATTAACAAGCTTACAGCAAGTGAATCATTAAAAAAGTAATCTTTTGTTTAAAATTAAAAAGAGATAACTGAAATAATGAGTAAAGAGGGCTTTGAGAATTTGAAACTCATAGGACATATTTTAAAAAAAGAAAGAAACATTGTGTAACATACCAAACAAGTTTGTGTAAATAAATGGCAGAAGAGAGTCTGGGAGGAAAAGTTAGGGGACAAACATTGATTAGAGCTACAAAAGATAGAAAGTTATGGAGAGTCATGACTTACCATCTCCTGAAGTGGCACAGTATATAAAAGAAGGTTATGCAGAGGAAAAGGAAGAGATATTTTTCTTCTTTTTCTTAGTGAGTCATTACCTGAAGTCTAGTGAAAAGGAAAGTAATAAATATAAGCATTTTTTAAAAATGCTCACTCACTAAACCCAAGGCCCAAGAGCCACTCATAGTTGAGGGCTACTGAGCAAAATCATAAGAGGATGAAGTAACTGCAGATTATAAAGATATTTAGAATAGATCATACTGGTGAAAATTTTATTTTTACCCAAATGTTGTTGGGCAATGAGCACATGTTTCTGGGATATTTTTTCATACTGATTCTGAAAATCAAGTTCAATTTTCTGCATCACATCAGGTTTTCTCTGTACAGATGTTTTTTTTTTTTGCTTAAAATAGATCAAAATATCCAATTTCACTGTAAAATACCAGGACATAATAATGTAAGTGAAACACTTGAAACATTTTATTTTAGGTTCAAGTAACTTATCAAACAAGGAAAAACATCCTGATAACATCCTAAGTGTATTTATCAGCAGTTTCAGTCTCTACTTTCTGATCTAGAAATACCTCATTTTCTGTGTGTTCTCAGACTTTTATATCACCAAAACATACACAAAACTATATAGACATACACACACATGTCCCATGCAGAGAATAATATATCATATATATTTATACAGTAAAGTCTAAGGAGAAACAAAAGGAATGGTCTTACATATAATATGGAGATACTTTTTGTCTGGAGAAGCCATGTTTCAAACAGGACAGATTCATCTATGCCCCTGTGAGGACTTAATCCATTAACAGGAAACAGCAAGTTTTGGGTTTTCTCAAAGTGAGGATTGAAAGCTGGAGTTTCATTCTATATATGAGATAAGATATATTTCCAAAGGAAAACAGCATCATGAATTTGTAAGCTGCCAGAGAGGCAGATTTAACTTCTGCCCAGGCCAGAGGTGGGTGGCTTAAGAAAGCAGCCTGCTGCTGTTGTCACTGTATTGAGTGTCATGTGACCCATGTGACTTATCTCCACAAAAAGGAGATAGTCGCCTTCTGTATTCCTACAAGGGTTTCATCCATTTTAACAATTTAGTCCATTGTCAAGCAGGTTCTTCCCTCAAGTTAATAATAAATCTTTGAAAACCATTCAGTCAGTTAAGTGCCATACCTGAAACACGCTTGGGTGATTATGTCTTTTTCGAGACATGACTGACTGGGCAGAAGATTATCCCGCAGTAGGTTGCCATTGCTTTCTGCGGTAGACTGGTTGCCGACCAAGGCTATAGAACCCAATCTGTCCTGCTATTTAACCCATAACTGGAAGGAAGAGATGGATTAATACCTTTCCCAAGAGTATTTGTGCGTAAGTGAATGCAATGGATTCAACTGGAATTCGAACTCAGCTCCCCGGTTTCTCGTTCCGAGCCGATATCCACTGTACCACAACGCACGTCTTTGAAAGCCATTACTTTATCTAAATCAGATGGAAGTTGTTGAGATATCTTAGTTTTTGGATATACTAATAACATTTTATGAAGCATAGTACAAGGTCGAAAGTAGTGAGCATCCAGCACTCACTACTTGGTCATAATTGATCTCGTGAAACAAGATTGCTAACCATTACACCAGATCTAAATGTCCACTGATGTAATAATAGAGTGTCTCTTCATAAAATTTGTGCACCATCCAGTTGAAAATTTAAAGTAGAAATAATATTTTGCTGCTCTTGACATCTTAATGGCTTGTAGATTGACCTGCATTGTGCTTTATAATATATCCATTGTTCCTTTGACTTTCTACCCGGTAAATAAAAGCTTTCTCAAGTAAGGGATATTGTGCCTGTTTACAACAATCAACTTTTTTAGCATTAGGCATTTGTTTTAATTTTGTCTTTGTTTTTTTTCCTAAAGTCTGATATTACATTCAAAAACACAAAAGTACTGAGCTGTTGCACAATTGTCTTTTTATATATATTCAATTGCTTTTAATTTAAATGACTCGTCATATACAGTATGTTTGGGTTTTCTATTTAAATACATTTCTTTTTTATTATTTTTTAAATTGCTCAGTATTTAAATCGAAATTATTGTAATATTTTGCAATTTAAAATTACAAGCACCAGTGTACATTATTTATATAGTGATATAACTATGTTGGAGTTGTTTACGTATTTATTTTGCATTTTATTTTTTGTTAATTGTTTGAAGTTACAAATGAAGGAAAATGAAACTATAAACCCATAGCATTGGAATCATTGCCCCATTTTTCAACTGGAAAAACCTCAAAAAAAAAAAAATACATTCTTATCTCAGTGTGTGTGTGTATCCGTTACCTATAGACTCCAAAATGGCTGAATTGATTTTCTTGAAAATTTACATAGTTGTACTATAAGCATCTGCGAGTGTTCTTAGCTAGGTTTTGTGTTGAGGTACCCCCAAGAAATATCGAAAATCGATAATCGAAAAATCGGGTTATAGAAGGAGTGGTCCGATTTTAATCAAATTTGATACACTCATAGACAAAGACATAAGAAATGATATTCAGAAGTTTCAAGGCTGCAGTTCTTAAAATAGTGCAGAAAATTTGATATCGATACCAGGAAATCAAAATTTGACTTACATCCATTCATTTCTCTTTCAGTCTACGGTTTCGCTTTAACTGGAAATAACTATTGCTTTTTAGTCTTTTGTGCCAACATCCAAAGAGTCTGAGCTCCAGGACCATGGATTAGTTTTAAAGCTTTCATTACACCCGAGCAACGCCGGGCTATACTGCTAGTTTTGACTAATTTCAACATTTCTAACCTTAATTTTTCAAAAATAAAATTGTATGTTTCTGAAATTGACCATTATTTTTTGTAACAACCTAATATAACATTGAAATTTTAATGGATAATATGGGAGAACTTTTCAAAAAATATTTACATAGAGTTGGCTATACTACAAGGTCATATATTCTCAAGGATGTAATTTATTCCCTGTTTATAGCTTCAGAAATACAAGATTGCATTATACATGACAAAATATGGTAGGAAAATGCTCCATATTTTTTCATAAGATATGTGAACAAAATTGGTAAAACTCTATATTTATCATTTTCTATTGCTGCCTTTGTCTCCATTTGGTTTTATTAACGTCATGTGATCTTTACTCACTGCTCATGGAGGTCAAAAAGGAATAAGTGGAGAGTTGGAAACTCCATATGTATGACTTGAGAAATGGAAGTGAGTGTATGCACATGCACAAATTTTAACAGAAGACCATGAATTGAAGTCAAGATATAATCCAATAAACACAAAAATCGGATGTAGCATTTATGAGGTGGATTCACATACTCTCTGAGAGCAACATTCCAAAAGACACTCGAGAAATAATGGAAGATACATAGCGGAACAGAAATTTTGTTAGCTCTCTGTTAGGTACAGTAGACTGTTTGAACACCCTACAAAATATTTTATTTAACTTAATATTTACCAAAGGATAAATCAGGTAGTCAAATAGCTTCTTGAATACCTCTGCTTAGTAATTACAATAAGTTTCTGGTTTTAGTCACTATACGGGGTGGGGCAGAAATACTTCCCATATCGCCCGGTTCACACTCCACCCACATCTATTGAACAGGTGAAGAGGCTCATCCCTTGTTTCCTGTTTAGGATGCGGTTTCCGGTTTTCTCTTTTCCCATCTTTTCACTCTTTTCTTTTTGTATTTTTTTTTCAATTGGAGTAGATAGACTAAACTATCGCCCGGTTCACACTCCACCCCCGTCTATTGAACAGTTGAAGAGGCTCATCCCTTGTTCCCTGTTTAGGATGTGGTTTCCGGCTTTCTCTTTTCCATTCTTTTTACCCTTACGTAGCCCACTGCACATCAGTGGTGTTATCACCTTGCTTGGGGTGATATGATTAAAAAAAAATATAATGGTAAGTCATTAGCTATATCAATGGTTCCAAAAAATTTTTATCTCTGGACTGCATTTTTTTGGAATAAAAATCTGCTCACACCTCACCAGAGAGAAGTCTCAGTAAAAAAGCGTAAACAGCACTATGGAAAAGAAGGTTCATAGAGAAATTTGAAGGGAGATAAATGCAGATTCAAAGTCAGAACATTATTATTGATAACTCTCTCCTCCAATTTGTGGACCCTAGTTATTCTTAATACTTGATATAATACAAAAATATTACAGTGATAAAATCTATCAATAATTATTTATTACTGTTTATACTGGAACTCATGCATGCAATTACAAGTAATCCGTAATAATATTTAAAATGTTGAAATTATTTATTTTTCATGTGTGAGTTTTTTGAAACTGTTTCTAAATTTTTGTCTCTCAATCATTCCAACTCACCTTCCTATCATCTTGTGTTGCACTATTTGAGAACTACTGAGCTAGATGAAGACATTATTGCCATTAATGTCTTACCATTATGTGGAAGGTATTTCTGGGAGTTATTCTTGCTGCTTCCTGTATTTATGTAAATTACAAACACATGGCTATAAAAACTGTAAAAAGTAAAGATTGTAATAATTGTACTAAAAATAATACAAGATACACAAAAAGGAAACTAAGTCCCTTTAACTTTCTTTTAACACTGTGGAAAGTTTAAACGCCCCCCAAAATGTTTTTCCTTCATATATTTTTTTTTACAGCCTATCAACCTTTTACCACTTATTTAAAGCCAGAAAATATCTTTAGATGGGTAAGAATTTTTTTGAGATAATGATTTACTGATACTAGGCTTACTAATTAACTCTTATTTGGAGGTGATAAGAGGTGGATTCATATCCTTACAAAGCTGTTTGCACATAAGTAAATATAATGAAACCAACTTGAATTGAAACTCGGTTTCTGATTTTCAATTCTGAGCCATTATACTACCTGCACATTGAATTACTGAGTGGGCACCCATCTAAGCTTGATGTTGCTTAAGCTTGGTGACCATATAAGAATCAGTGTTTCAACATAATATGGCTGGAAGACTCTTATTCATGAAGAGTCAAGTACCTTTCTGAAAATCTATGCCAAGAAATTACAAAGAGCTCTTTGTTTTAGTTATCATATTTGTGTGAATTATTAGCAGTTTTGTTTTTATTTTTTGATGGGGTTGCTAAAAATATCCAGGATGGCTTATCACCACCAACTCAACACTGCCAACTCATCTTCATGAAAACATGTCTCCAGGACAACTTACCACCAGTCTACTCAGTGTAAAAACAACTCAACTACATACAAACTGTGAAATTCTTTCATTGACTTTTTAAAACCAAATAAGAAGAATTTTTTTAAGGATCATTTTTTAATACATGACTTTATTTTTAATTTAAAAACTTATTGAAAATTGCATGCAATTCTCCTACAAATATTCATTTGGTGAATCTTGTGAAAAAGAAGAAACAATTTGTAAAATTTTTCATCTATTTTCAGTTAGTCAGTTAAGATTCATGAGACACACTTGGGTGATCATGTCTTGAAAGATACATGACTGACTGGGCAGTAGCTTTTCCTGCAGTAGGTTGCCACTATTTTTTGTGGTAGACTGGTTTCCAACCAAGGCTATATAACACAATATGTCCTGCTATTTAACTCATAGTTGGAGGGAGATGTGACAAATTAATACCTTTTCTAAGGGTATTTGTGCATAGGTAAATGCAATGAATTTGAACTCGGTCCTCTGATTTCTCGTTCCAAGCCAATATCAACTACACCACAATGCACATCTTGCTTTCATATACTTCTTCAATTTAGGGGGAGGGGATGACATCCAATTAATTGCTTGAAAAATACATCTTGGTTTCTTTGCACCTTTTGTAGCCTCATAATGAATTGTGGGGTGCTGTGAATATAACATTACTGTTGAGTTATCCTCTGGCTGATGGTCAGTTGTCATGGAGATGAGTTGGTAAGTGTTGAATTGGTAGCGATAAAATATTCCCTCCCAGCAAGTGGTACTAATGAAGTGATTGTTCTATTTTAGGTTTATTCAGATTTTATTCTGTAAAACTGACAAATGTTGAGAATTAGCTTACTGGAAAGAACAGTAACAGCTACTAGACTTG
The DNA here is from genome assembly GCA_037127315.1 of Ascarosepion bandense. NCBI lineage: Eukaryota > Metazoa > Mollusca > Cephalopoda > Sepiida > Sepiidae > Ascarosepion > Ascarosepion bandense. The sequence continues at coordinate 1,559,704 of JBBBDQ010001081.1, read as the reverse complement.
GAAAACCTATTTTTCTGAAAAATTGTTTTAAGAGAAATATTTTATAAATTTCAGCCAACTGCTCAGCCAATGACTGCTAAATGTTTCCTTATAAGGAAATGACTAATATAACTATTACCAATAGACAGAAAACAAAGGAAAAAAGCTTAATTTTGACCCAAGCATTTTCTGCCTTAGATTTGAGCTTTTTTCTTTTTTTATGATATTGTTCAATAAATACAAGGCCCAAGAACCAATAAATATAGATTAATTAATGAATAGGGTTGTTTTATTAGCATAAGAATTGTAGATTATGAGGATATATAGGATAGATAACAGTTGACCTGGGGACTAAAGAGGCTAAGATTGAAATGGTCTTGGAAGCATCTCCTTGGGAGTCTGTTGCAGACAGTAACTATTAGAAATAAAGTGGCCAAACACAGCTTCCTTCTTACCAATAGAATATGAAGTCAATAAGGATGATTTTACTTTTGTACATGGCATAGTGGGTCCTAGCTGTAAAGGCCTGAACTTGTAAAATGACAGAATGTAGCTTGTCAGAACATTTTCTATGAATCTTGTAAAAGAGTAGCAATAGGCTTGTGACATTTTGTCCATGGCAAAGTACTAGATGCTCTAATCAACTCTGAATTGGCTAAGCATCACACCTTTCAGGATCTTCATTCTGGCTTTCCTTTCTCTAGGGTAACTGCTGATGTAATAACAGTTATTGCTGAAAGAGTCTACCAAGCTTTAGATAAGAATAGTGGGCGGACCTGAAAGAGACTACCACCACCTTTAAATTTGTTGTTTTTCATTTTTTTTTTTACTTTTTTCAGTGTAGTCTTATTGGTTATTACATAAAGCTTCTGATTATCAAAATAAATTTGAAAAAAATTTCAATATTTAAACAATTTTAGGGGGTGCTCACTTTCTCATACAACATTATAGTAAATTGATCCTCCATTTTGGAATCACTCACATTGGGCTTGCTTTGTTTTGGTATTTTTGGAATGAGTTGTTGCTCTTGATTTTGGTTTTTTCAAGTTTTCTTTAGTTCTTACAATGACATCTTCCTTGGAAACTTCAATAATGGCTTTATTAAAAAATTACGCAAAGAATTCAGTATTTGAATATACACAAGCAAAAAAGTTAGTTGCACAGGATAGATTTACTATAAGATAAGGTTGTATGAAAAACTGAGCCCCCCCCCCCCCAATTGCTTAAATTTTTACAAATTTTTTGTCAATCGGAAAGTTTAGGGTTTAATCAATAAGATTGCACTGAAAAAAGTAAAAAAAAATTGATAATCAACCAATTTACAGGTGGTGGTAATGTCTTACCGTCAAGTGGTTCCAAAATGGAGGATCAATTTACTATAACGTTGTATGAAAAACTGAGCTCCGCCTAAAATTGTTTAAATATTGAAATTGTTCCAATTTTTTTCTCAATCGGAAAGTTTAGGGTGGAATCAATAAGATTGCACTGAAAAAAGTAAAAAAACAATGAAAAACAACAAATTTAAAGGTGGTGGTAGTCTCTTTCAGGTCCGCCAAATGGTGAAGCTCAGGCTTTAAATATCTCAAAGACATTTGACAGGTTTTGGTTTCCTAGTCTTCTTCACGAGTTGAAAGGTTACGGCTTTACAGGACAAATTTTTGAACTCATTCTCATCGACTTGTGAAATGAAAATGTCATGAACAACCACTATTCTAGATCCTTTTACATTAATGTAGGCATACCCCAGGCAAACCTCTATCTATGTTGATAACACAGCTATTAATTCCATTTTTAATAGTAAGTCTGATTGGCTTGATAAAGCCAAATTGGCAGCAGATCTAAAACATGACCAACAAGCTGTTGTTAGCTGGGGCAAGAAAAGGCTTCTTAATTTTAACATCTCCAAAATAAAACTTATCTATTGTCTAAGGGAAATCTTTCTGCCATTCATCATCATGGCTAATGCTAAACTCCAGAAGAATGACTCATGCTTTCTCAGGCTAACATTTTTCATTGACATGAAGTGGAAAAATGACATGAAATCAAATGCTAGGTCTGTTGGTTTTCTGTGACATGCTAGACAATTTTTCTCTTGAATCTACCTTACACAGATATAACTCTACCATACTTCCATGCTTAGAATATTGCTGCACCATATAATCTGGTGCTTCTGCTATATAATTAGAGATTTTTTGATAAAATTGAAAAAAGAATCTGCGATGTCATGTGTTCTGGTCTGGCATCCTGGTATCAGTGATTTTCTCATTGGCATAATGTAGCTTTTCTGCACCTTTTCTATAAATATTTTCATGGTAATTGTTTGAATGAACTCTTCTCTGTAGTATCTAGATTCTACAAATTTAAGTGACTTACAGCTTATCACATTGTATACACCGGTTCTTGCTCAATCACCAAAGTTAAGCAACGTTGAGCCAGGTCAGATGGGTGACCACTTGGGAATACTAGGTGCTGTAAGCGTTTACTGATGGATGTGCATTGTGGTGTAGTGGATATCGGCTCGGAAAGAGAGATCGGTGAGCTGAGTTTGAATTCCAGTTGAATACCCTGCATTCACTTAAGCACTGGTACCCTTGGGAAAGGTATTAATCCGCCCCTTCCCTCCAGTTATGGGTTAAATAACAAGGGTAGGACTTGGGGACCCTGCCCTTAAAAACAAATCCCAATGAATCTTGATACTCGAAAAGAAAAAAGTATTACTAGACACAAAACTTATACAAAAAAAAACAACAATAAATTGTTGAAAAGAAAAAAAAGGTATTACCAGCAATAAATTAATAAAATTTAGTTGGCATTAAATGACCCGCCGAGGTTGATATGCTATAGAAACAAAACAACCAACCAACAAATTTAAGTGCAGTACTAGATTGGCTTCAAGGTCTCATTATTTTACAGTTGAAATTGATAGACCTAACCATACGTTCTATGCTAACAATTTCTTCTATTGCACTTCTTGATTGTAGAACTCTCTTCCAGCTTTTTGTTTCCAGTCAACTTTGATCTTCAAAAATTTAAATGCAGTGTCAATTGTTACCTTCTGTCTTCTTAATTTCTGTTCTTTTATTGTTCTCTCTAGTTAATAGTAGATATTAGTAGATAATAGTACGAATGTGCATTGTGGTGCAGTGATATCAACTCGAAATGACAAATCAGGGAGCTGAGTTTGAATTCCAGTTGAATTCCTCGCATTCACTTTCGCACAAATACCCTTGAAAAAGGTATTAATCCATCTCTTCTCTCTAGTTATGGGTTAAATAATAGGACAGATTAAGTTCTATAGCACTGGTTGGCAACCAGTCTACCGCAGAAAGCAATGGCAACCTACTGCAGGATAATCTTCTGTCCAGTCAGTCATGTATCTTTCGAGACATGATTGCCGAAAGCCTGTATCACATATGTCACTTAACTGACTGACTAGTTAATAGTATTTTTCTTTTCTTTTATTCTTTCACACTCAGAAACCTTCTGTGTGTTGCTTTATTGCCTTGCTTAGGGTAAAATGATTAAAATCAACAACAAAAAAAAAGAAAAAAAGAGAGAGTCACAGGGTGCAAAATAGATCATCACCAACAAAGCAGTGTAAATGTTTTTGAGCTTAGACAAGGTCAGAAGGAGAAAACTTGCAAGTGAAATACTCTTTATGTTGAAGCTGAAAATAAGAGTCATTTTCAAAGTTTGTGAAATGATTTGAAATTAAAAAAAAATATCAGTGGGAGGAGATTTATACAATTAGTGTGCTTTATTTTTATAATTTTATCAAAAAAATAAAAGAACATATATATGTATATCAAAATGAATAAAGAACGAACAAAGTATTAACAACATTCAGAACATTAATTTAAAACAGTGCTCAATATAGAAATAGAGCTATGAATATTTATTATAACTTATAGTTTAGTACATATACAAATTATAATTTACCACAAAAATGTACATTTTATTTCAACATCAAACAAACATTGTCTCATCAGGTTACCATCATTATTAACTACCCGATGAGACATTGTTTTTTCGATGTCGAAAAAAAATGTACACTTGTGTAGTAAATTATAATTTGTACATGTTCTAAACTGTAACATAATAAATATATATGTATATATAGGTAAGTACAAAGAGTTTGTCTCTTTAACTGAGCAGATTCATGCCGACTTCAAAGTTTCAGGAGGACATTGTTATATTGTTCTCCCTTGTCAGTACTGTTTGCCATTAGGTTTTATTTTTTTTTGTTTATGTATATATATATATATATATATATATATATATATGCATTGTGGTGCATTGGATATTGGCTCAGAATGAGAAATCGGGGTGCTGAGTTCGAATTCCAGTTGAATTCAATGCATTCACTTACGCGCAAATACCCTTGGGAAAGGTATTAATCTTCCTTCCAGTTATGGGTCAAATAACAGGACAGATTGGGTTCTATAGCCTTAGTTGGCAACCAGTCTACCGCAGAAAGCAATGGCAATCTACTGCAGGATAATCTTCTGCCCAGTCAGTTATGTCTCTTTCGAGACATGATCGCCCAAGCATGTATCACATATGGCACTTGACTGATATATATATATATTCTCTGCTTTTTATTTTGTTTCATGAAGTACAGTAAAAAATGAATTTTTACATAGTAAGGCCAACTTTTAATGTATGTTACAATTTGAACGATTAACAAAAATGTTGTCTTCTATGTGCCACATTCCTTCGTAATGCCCTTCAGAATGTGTGCAATCCTGACTCTCCACAATATCCTGTCATTTATAGCTCTTACAAATGTTTGTCTTTTTGCTATCTCTCCTGTTCTACCAACCATTCACACAAACTCATTAGGTAGGCCATTTTCTGTTTTCTTCTATCCCTCCATCTGTCCTGTGAGTGTCAAATTTTCTAAACTCTCTTTCCTCATTATGTGCCCTAGAAATTTGAACTGTCTCTTTCTGATTCTATGTATATAAAAAAATGTTACTATATAAAAAATAGCTTGCCTACTTTTCAGATATTTTCTAAAATGAGTAAATTTAAATTTGAAAACGTCAAACAAAAATATATAATTTAGCAATTAATTTATTAATTAATTGAGCAATTAAAAAACAATTTAAAAAATAAAATCATATTAATTCTGGCTATATTAATAGTTAGTTATAATACAGTTTAACTATGAGAGTAAATCAGAAATAAAAGGCAATTTTTAAGTTATGTAGTAAAAAACAACAGACACTGATGTGTGATGCATGTGCATATGACGACGGTTTGCTAGTTGCACACAGCATTCCATTATTCAGTCAAGTGGCAAGGAACAATGAGGTCAAACATATGAATCCAGTGATTGAACCATCTAAGAACAACTCCGCATTGGACACTTTTTATAGACAAAAGAAGTCAAAGTAGAGAAATACATCACCAGATGTTGGTACAGTATAAAGGCTGCACTATGAACTGATAAAAAGTGTATGAATGGGTAGAACACTTTAAATTGGGAAGAGCAAGTGTAACGGACAAAAGTAGATCTAGTTGCCTCTCAAAATCATGCACAGAAGGACACATCCAGAGGTGGATATCTTAATCAGGGCAGCCCCATGAATGCCAGTGATGGCAATCGCGTGCATGAACTATGCATCTGCATAGTTATATATATATTAATACAGGTTTCATTAAATAATATAGACAAGTTCTGTCTATTTATTTTATGTAAGATCCTTTTGTATGATCTGGTTAGCTTGATAGTGTTGTCATGAAAAGACAACAAGAAATCGCAATAATTGTTGATTTTTTTATCAGGTCTGAGCTTTCGGCTTACATCAGCCATTATCAAAGGATGAACATTTAATATACAGTGAACATAGAGCATTTAAATTATTAACAGAGTGGAGTTATACAGAGAAAATTAAACAGGTTCATTTTTTTGTGTCGCACATGGCCGCAGGCCGAGAAGGAATGGTGGTAGTGGGTTTTTGGTCAAATGAGAGTATAGTGGCATGAAGGGATTGGTCTGGGAACTGCTACTACTATGGATGTAGGGGGTAAGTGTAATAACTATGACCTCTCCCGTCGATTATAGGTGTTGAAGTATGTTAGTGGAGGTGTAGAAATTTATTTTATTTAGGCTAAGTTTAAACTGTTTGATGTAGATAGCTTCTAGAATTTTAAGTTTTCGTTTATTATTTTCTTGTCTAAGTATATATGTATTTTCAACAAGTGTTTTCCTAAGAAGTGTGTTTTGATAGCTGTAGTGTTTTAAATGTCGCAATATGTTAGAATTTTCATTTAAGTGTAATGTAAGCCTCCGCGAAAGCAAGTTAGTAGTATCAGACATATATATATATATATATAAAATTTATAAAAGAAAACTCAACAAGTCATTTCAATTGGTGATAATCTATAGCTCATTTCAATGAGTTTAAACTCATTGAAATGAACTATAGTTTATAACCAATTGAAATGACGTGTTGAGTTTTCCTTTATAAATTTCATATCGCTCTGGTTAACACCCATCGAGCTTTGTACATGGATTTATCACTTAATATTTTATATTTAGGTAATCTTGTTGGATTATCCTCACCGCTTACGGACTGGACACCTATATATATATATATATATATATATATATATGGAATAAAAAGAATTTTTGATCCTGACAAGTTTGAATGGTGCATGATATCTTTAGTTACCATAAAGTCAGTGTGTGCTATGTACTTAAAACAAGCAAATTGTACATACATGGCTTTGTGAACAACTGAAAAATCTTTTTCAAAGGGATGAAGAAGTTGATTCAAGGATACCAGAAGCTTATCACTGTGCAGGGGTCTATTTCAAAAAGTGACATATGCATTTGTTCTTCATCAGCGGAAATAAAGATACTGTATGGAAGTTGCTCTTATTTCTTGATTTACCCTTGTATATACCAAAATATTAATTCTGTAATTATATTTTAATGGAACAGTGCTCATCAATATAAAAAAAACAGAGACAGCAAACTAATTTTAAATTTCAGCTGAAGCTGAGAATGTTTCTTTAGCAATAATACTCTAGAAAAGGCATGAATTTGTTTTCCCCCGTGCTGTATCCTGTATCTTGTTGTCAAATATGACAAAAAGAAGTTGTATTAAACATGCCATGATGATTGTTGAAATAGATGTGTGAAAATTTAATTAAACCACTTTCCCATAATTACCAACCAGACAGTAATAACTGACACTACAGAGGGAAAATGGTCTGTTTATAAAAAATAGGGAAAATAAGTATCAAATTGATTGCTTGTTTTTTAGATTTATCTCTACCTTGTTTTTATTTACAAATGTTATACAAAACTATGCACACTTCAATAAAGAACAGATATACATAATTATTCATATAAGATATATTTAGGTAAGAAGTCTTCAACCTGTAAATATTATTATGCATTGTAAATATTAATTGGGGTTTTCATTTTTAAAGTTGTTCATTCATTCTCAACTTCCTGACACATTGTACATATGAGACTAGTGAGGATTTTATAGAGTCTTTGAGGTATTATGGTGTTTGTAGTAGGAATGGTAAGTAAGAATGTGACGTTTTAATGTAAGGAATATTATATAGTTTGCTTGGGTCAGCAATTGTGTCTAGCTAAGTTATTTAATATAAGGCAGATGAACAGCAGTCTTCTCCTATCCATATTTTTAGCTTCGTCCCAAATTTTTTTTGTATTAAAAAAAAAAAATATCAATTTTGATCCTGACAAGTTTGAAGGTCAGTTTTTTGAATCAAACTTGTTTTTGTGTGTGTGTGTGTGTGTGTGTGTGTGTGTGTGTGTGTGTGTGTATATATATATACAGTCATCCACAGACAGATCCACCCCACTGCACCAGAGCTCATCAGCACAGTTAGACATCCGTTTGCTTTCCACCCAGGACTGAAACCCGACCAAATTGGCATCAGTCAGCAATTCTACCTCTGAGCTATGGGCACTCTGTAGATGAAGGCAAATGTTTTTAGGGTGTATATTATCATCATTCACGCCCAATAGGTAAGAGTGTTCTAATTCATTACTAAATGAATGATGCATAGATGCTAGAGTAGAATAAAAAGGTTTTTGTATATATATATATATATATATATACACAAAAATAAAAACAACTCCCACTGAAAATTGCAAGAGAGGTGACTGAAAGCACTGGAAACAATGAAAATTATGAATAATTTCTGTACTCTGTAAGGAAATATAGAAATTATACATAATTATCCATAATTCCTACAAAACAGAAAGACATAAGGATGCTGGAAAAACTAAATAAAAAATTAATTAAATCTTCCTTGTCTGGTGTATTTAATGAAAGATGTTTTAAAGAAAGGTTGCTGTCCAAATATACATTATTCTCTCTCTCATATATATATATATATATATATATGAGAAAGTGTACTATTCTCATATATTTTTATGTGATTTATTTTTAAATATTTAAAATGAGAAATTGTTTAGCAAAAATTTTCTAGAACCAGAATCTCTTTTACACTTTTATATCTCCCATTTCCTCATGCATTGAATATTGCTGTCAGATCAGGTTTGACACTTTTGCTATGTATTTAGAGATTCTTCATAAAATACAAAGAATCTGTAATGTTATTATCCTGACCTGGCATAGAAGATAGAAGACCTATGCTGTAACTTTGATTCCTTGTGGCTTTTTGTAAATATTTTCTTGGTAATTGTTCTGATGAATTTTCATCTATGTCATTTAGACTTTATAAATATAAGCACAGTACTAGATTGGTGGCAATGTCTTATCATTTTACATTTGAAATGGTAGATGTAACTAAGTTCTGTGCTAGCAGTTCCTTTTATTGCACTTTTTGGTTATGGAACTCCAGCCTCTTACATTCTGGTCAAGTTTGATCTTCAAAAATTTAAATGCAATATCAATTGTTATCTTCTGTGTTTTTAATTCCTGTTCTTTTAATGTGTTCCTCCTCCTTAATGTTTTTTTTTCACATTCTCTTACATCTTAGTGGCTTTATTACTGGGGCTAAATGACTAGAAAAAAAAAAGAAAATTTTAAATATTTTTGGTTTTGTTAGCGTTGTAGGGAACAGTTCAGGAATATAGTTCATTATATTATTGTAGCTATATAATTCACATGATCTGCAAATCTATTCAAATAGAAAAATAAAATAGGCAAATACTCTCCATGCATGCATTTAAATTTACTATTTACATGTAAAAACAAATCCGTTTTGCAAAAATTTATCTAAAGATGAAGAAAATACTAACAGGAAAAGAAATACAACATCAGTAGCACACAGCTATCAATTATAACATTTGTAAATAAAAACTAAACAATGAAAACTCTAAAAAAACAAAACAAAACAAAAAATCCCCCAAAAAACTAGTGTTCCATTTAAAACTGTATTTATATTATAAATAGAACCAACCTCTTCTAAAATGATAAAAAAAATCATTTCAATTCTGTCAAACATCATGAATAGAGTAAGGTCTATTAAATGCAAAATGAAATTTAGTCACAAAAATCTTCTTTCCTTGTTTTTTTCTTTCTTTTCTTTTGATGATTGGACTATTTTTCCTAGGACTTAATAACTCAAAAAGTTGTTACACCCATTGTCAGCCTTGACAGGGGTAAGCATACATATACATATTCTATACATTACATTTTTATAAAAGTATTTTGTTGTGACAAAAGTCTTTATAAAGGTGCAATAATTGTTTAACTCGTATTCAAATACTATTATGCAATAAAATTTGTTTTATAGCCATTTTTGGTAGACAAGGATTCGTTTTACAAGTCATAATTATTAAATGAAATAAAAGTTTAGAGTCAGGCTATAAATTATCAAAAACACCACATTGCATTTCAATGATGTGAATTATTTTAGTGCTTTTAAAAATAATTCAAAGACTTAAAAGTTTTAATTAATTTAAGGAAACAATATCCCCAGTTTTTACTTTAAATATATTTGTCTTTATGATCTTTATTTTTTGCAATAATATTTAATTAAAATGCTTGCAATTGTGTAAAATTATGATTTAATAAAAATATAAAACAGACTGAATAATCAACATTTTTCTACAACAAATTAAAATACAAATTTAAATAGATTTTTTGTATCGAATATTGTTTAAAAAGTAAACAAAGAGTTGAAAGCTATTAGAAATGTTTTTTTTTAAGTATTCCTTACTTGAAAAACAATCTTACAAATATTTGTAATTCTTAATAGTAAAATGAAACAAAAATATTTTCAGGTGCAAGTCTGATTTTTTTAAATGAAAATTTTAAAAATATTTCCAAAAATTTACTTCTAGGAATTATATCTATATTTAAGAAAAGCTACTTTTCTTTATCAAAAATTTTATAGTATTATTTTTGTGGGTTAATCATATGAATTTTCAATTGATGCTTCAAAATTGTCAAAGAAATCAAAAAGGTAGGCAAAAGTTGGCCGTTCTGTAGGGTTTGTTTTCCAGCAGTATTTCAAAATATCATTAATTTGTTGGGGGCAGTTTTTAGGAGCTGCAAGCCTCTCTCCTCTTTCCAAAAATGATATCACATCTCTGTTTGTCATTCCTGTAGAAAAACAAAAAAAGCATGTGTTAATTGAGGTCTAACAATCATGTTAAAATATGAGATTTTCTGTTTGAATTTCTGGCATGACAAGTTATCATTATTACATTTACATGCAAACATTTTTGATAGTCACAGAAAGGAACTTCTACAGAAGGTTGTGAATGGGAATGGAAGGACTAAACATCAACTGCAAGAAGATAGAATGCATGGTTGTTAGCTCAACATGCAAATTGAAGGTACCAAAATCTTTGCGTATAATAATTTAAATATCTGGAAAGCATTATGTGCGCTGTGGTGCAGTGGTTATCAGCTCGGAATGAGAAATTGGGGAGCTGAGTTTGAATTCCAGTTGAATTCCTTGCATTCACTTATGCAAAAATACCCTTCAGAAAGGTATTAATCTGTCACTTCCCTCCATTTATGGGTTAAATAACAGAAAATCGATAATATATATATATATATATATATATATATATATAATTATATATATATATGGCAAGATGTCTGTGTTTTGTGTGTCTGTTTATCTGTCTGTATGTCCTTTATCCAAATCCACAATTTTTATCCGATTCTCACCAAACTTCACACAAATATTGTTTAGGCTGAGTTTGATCTCCAGGACCATGGATTAGTTTTAAAGCTTTCATTACACCCGAGCAATGCCGGGCTATTATGCTAGTTGGTAGATAATAGTACAAATGCGCATTGTAGTGCAGTGAATATCGACTCGGAATGACAAATTGGAGAGCTGAGTTCAAATTCCAATTGAATTCCTCACATTCACTTTCGCACAAATACTCTTGAAAAAGATATTAATCCATCTCTTCCCTCCAGTTATGGGTTAAATAACAGGACAGATTGGGTTCTATAGCCTTGGTTGGCAACCAGTCTACCACAGAAAGTAATGGCAACCTACTGCAGGATAATTTTCTGCCCAGTCAGTTATGTATCTTTCGAGACATGATTGCCCAAGCATGTATCACATATGGCACTTAACTGACTGACTGAATATGTGTAAAACTGAAATTTGAAGATGCATTGAGAAAAAAGCTTTCCAGAAGCAAAGCAAATTATTAAAAAAGAGTAAAATTTCCACTATTTACAGTGAAATCATGTAATAATGACATGAGGAAAAAAGGCATAACTAATCAATTTTTTGAATGATGAAAAGCATTTACATTATTTAAATTGTTTGGACTCTTGTCCTGATTTTTTTTGTCATATTCACAACGTTTCACTTGTTGTATGCTCTGGCCTTCTTCAGGTGATTGGAATTTTGAACTGAAGCTTTTATTTCGAACACGGGGGGGGGGGGAGTATTATGGTTCTCATTTCATGAGTCATGCTACTTCTAGATGTCTTAGTTATCTCCCTTTATCTCAACTGTCTAAGTTATTTTTTCACCACTGCTGTAGCCAGGTATTGAACTCACAACTCTTTGGATTAAGTCATTGGATCTAACCAATGCTTTTATCCACTTGAAGACATCAGTACATGAATTTTTAGGACTTATAAACCTAATGTCTCAGTTACCATTTTTTGACCAGGGATCATATCGCCATTTTGAAACTAATGATTTTTTCTAGCACTCTGTATTACTGGTTCCTCTATTGCATTCATTTCTATGCTTAGCTGGCTTAGGAGATTTTTGTAGTCTAGCATATGCACTGATTCTGTCGTTCCCCCTTACTAGAGGTCAGAAATAATACTACCTAAACATATTAACTTTGTCTTCTTCTCCCTCCTCTTCTCCAGGTGCTTCCATCTAGGTCAGGAACTACTATCCCAGAAATCCCTTCATCTCTCACTCCCTCTCTTTTCTCTCTCTCTGGCCCATCCCTACTGACCAACAACTAGTAGCAGTTCAGTTTTTTTAGTTCCTCAAAAGATTTCACCCCAGCCACACGTGCTACTCCTGCCAGCGGACATTTTAGCCAGCCACAAGAGACTCACACAAGAATGTAGACGAAGTTAAATAAAGTTTGTTTTAACAGATGAATATTTGTATCTCTTAATTATTATTCAAAACATACTAGGTACAAATATTACAATTCCTTAAGTTTTCACAATTGCCAGTGGTATTCTCTATTTCAACTTCATCTCACAGGAGACAGTGATATTTCTCCCTTCATATGTGGTCAGCTATGCCTGATTTTTCTATTTCCCCTTGTGTTATGGCCTAGAAATGTTCTTGCAGCCTTACCTTCAGGGATCAGCCTGTTTCTCCTTTATATTTCTTTTCACAGCTACATGGAATGGCATAAGCACAGTCCTTAGCCATGTTCTTCTCTATTGAAGGTCTTACTTGGGAGAGGTAGTGTAGAACCACTTTTGAAGGTTGTCCTGATGTCAAAAGGAGATCCTTTGTATTTTCTCCGATAATCCCTTCACATAGGGTAGGAAGACTGAAACTGTTTTCTGAGAGTTATCCTCATGCACTTTCCCTTTCATGTTTGTTGGAGCTACTGTTATGCACTCTGGGTAGTTGTTACATTATAGGGTACTGCTTATACTAACCCTTTCTTGTTCACATATCTCTGGGCCTCCACTCATAACTTTTGATTGATGTTGCAAGTGGTGGACGATCCCTTTCTTTACATCTTATGGGTGGTGGGAGTTGAAGTTGAGGTATTGCCCAGTGAATGTTGGCTTGCTATATACAAATGTCTTGAACCCATTCTCTCTTTGAGATATTAGCACATCCAGGAATGTTAGTTTGCTATTATTTTCTTTTCCTTAATTTGGTTAGAAACAAAGAAAAGAGTACTGAATTGTTACGTAATATCAGTTCTCCTATATGACAACAAATTCTGGACAATCTCCTCAATTCTGGACAAGATGAAGAAACTTAAAGTGACAGAATTGTGGCTCTACAGAAGAATGCTGAGAATATCATGACCTGAACTTATGAGTAACAACAAAGTTTTATCAAAAATGAATAAAAAGACAATTATACTTAACATCAAAAGTGCGAGTTGATATTTATAGGACACATAATGAGGAAAGAGGGCTTGGAAAATTTGATACTTATAAAACAGATTGTAGGCAAGAGGGACAGAGAAAAAATACTGTGTAACCTACCTAGTGAGCTTCAGTAAATGGATGGCAGAACAATGTTTAGGAGATATAACAAGAAGACAAAGTTTATGAAGTTTAAAAAGGACAGGTCATTGTGCAGAGTCATGATCATCAAATTCCTGAAGTGACATGACACTTAGAAGAAGAAAAAGAACATGCAGATTATTGTTCCTTATCTTTGTTGTTGTTATTACAATGATTCAGTTGTTGTACCCTTTGCCATTCATCCAGGTAACCTATAAGATCTAGTTGAAATATCCCTAAATAAGGGTAGTGGATCAAGAATACACAGTCCCTGTAGATTAAGTAAATGATTCACTTCACTTAAAAATTCCCTGTAGGTTACCTGGATTGACATACACTTGATGAAGGCCAGAGAACTCAACAGCAAACACATTGTTATCACAACAACAAAGATAAGGACAAATGTCTACATGTAAACAGTGTAAATAAAATAAACAATGCAAATTAACTCATCTTTTCGCTTGATAGAAATTAGCTTCAAAATCATAACTTTTGAAAATAAAAGTACAAAACTTAATTAAAAAAAAAAAAAGTAAAAAAAGAAAAAAGAAATTCAATTTAAGATAAAATTCATCATATTAGGTTTATGCAAAATTTTCCAGTACTGGAAGTTTTTGCACATGTTGATACATATTGAAATCCTCAAAGTATTTAATATTGTTGAAGTTATCTCGAATATTTTTTTTGTTGAGATTTACAAGCTTTATGTTTCATTCAATTTCGTAAACTAATCAATGAAATTTTAATATACTGATTTGTTTGTAAAAATACCTTGGCAAAAACCCTACTTTGAGGATTAATAACTTCTTTAATTTTATTTTATAGTACTTCATGGCAAACAATATTTGTACGAAATTTCTTTTTTTTTTTCATTTTTAACAGCAAAGAATAAATTCTAAGGATTTCTTGCTCTTAAACATACAAAATACAACTGGCCATGAGTAAATATTTGTTTCTGGAGCCAAATTCCAACATTTTGAAGCATTTGACTTTGTGATTTGTTTATATTTCTTGCAAATGCAGGGCAAACTGGAAACTGTTAAAATAAAATTCTTTGTATTACTGATATGGTGGATCAAGGCAGAATATCTCTTGGTGGTGAGGGAAGTAACTTGGAGAAAGAGTGAGTCAGTAGGACTTGGAATTGATGCATTTGTCAGGTTGATGACTGATATATCTTTATTTTGTTTAAATGTTATTTTTGACAGATTCCCATAATTAAGTAGATGCTCTGATTCTTATGATTAAACAGTATACTTATTTATTTACGTCTTCTAGCCAGAATATTTGAGAAATCTTGTGAGAAAAATATGCATTCTCAAAAATAATGTTTAAACAAATAAATTACAAATATGTTGGATTCAATTCTAAAATATATATCATTTATTTCACACACACACACACACACACTTATTTAATTACTTAGTTTTTTGTCATAATTAAATTAGACCAGTACACACTTCTATTAAAAAGTGTTCAATACCATTATATTGTAGAACTTATGAATATTTTTCATTTGTAAATCCCAAACAATACAAACCTGCAGCCCAGGTTTGTATTGTTTGGGGTCTTTAGGCAATTTACAATTGTAAATCATCTGAAGACAGCAGAAACCTGGGTTGCATAATAACTCATTTATAATCTATATATATATTATTCAAATTTATTTATGACAATCAAAAACAAAAACAAAAAAAAAAGAAATTATCTACTCACCAGGATAGGGTATTTCTCCATAAGTGAATATTTCTATTAAAAGAATTCCAAAGGACCAAACATCAGATTTGATGGAAAATTTTGACTTCAGGATTGCTTCTGGGGCTGTCCATTTAATTGGGAATTTAGCACCTGTAAATGGATGTTTTAAGAAAAAATTACATTATCCCAATATTATATTTATATATGCACACCCAATCATTTCTCAATATATATTAGTTTAATCACTCTGGGGTGTTTATTTTAAATTCTTTGGGGAAGGGGGTGCGAGGGGGAGGCACTTAATCATTTATTGTATTTTTTCTGCATGTTTGATAGACCTGTAAGAGATTTAAAGACAATCAGAATATAAGATCGACAAATATTTTAAAAATTTGGTAAAAATACAAATTTGTTAGATGGAAATACAACAAAAAAAAAAAAAAAAAAAAAAAGGAAAAAATGTCTGGCATAATTATTTTGGAATATTATTTTGGAATATTCACCTGCTCTTGGATTATATTCTTCATCTTCTATTATCCGAGCTAAACCAAAATCTGCAACTTTTACTTCCGCTTCCCCAACCAGAATGTTCCTGGCTGCTAAATCTCGGTGAATGAATTTGTTTGCTTCAAGGTAAGACATTCCATTTGCAACCTGAAAATAAAATATTGAATATCTCTATATTGGCAATTCAGGTCATATTGAACATATTAACCCTTAATCACCCGAAGGCAAGTGTTAATATACCAATCTAAAGTTCATGAACTAAGAAAGTGCTTATATCCCAATAACAGAAATCAAAGTACACAAAATAACATACTATAAATTCTTTTTGTTCCTCTATTAGTTTAACTGATTAATTTGTTTTTTATGGCTGATCAACTCTTTGCAGGTTATTTAAAGCCAGAAAATATTTTTAGTTGGTAAAATTATTTTTATGAGATAATAATAGTTTAGCAGTACTAACACTTATCTGAGAGTAGAGGTGGATTCATACCTTTCCCAATGGTATTTAATATAATGGGAGTTGAAACTTGGCACTCTGATTAACAAATCAGAGACATTATCCATTATACCACCTGCACATCCACATTTACAGCATCTGGAATTCTGATCTAAGTACTGACCAGGCCCTATGTTGCTTAAATTTACTGATCATACAGGGTTTCAATGTGATGTAGTCCATCAGTTAGCAATTTTGTTAGCACTCGTGTTATACCCTGCCAATACCTCAGATAAATAATGGACCATTCTATTTTGACTGCAAGGAAAGACAAAAGAAAACTATACATATGAAATGATGTTTAGTTTATTGATTGATTTATTTTTTATTACTTATCAATCTTTTACAGGTTGTTTAAAGCCAACAAAGATTTTTAGATTGTAAAAGTTTGTTTTGGAGATGAGGATTTACTGATACAATTCCTACTAATTATCCCATAGATGAGGGGAGAAGAAATGGATTCATTCTTTTTCTTACATGTATTTGCATGTAAGTGAATACATTCTGACTTCTTTCATCTGGCAACTCCCATGGTTTGGTACATTTTTGAATCAGTCACCATCAGTTTGCTGAGTTACTACAAAGAAAGTAGCACATGTGTAATATAGCAATCTAGCCCCCACCCGAAGAAGGTTGATGCAATCGATGATATTTCCCGTCGATGAAGGGGTCAGCGAACGACAAGACAGGTGTTTGAGAAATACATCCTGTCGGCGTCTGGAGCGGATGTCGCAGGGTTATGAGTCGGGCTCGTTTGACCTTATTTCCGACAGCGGCGGAAATGACTACGGAAGTAAACAAAACAGGTGTCTCTTGGAATTACGTGGGCGTTGCGTAGGCGAGACAAAACCGGAAGGAAAAGTCCCGGTTCTAGAAGACTATAAAAAGAAATCGACACACAGATTCGCCAGCAGAGAATGGCCAGTGGAAGCAGAGAGACACCACAGGCAAGACTTACACTCCCGTCGACTCATTCTATGTGCGCTCTCACTCTTCCATTCTCTGTTCCACACAGGCTCGTCGTCAGGAATAGAAATATAATCTTATATTTTTATATATGCGTGTTCTCGTTGTTTGTCGTCATACAGTGATATATAACACATGTTGTTTACAATTTTCAACAGCAGTTAAGAGTAGCAGAGTGTTTTGGTGGTATGATCTTGCTCATTACTTATATATAGCTTATACATTACTTATATATAGCTGTATATTACTTATATATAGCTTATACATTACTTGTATATAGCTGTATATTACTTATATATAGCTGTATATATTACTTATATATAGTTTACATTACTTATATAGCTTATACATTACTTATATATAGCTGTATACATTATATTTATATATATATATTACTTATATATAGCTGTATATTACTTATATATAGCTTATACATTACTTATATATAGCTGTATATTACTTATATATAGCTTATACATTACTTATATATAGCTTATACATTACTTATATATAGCTGTATATTACTTATATATAGCTTATACATTACTTATATATAGCTTATACATTACTTATATATAGCTTATACATTACTTATATATAGCTGTATATTAATAGTTTATATATAGCTTATACATTACTTCTATATATAGCTGTATATTACTTATATATAGCTGTATATTACTTATATAGCTTATACATTACTTATATATAGCTTATACATTACTTTATATATAGCTGTATACATTACTTATATATAGCTTATACATTACTTATATATAGTTTATACATTACTTATATATAGCTGTATTACTTATATATAGCTGTATACATTACTTATATATAGCTTATACATTTATACATATATAGCTTATACATTTATACATATATAGCTTATACATTACTTATATATAGCTGTATATTACTTATATATAGCTTATACATTACTTATATATAGTTATATTATTTATATATAGCTGTATATTACTTATATATAGCTTATACATTACTTATATATAGCTTATACATTACTTATATATAGCTATATATTACTTATATATAGCTGTATATTACTTATATATAGCTTATACATTACTTATATATAGCTTATACATTATACTTATATATAGCTGTATACATACTATATATAGCTTATACATTACTTATATATAGCTGTATATTACTTATATAGCTTATACATTACTTATATATAGCTGTATATTACTTATATATAGTTTATACATTACTTATATATAGCTGTATATTACTTATATATAATATATACATTACTTATATATAGCTTATACATTACTTATATATAGCTGTATACATTACTTATATATAGCTTATACATTACTTATATATAGCTGTATATTACTTATATATAGCTTATACATTACTTATATATAGCTGTATATTACTTATATATTGTATATTACTTATATATAGTTTATACATTACTTATATATAGCTGTATACATTACTTATATATAGTTGTATACATTACTTATATATAGCTTATACATTACTTATATATAGCTTATACATTACTTATATATAGCTGTATATTACTTATATATATAGCTTATACATTACTTATATATAGCTTATACATTACTTATATATAGCTGTATATTACTTATATATAGCTGTATACTTATATATAGCTTATACATTACTTATATATATTACTTATATATAGCTTATACATTACTTATATATATAGCTTATACATTACTTATATATAGCTTATACATTACTTATATATAGCTGTATACATTACTTATATATAGCTTATACATTACTTATATATATTTATACATTACTTATATATAGCTGTATATTACTTATATATAGCTTATACATTACTTATATATAGCTTATACATTACTTATATATAGCTGGGTATATTACTTATATATAGCTTATACATTACTTATATATAGCTGTATATTACTTATATAGCTTATACATTACTTATATATAGCTGTATATTACTTATATATAGCTTATACATTACTTATATATAGCTGTATATTACTTATATATAGTTTATACATTATTTATATATAGCTGTATATTACTTATATATAGCTTATACATTACTTATATATAGCTTATACATTACTTATATATAGCTGTATACGTTTATATATAGCTGTATACATTACTTTATATATATAGCTGTATACATTACTTATATATAGCTGTATACATTACTTATATATAGCTGTATACATTACTTATATATATAGCTGTATACATTACTTATATATAGTTTATACATTGTTTATATATAGCTTATACATTACTTATATATAGCTTATACATTACTTATATATAGTTGTATATTTATCCTTTCAGGATAATAAGTGTATATTATTATTTAGTTTTAGGCTGTTTTTAGCATTTGTATTTCATGAAACAATAAAAAGAAAATTGTTTCAAAGCATTAATAGTTGTTTTATTTCCTCTTTAAGGTTTGTTCTAGCTTTGATAACACAAAAATATATGTATGTGTAATAAGCTGACAAAACCGTTTACATAGAGTTTCTTTTTAGATTTTACTAGCAGTATAGCTCGGTGTTGCTCGGGAGTAATGAAAGCTTTAAAACTAATCCATGGTCCTGGAGCTCAGACTCTTTGGACATTGGCATGAAAGACTAAAAAGCAATAGTTATTTCCAGTTAAAGCGAAACCGTAGACTGAAAGAAAAATGAATGGATGTAAGTCAAATTTTCATTTACTGATATCAATATCAAATAAGTTTTTTTCATTGCAAACTGAATTTTGAAGGCTAAATAAATCCTCTGAGTAAATGATATCATGGCTGAGACTAAGAACTACAATTATACCTACTTAGAGCCAAACCCGAAGCAAAAACTAAAATAAAAGGGCTGAAAAAAAATACAGACATCTAGGCAGATAAACAGAGGCACACAGAAACATCTTGCCCTTTATGTATATATATTATCAAATTTCTGCACTATTGTAAGAACTGCAACCTTGAAAATATCGTTTCTTATGTCTTTGTCTATAAGTGTATGAAATTTGATTAAAATTGGACCACGCCTTCTATAACCCGATTTTTTCGATTATTGATTTTTGATATTTACCTTGACACAAAACCTAGCTAAGAACACTTGCAGATGCTTATAGTACAACTGTGTCAATTTTCAAGAAAATCGGTTCAGCCGTTTGGGAGTCTATATGTAACAGACACACAGACACACACAAACAAATTTCTATTTATAAATAAGTTTAGATTTCTGTCATAGGGCATTTTCTGTAGTCTGATAGTTGCCTGGTCCCAAGGGTTCTAGATTAATGAAGTCTGACTGTATAATAAACCTGACTTGAATTGGAACTCTACTTTCTGATTTCAAGTCATTATCCATTACACTACTCACACATCTAAGCTTATGGTATCTGGCATGCCCAAGTGGTTACCCATCTAGATACTGACCAGGCTTGATGTTGTTTAACTTTGGTGATCATATGAGAACTACTATTTCAACGTGATATGTTGGGGCTATGGCATAACTGGACAGTTGTTTGACCTAATCCAGTCATTTCTCTCAAATCGCACAATTAAGGTAGTATTGCATGGATATGCCTCCCAATACTATCACACGAACGTGGGTGTCCCTCAAGGCTCTGTTCTAGGTACAACACTTTTCCTTATCTACATTAATGATCTCCCTGATGTAATAAGATCCCAAGTAGGCATATATGCTGATGACACTACAGTTTACTCTCACCTCTCCACCAAGCTTAAAAAGTACCTCCAATCTGTGGTAGACTGGGGTAAGAAATGGCTCATAAATTTTAATTTTTTTTTTTTTTTAATCATATCACCCCAAGCAAGGCGAAAATGCCACTGATGCGCAGGGGGCTACGTAAGAGTGAAAAGATTGGAAAAGAGAAAAACCGGAAACCACATCCTAAACAGGAAACAAGGGATGAGCCTCTTCACCTGTTCAATACACATGGGTGGAGTGTGAACCGGGCAATAGTTTAGTCTATCTACTCCAATTGAAAAAAAAAAAAAATCAACTTGTCATTGAACAAGAAAAAGATCCTGAAGTTTGTCTTTGAAAAAATAAAATACTCCCTTTAGAAGAAGCAAGAAAAGTTAAAAAAATGTTCTTATATGAGAGATGGCATTTTAATGAGGAAATGGCACCCAGTGGATGCCAGTCTAAATGAAAAGTAGAAGATAATAAACCAAATAGTTGTCCCAAAAGTATACAGACTAGAAATATTAAACATTGCTCATGAAACTCTAATGTCAGTACATTTAGGAATAAATAAGACCTGTGAAAAAATATTAAATCATTTTTACTGGTCGAAACTTAGACAGGATGTCGTCAATTTCTGTAACTCCTGCCGCACATGCCTGATGGTTGGAAAACCTAATCAAAAGATTCCGTCCGCCCCTCTGAAACCTATTCCAGCATTTGAAGAACCTTTCAGTAGAGTACTAGTTAACTGTGTTGGTCCTCTTCTGAAAAAATAAATACATAAATAAAATAAATAAATAAATAGGAAACTAATATTTTTTTTTTAACCATATCACCCCGAGCAAGGCGGTAATGCCACTGATGTGCAGGGGGCTACGTAAGAGTGAAAAGATTGGAAAAGAGAAAGCCGGAAACCACATCCTAAACAGAGAACAAGGGATGAGTCTCTTCACTTGTTCAATAGACGTGGGTGGAGCGTTAACCGGGCGATAGGTTAGTCTATCTACTCCAATTGAAAAAAAAAAAAAAAAGGAAAAAGAGTGAAAAGATTGGAAAAGGGAAAGCAGGAAACCACATCCCAAACAGGGAATAATTGACAAGCCCCCGCCCCTCAACAGACATGGGTGGAAACTGCAAAGAGCTTCCAGCCGAACCGACAGCAGGACCAAAAAAGAGAGATGAAACGGGAACCCCTTCCTAAACAATAAACAAGGCAATCACCTCTACTCCTATCCAGAAGAAGTGGGTGGAGTGTGAGATTGGGCGATAGTAGGTACTATCTACTCCAATTGAAAAAAAAAACATGTGTTTACTAAGTTTTAACTTAGTATAAGTCAAAACAAACCTTAAGAATCAAAAACAATTTACGAAATCTAGTAAGGAACTTAGGTTAGTAACAAAAATAAACAGAAAAAATAAGAGGCAAAAAAAAAAAATTAAATAAAATTAAATAAAGTGAAGTAAAATCAGATAAATCAACAGGAAGAATACAACCATTCAAGAACTAACTTACTAATTGCAGAGAAACCGACTTGAAAAAGTTAGGAAAATTTCGTAAATTATCCTGGATTTTTTTTTTTTTAGATAGCTGCCGGCAAAGTAAGTTACAGCAGGGAGGAGAGAGAGAGAGAGTGAGGGACAGTGAAGTCAGAAAGAGGGTGAAATACCTCGAAGCATGTTCAGTCGCCAGGTTGACGGACCAGAAAGAAAGTGGGGAGAAAAAAAAATGGCCGGAGTTCAAAGACTAACGACTCAAAGTTCTTTTATAGGAAGGTATCGCTAATAACAAATAGAACAGACTGTATATACCAAAACAAACCTTAAGAATGCTTCTAAAATGAAGCTGCTATCTATTAATCATCACAGACAGTCCCCCCCCCCCATTAGCATGGATCAGGCTAATCTCCCTGAAAGTAAAACAGAGCATCTCCTTGGGTTAACACTCACAACAGGCCTCAAGTAGAATGTCTACATAGAATCCATAGCTAAATCTGCTGCTATGAAGGTCGGTCCTCTGTGCAAGGCAAGGAAGTTTTTCCCATCTGAAACAATCCTGCACATATACAAATCTACCATCTGCCCGTTCATTGAATACTACTCCCATATCTGGTTGGGTGCTCCTGCTATCCACCTAGGAGTCCTTGACAAAATTCAATGGAGAATCTGCAATGTAATTGATCTTGACTTGGCAGCTTGAATACAGTAACTTTCTCACCGGCGCAGTGTGGCTTCCCTGTGTCTCTTCTTCAAGTACTTTTACGGCTTCTGCTCTGATGAACTTAGCTCACTGGTGCCCCCTGTATACAAATTTACTCGAGCCACAAGATTAGCAACTGGGTCCCACCCTTTTACTGCGAAACCAATAAGATGTAAACACATATTCTACTCCAGCAGCTTCTTTTCTTGCACTTCCCGCCTGTGGATTTCCCTTCCATTTACTTGTTTCTCTGACAGCTACAATCTCCAAGAATTTAAATGTAAAGTCAATAGTCATCTCCTATCTCGCTAACTTGCATTCTCTCTCTCATGCTCTTATCTCATTTTTGCAGTATTCTCATCCCTCTCCTACCCACTTTCTGACATCCCCTTTATTCTGTCACTCCTTTTCATACTTTTCCTCCTATGTAACCCCCTGCACAACAGTGGCAGTATAATGCCTTGCTTGGGGTGATGCAAATAAAAAAAAAATGGTCATAAGCCAGTGGTTTTAAAACATGTTTTTACTCTGGGCTGCATTTTTGGAGTGAAATTTGCTCATGCTTCACCAAATTTTATATGATATAAAGTACATTTAAAAATAAAACACAACTAATATTGTGTTGACTATAACATAACATAAATAACTTATAATATGATTAAAGTACACAAATCTAATGAAAGGCACGAGCATGTTTTTAGTGAATAATCTCCTTCATACGAGACCTAATTTGAGATAAACAAACTCTCATCTTTTCATCAGCACAAAGAAGCCAGCCACATTTTTGGTTTTTGATATTTGTCAGAACTGAAAAGACACAAGCAGCCCTATGGCAAAGAAGGTCCAGAGAAAGGGTTAAAGGGAGATAACTGCAGATAAAGTCAGAATATTATCATTGATAACTCTCATCTCTAATTTGCAGAGCCTAGTTACTATATTCTTAATACTTGATATAATGCAAAAATATCACAGCAATAAAATCGGTCAATAATTATTTATAACTATTTATACAGGGACTCATGTATGAAATTATAAGTAATCCATGATAATATTAAAATTTTGAAATCATGTTTATTTTTGGCATATGAATTTTTAAAACTGTTTCTAAATCTTTGTCTTTCAATTATTCTGCCTCACCTGCTATCCTTTTCCGTCGCAGATATGAGGTATGCTGCGCCATTTAGAAAAAACAGCCATGTGCAATATTTGGTTTAGTAAGAAAGCTTACATAAAAAGAAAAGAAGACAGGAGATGCAATAACAGTCATGTTTTTAATTTCTTCAGTGAAATAGAAAGACTTATTAATTTCAAATATTTTATTTGTACTCTCTTATTTCTAAAAATAATGACCAGCATTCATATTTGTTTGTTATTGCAATATTTTACTAAAGTTGTTAAGATTAATTATCTAACTATTTGATAGAGAAATTTTTTTCATGGAACTCACATGTATTTAATAATTATCTTAGGAATTCATCAGAAAATTCAAATAGGAAAATTGGTGAAATTTTTATGTGTACTGTTATTAGAATTATATTCTTTCACTAACAATAACTTTTAAAAAGGTCATTCAAACAGCATGTAATTTGCTGCCAACACTGTTTCTTCTGTCGTTCATACAAAAATGCAAGGACAAATAAAAAATTATCAGCAATTTCACCATAATATATCTTTTGGTTTGTCACACTGCCTTCTGCCCATGTGGGCTTATCATTGGTACTATTGGGATCAAAGTTTGTGCTTGATTGTTCCAGTTTCCTTTTTGCTGTTACTGAGTAAACATGGCTGCTCTACTAAGAGTGTGCACCAAGGTAAAAAAAAAAAGAACCTCATATTAGATAAACCTTAGTATAATAATAATATTAAATGATTAAATGATTTTTAGACAGATTTTGTGTAGAAATAATTATTTTAGTGCTCACCTGTGCAGCCATATCGACCAGTTGGGAAAAAGGCAGGGAAGCGTTTTTGTCTGCTCGTAAGAATTCCAGTAAACTTCCGTTACACATAAGTTCTGTAACAATAAGGATAGGCTCATCGATCGTACATACAGCATAAAGACGGACCAAGTTCTTGTGTTTACAACGTTTCATGATTTGTGATTCTTCCAGAAAGCTCTCCTTTGACATTGAGCCTTGCTTCAGCATTTTCACAGCCACATCAATTTTTGAATTCCACAGACCTGAAAGATTTTATTGCAAAAACAATTATTATATATTCATATTTTTTTTTTGCTTCATTTTTCATAATTCTCATTTGGAGAATATGATATATAAAATTCATATATCAAACTAATGGTGGATAAATGAATGGCAAAAATGGCAAGAAAACTCCATATAATGTGCTTCATTTTTTGAAAAGACTTCATCAGACTAAAATAATGGTGGGTAAATGAGTGACAAAAATAGGAAGAAAATTCTATATAATGCTTTTCATTCCTCAAAAAAACTTCATTAGTTGTGCATTTTTTTCTCATGCCATTATTACATAATTTCACTTTAAGGCTAAGTAATACACTAGACTTCAAATTCCAGTTGAATTCCTTGTATTCACTTACGCACAAATACCCTTAGGAAAGGTATAGGTCCTTTCTCTTCTCTCCAGTTATGGGTTAAATAATAGAACAGATTGGGTTCTATAGCCTTGGCTGGCAACCAGTCTACTGCAGAAAGCAATGGCAACCTACTGTGGGATAATCTTCTACCCAGTCAGTCATGTCTCTTTCAAGACATGATCACCCAAAGCATGTATCATGTATGGCACTTAACTGACTGACTTAATACAATAGACATTTACATTGAGGTTCACACTGAAAGAAAAATGAAAGAAAGAAAAATGAAAGAAAATAGACGGTCCTTACGTATTATCGGGAGGACCTTTGATTTTTACTTTTTCTTTTTTTTCCCCGCTTATAACACCAAGGAACTGGAAAAATCAGGCTTTCATCACCTCAACGTCAACCACAAGTACAACTTTGTGGATTCGAACACCGGGGCTCATACGCAGACAGTGGAACGCCTATGGGGATCGACAAAGTGGCGAAACAAGAAGCACTGTGGCACTGCACGTCACCATTTGGAGTCGTATTTGGCCGAATTCATGTGGCGGAAGCATGTTGCCTGTACTGATGTCTTTGAGTCACTTTTGGAAGCAATTGCGACGTTCTGGCCTCCGGAATTACAAATGTAATGTTATTTTATTGTTTTAACCGTTTCAATAAATAATTTACTTTAATTTTTGAGTCGTTTTTTTAAAGGTCCTCCCGATAATACGTAAGCACCAAATAGACATTGGAAAAAAATATTCAGAAGATACTAAAAAGTACAGGACACAATGATTTTTTACAATAATGTTCACCCTGTACAAGGCCCAAGAGCCACTCAAAATAAAGTGTTAAAAAATAAGAGGCATAGTTTATAGGGTCAATATGGGAAATGATAAGGGTTAGATTGTTGTAATCTGGGAAGTATTATCAGGTGAGTTGGTTTCCCAGAGCAGTGGTTTGTGGTTATTTTTAGGGGATTTTTCATAGTGTCTTTCTACACTACATAATATTTTATTGTGCAAATTGTTGTTTTCACAATAAATTTTGGGAAAACATGGATCTTTGCATCAACAATAACTTGTAGTGTCAAAAGGATGTTTTTTCCTATGACATCTCTTTTTTAACTATCTTCAAAAGACTTCATTAGTTGCACATTTTTTCTCATGCCATTATTTGTGATTCCAAGTTTATAAATCTACATGGCCTTATGATGTCATTTTAATCTTTAGTCGTGTGCTAGAGTGATCGGGTAGTACTTTAGAGAATTCAGGAAAAAACAATTCATAGGAAGATTAATATAAGGAAATACTTGCAAAAGAAAGAAAAAAAAGAAAAGAAAAATGAAAGAAAGAAAAAAGAAAGAAATTGGACATTGGAAAAAAACTAGAAAAATATTCAAAAGATATTAAAAATACAGGATACAACATTTTTGTCTTACAATAACATTCACCATATCAGTCAGTTAAGTGCCACACGTGAAACACACTTGGGCGATCATGTCT
Organism: Ascarosepion bandense; assembly: GCA_037127315.1. Taxonomy (NCBI): domain Eukaryota; kingdom Metazoa; phylum Mollusca; class Cephalopoda; order Sepiida; family Sepiidae; genus Ascarosepion; species Ascarosepion bandense. The sequence goes on along the minus strand of JBBBDQ010001081.1, from coordinate 1,532,407 downwards.
TGAAAGAATCATGACTGACTAGGCAGAAGATTATCCCGCAGTAGGTTGTCATTGCTTTCTGCAGTAGACTGGTTGCCAGCCAAGGCTATAGAACCCAATCTGTTCTGTTATTTAACCCATAACTGGAAGGAAGAGACAGATTAATACCTTTCCCAAGGGTATTTGTGTGTAAGTGAATGCAATGAATTCAACTGGAATTTGAACTCGGCTCCTCAATTTCTTGTTCCGAGCTGATATCTACTGTACCACAATGCACATTCACCATATACAAGGCCCAAAAACCACTAAAAGTAAAGTGCTAAAAAGTAAGAGGCATAGTTTATAGGGTTAATATGGGAAATAATAAGGGTTAATCCTCGACTTGAACAGGCCAAAATTGTTGTAATCTAGGAAGTATTATCAGGTAAGTTGGTTTCCCAGAGCAGTAGTTTGAGGTTATTTTTAGGGGATTTTTCATAGTGTCTATATCATTAGTTTAATAACATTCTATCCTAAAAATTGTTTTTTCTAATTATTTTAAAAAAATTTCTATTTTCCTTCTTTATTTGTGATCAAAACAATATAAAAATGTAATCCTATTTTACATTTTGTAGAATGTTGTTCAATTGATTTTGTTGTTTAGAGAGGTGTTAAATTCTATGATCATCCTGGACAGCACGTGTACTATTGAAACTCACTCAACAGTTTTTAACTCAGTGTTGTCTTTCTACATTACATAATATCTTATTGTGCAAATTGTTGTTTTCACAAAAAGAAAATTGGGAAAACGTGGATCTTTGTGTCAACAATAACTTGTAATATTAAAAAGGATAGATTTTCCCCATGGCATCTGTTTTTTAACTATCTTCAAACAATGTTTTTAAAAGTGATAATTAGAATTGAAATAAAACCTAAATACATGATAAAAGTTAATTTATACATCTCTTTTTGTTCTTGAGAATTTACAACAAAAATATTAAATACTATTTATTAGACTGTTTATTTACAAGAATAATTTTATTTTTACATTTTAAGAACTAATACAAAGCAATATTAATTATTTACCAATTTATAAAGAAATAAATGTGAAAACAATTTTTTTTCATAAATTTATAAACACTTTCTGAATTATTAAAATATAGGCAATTATTAAAATATAGGCAATTATTAAAGTATAGGCAGCAACTGTAAGAAAATCCTTATTTACCATTTTATAAAGTTTGAATCAATTGGCAATGAGATAATGTTTTGCCAACCCTTCCACTCAATAATATAATAAACAAATAGTGTAAACAGATAATCTAATGAATAAACAGTGTTTATTATTTTTGTTTTCTATTCTTAAGAACAAAAAGAATGTATAAATTCACTTTCATCATATATTTAGGTTTTATTGAAATTCTAATTATTGCTTTTTAAAATGATAAACATTGCCAAGGAGTGAAGATAGTTAAAATAATAGTGGTGTCAAGGGAAAAACTGTCTTTTTTGACAATGCATCTTATTGCGGTCATGAAGGCTCGTGTTTGCCAGACTTGCTATTAACCAACCAATCTATATTATAAAAGAGAAACTGACTTTCTGTGCATCATCACATGCTGTATTTGTGCAACATTGCATATGCACATGTGATGTATATATTTATGCCTGTGTTGTATGTGAGTGATTTTGTGTCATTTAATGTACACATCATTCATGAAAATCTGCTGATAATACAACAGTTTATGGTGCACCTCCAAAAATCTAGACTATCAGAGACTGGCAACTGATCTTTCCTCTGATTGAGCTCAGTGGTAGGAAAAACTAGCTGGTTATATTCCATCATGGTTGATCAATGCCAGAGCTATCACCAATCACAACAAATGAATGTTCCCTCAGGGAGGCCCAATACTGTTGTAGAGGGGCTAACACCATTGCAGCACTTTCAATGATGAAATGGGCCTTGGTCTGAAATGATCTATTTAAGTAAAGAATTGTAGCATTTGAAGCACATAATATTCAAGTGTTATTTGAGTAATATTTGGACTGATTACTTCAGTGACTATTGCTATCTAAACCTCTCCTTTCTGTGTTGTAAGTTCTGTCTTGTCTGTTATTGCAACTATTGTACTGTTCTGTGTATATCCATTTAGCACCTGAAATTGTGCTGAATAATAGGGTGGCACACTACACTCCACCCCCGTCTATTTTACAGGTGAAGAGGCTCATCCCTTGTTCCCTGTTTAGGATGTGGTTTCTGGCTGTCTCTTTTCCATTCTTTTTACCCTTACGTAGCCCACTGCGCATCAGTAGCGTTATCGCCTTGCTTGGGGTGATATGATTAAAAAAAAATATCCACCTCAGTGATAAAACAAGTACTTTAAGCAACTATTGAGCAACTTAATTCGGGCCTCAAGTGGAACTCATATGTATGATCCATTGCTAAATATGCTGGTAAAATGGTTGATTCCTTGTAGGTACCTGACTTCTTCTGCTATCCTCTACCACTACAAGGGCCAGATCAGGCTCAAAATGGAGTACTGTTGCTATATATTCATAGGATCTGCCTAGTCTTTATTTTACAGTTTTGATAGAGTTGAAAAGCATCTCTATGTCCCTGTGTGTGACAAATTATTTTCCATCCTTCAACACCTTTTCCCACAGATAAAACTTTGAAAGTCTCTTGTTGTTCTATCACTATTTTCATGGCACATGTTCAGATGAACTACACTTCTTCTTTTATGTGCCCTGTCTTTTCAGGATATAGGCATTCATGGTTTCCACATCTCCCTATCCCTGGTGGCTATTAGCACGCTTTCTCTTGTTGCACCATGCAACCCTCGTTCTGTCATCCACCGGATCAGGTCCTTCAAATATGTTATCCGCTGCTTTCCCCTATCTCTTTTTCCCTCTATCTGGCCTGTTAGTAACAGGTTCTTCAAGCTCTCCTTCCTCATTGCATGTCCCAGGAACTTTAGTTGTCTCTTCCTGATGCTCAGTATTAATTTCCCTTTTGCTTCCATCCTTTTCAAAACTTCATCATTGCTCACATGCTCGACCCATGATATCTGCAGCATCCTTCACATTTCAGCTGCTTCAAGTTTTTCCTTCATCTTCGAAGATATTGTCCAACATTCACTGCCATATTGAAGAACTGACATCACATAGCAATCAAGTACTCTCCTCTTTGTTTCTAGCGAAATTGTCCTGTTTCTTAATACTTTACTTAACTTCTGGAATGCTTCCTTAGCCATGCCAATTTGCCTTTGGATCTGTGTCACACTTTCCGTCTTCTGTTAGAACACTTCCCAGATATTTAAATTTTTGTACCTGCTTGATTTTAGTGTCCTTCACATGTATTTGGCATTTTGGGCTGCCCTTTTTGCTGATGACCATGCATTTGGTTTTCTTGCAGTTTATTTGTAGTCTTTTCTTGTCACCCTCTTCAGCTACCTTCTGTAGGAGGTCTTGTAGTTTCCTTTCCATGTCTGTGCACTACCGATCATAATTATTAGGCAACCACAGTTTTTTAAAAGGAATAATGTATTTCATACTATTTTTAGTATTTATTGCCAAGCAGATAATTCGAAATGAAAATAGAATGGTTCTTTTGTTATTATTACTTTGCAAATTTTACAAGGCAAGGAAGCAAAGATGAACTTGTCTGAATCACCCTGAATTTTCTTCATTCTTTCATTGATGAAACTGCAATATAGATAATTATTAAATATTTATGAATTCATTTGATGCACATGTTATTGTGCAGTATTAACAAAAGAATCATTCTATTTTCATTTACAATTATTTACTTGGCTATAAATACTAAAAAATAGTATGAAATACATAATCTTTTTAAAACACTGAGGTGGCCTAATAATTTTATGGCCGGTAATGTACATTCTTTAGTTCCACTAGTTATAACCTTCCCAGATAAGATCTGCTATGCTATACACATTGTAGTAAACCACCCTCATTCCCTTTATATTTTATTAGTGAGATGCAAGTTCCACTTGAGCAGATTCTTCTTACATACTGCTGCATTGTGGAACTGACTTTCAAGAGGATGCTTCCTCAATCACTACAATCTTAAATTGTTCAATTCTAGGGATAACTATTATCTTTCCCACAAACTGTGCCTCTTACTCTGTAACCCTCTGTCTTGAGTGGCTCTCAGGCCTTGTACAGGGGGAACATCATTTTTATAAAGAAAAAGCAACACACACTGACTCAGTTTAAGACATTAGAATAATACATTTCCATCAGTCTGGATAATTCCTACTCTTGGCTGTGTAATAAAATCAAAGTTGGATAAAACAAATAAAAAATCAAATAATATTGAATTTTACTGTCATGAGGGCTAAATTCCTATTCTGTCTGACAACAACCAATGGTAACAGGAAAAGAGTATAAACCAAACTGTTCAACCTTTTGAAGTTATTTTATAACTACTGTATTTAAACTGAAAAATATAATTCTGCAAGACAATCCTCCTTCATATTCAATAAAAGCCAACTAGTGTTCACCTTTCTAAAATAAAAAGTTTTCAAAGACACAAAATTAATAAAGTGGCTGCAGAAATTTCATGGATCATCATGCAAAAAAAAAAAACAAAAAAAAAAACAAATCTGTATGAAGCAATAAAAAACTGCTGCAATATTACGTTAACATATCCTGATGTGGGTTACAAAACAAAAAAGTTCATATTAACATGCAAAGTAATAAAATGATAATTTATTCAGGCATATAGCATAGTGCATTGGTCAAATATGTTTTACTACGCAATATCTTTTAAGAAATAAGAATTCACATTGCACTTTGCTGACATCATTAAATCTGACATATCACAAAACAAGTTATGATCAATAATTTTAACCTGGACAGATATTATAATGATTTATTACATGAAGCTTAGACATGGCATAAACCGGATATTTGGAGCACCCACTAAGGATCAAATTCACCACATAGTCATAACTGATCTCACAGGATAGATATTATAAGGTAAAACCTTTAGGAATAATTTCCACAATGCAACTGAGTTTGCCAGATCTTGCCTGTCTTGAACCCTTAGTGCTGTGAAGGGAGGCGCTACTGTCCAAAAGTGTGGGATTCTCCATCACTCAGAGTTGTCTATCAAAATCAAATTCATGGGAATGGCTTTATCAAGCACTCATCAATTCACAGCAATGTCCACCACCACTATTTGGGGAGAGAAATGGAATAGGGAGAGAGGTGAATCTATCTGATGCTTGGATGTGAGTGGGAGTTGACAATGAAAATTACCCATGTGAATATATCCTGAAATTTTTATCAACTCTAGTTTGATACCTGTCACTTTGCTGGTGGCAAGATGATCAACTTACCTTATCACTAACATTTAACTCAACCATGGCTCAACTGGAAATAATTATCAATTTGAATTCCTTGAAACTTAATTACATTTGATTCAATGCCATGCATAACTAGAAATTATACATTTGAAATCCTTATGGGTAGTTGAGATATAGTTACACTTCACTCAACCTATGAATCAACTGGAAATAATTATAAATTTAAATTACTTATAGGAAGTTAAATTTCAATTACATTTCACTCAATCTCAAGCTCAACTGGAAATAATTATAAATTTGAATTCCTCAGGGAAAGTTGTGATTCAATTACATTGCACTCAATCTCAGGCTCAACTGGAAAATAGTTATAAATTTGTATTCCTCAGGGAAAATTGTGATTCAATTACATTGCACTCAATCTCAGGCTCAACTGGAAATAATTATAAATTTGAATTCCTCAGGGAAAGTTGAGATTCAATTACATTTCATTCAATTTCAGGCTCAACTGGAAATAATTATAAATTTGAATTCCTCAGGGAAAGTTGAGATTCAATTACATTTCACTCAATCTTATGTTAAATTACTTATGTTCATTGTGGTGCAATGGATATTGGCTGGGAATGAGAAACCTGAGATCCAAGTTTGAATTCCAGTTGAATTCTTTACATTCACTTACATGCAAATACACTTGGGAAAGGTATTAATCCATCTCTTCTTCCTCATCTTATGGATCGAATATCAGGACAAATTAGGTTCTATAGCCTTGATTGGCAGCCACTCTACTGTAGAAAGAAATGGCAACTTACTGTAGAAAAATCTTCTGCATGGTCAGTCATGGATAAAAAAAAACATGATCATCTAAGTGTGTATCATATATGGTATTTAACTGACTGACTGAAATTCCTTATTGAAAGTTAAGTGTCAATTATATTTGATTCAATTTTGTGCATAATTATAAATAATTATAAATTGTAATTTGTACATGTCAATTTTTGGTTTAGTATTAATTTTTTGCATAAAGTATTCTTTATTTATTTTTGACTTTACTTACCTCTCCATACCTCACCAAACTGGCCACTTCCAATTTTTTGTATGAACTGAAGAGAACTTCTTTCTATCTCCCAAGCATCGCGCATTTCTTTGGAAAGATCTGTCAAGACTGGCTTTAGTTTAGCACAAGGGATTGTGAGTTTATGGGTAAGTCCATCTATAATTTCTGCAAATGTCATAAAATCAAAAAGGTAGAGAAGACATTATTTGGGATACATTAAGTGTGTTTAAAATTTTTTTTCTGAAAATTACAGATCAAATATATTTCTGAGAAGTGTTTTTATTTATTTTTCTGGAATCAGCATATTTGTACACTCCTAATAACATTAATTTTATATGGAAGATGAGTTTTATTAGTCTAGCAACATTCTTCTTTAAGTTGAATATTTAAGATTTTTATACGAAATGTTACCAAATTTACTGCACTGGAAAAACAGATACTACACTTTGATTTTAATATTTATTTAGAACTAGCCATATAGCCTGGCATTGCTTGGGTTTTTTAATGATTATGTTGAAATGATAAGGTCAAAAAGCTCCAGTATTAGGGTTGCCATGATGTGTAAGTTAAAAAAAATGCAAAGTAAGTATTAGTTTTTGTTGTATTTGTATAATGGGATTCATGCTTGTCCAATTTTGTAAATAAACAAGAATAATGTATGTACAATTGGAAGAACAGGGGTTGGCATTATGGGAGCCTTTAATGTGATGCAATGATGTTATGATGCAGAAGAAGTGGATGCATTGTCACTGCAACATTGGAAGGGTTGGCATCTTGTAGAAAACGTGAAATTTTTATAGCCTATGATAAGGTAGAAGTTAACATATATATATATATATATATATATATATATAGAAAGAGAGAGAGAGAGAGAGAGAGAGATTACAACACAAATGATGGGAGTTATGTATTGTCTTGTTCTAAGTTATTTTTATACTAATTAAACTTATGAACTATATGTTATGAGAGGCTACTTTTCAGTGTTGTGCAGTATCACAGAAAGAACTGTAGCATTATAAATCCTCGCCTTCTGTGTCTATGATTTTGAGTCTCACATCTTCAGAACCATTCCAATGAGAAGCTCCTCTACAGAAAGAAGGTGAGAGAGAAAGACAGAGATAATAATAATCACTTGACGTTTGTCAAGGGATGTGTTAATACACTTGTCATCTTCTTTCTGGTGACAGGCTAACTAGCCTGTCTTTTATTTTGTTTGTAGGGTTTGAAAAGGTCATTTGGGAATTCACTCCTGAATGTGATTCTGGCCTTTCCATTGAACGATGAACAAACTTTGCGTTGGCTCGCAAAAAGGTTCATAAAAGAATTTGTTTTTTAGAATTGAAGATTATTTGAATTTTGTTTTTAGATGTTTCCTTGTTTTCTATTGGTTGAAAAACATTTCGCATCAATATGTGAAATTTCACAAGTTTTGTTTTGGATTTGCTTTTGCATGCGTGCTAAGCAATGTTTGTAAATTTGAGTCTTTTTTAATTTCTAACAAAAACAGTGCTTAGCATTTGAATTTTAAATCTAGATCTTGTTTTGTTCACTACCCATCATCAAAATTACTATAAAGAAGGTGTGAAATGAGAAAAATAGCTATGAATTTCTGAAATCACCTGAAGAGTGGATTGAACAATTATAAAATGGTCATGTATGAAACTATAAATTTTGTAATCATGTATATGATTAAACAAATATGTAATTTTGTACATGATCTTTTTAGAATTTTGTACATGACATTTTTACAATTGTTTTTTTACAAATTATTTATATATATGATTCAAATAAAATTTGTCACTTAGCTGATTGATATTATATTCAGCACTCCAGACAAACTTTTTTGTAATCATTTAGTCTACTTGTCAGAAGATTTTTATATATATATAAATTTAAATATACAAATTGGCATTTTTTTTCCTTAACCTTAAGGAATCCTTTCAGGTCAACACATCTTCAGAAGGAACTGCTGACAAAATTTTGACAATACCAGATAACTTTTTACAGAGAAATCTTCTTCAAGGTTGAAAAAAAAAACACAAAAAAATGGCTTCTTGACAATTTAATTCTGTGGTATCACGTCTTATATATATATATGCGCAAGTATGCAATTTCTAAAGAAACATCAACAGAAGTAGAAGTCTTAATAATAATAATTTTTAAAATATCTAATATGCCAATGTTCAGTGTTAAAGCTTTTATTTGTATATACAAATGAATTCCAAATTTTAATATATGTTTATAATTGATAGGTTTTTGTTTTTTCATTTACAATTGTTAAATTATAAAATAATAGAACTAACAATTACAACTGTAATTATAATTTAGATTTAATATTTATATATTTAATTTAGATTTAGGTTTAATAATTACAATAAAACTGATAATTACAATTGTTGAATTATAAAAGATGAAGCATAAAAAAATACAAAACAGAAAAGAGAAAAATACTTACTCGAATAATGTTCAACAAGTTCATCCAGACTTTTAAAAGGTCTCTTGTCATTTATTAAATAGTTTTCATTGGCATCTTTTGTTATTTTGTAGTGTTTTACCACATGTGATGGAGTTAAAACTGATAAAGCGTAAGAATCTAGAATGAATAAATATAAATAAAAATACAAAATTAAAAAATAAAAAAAAATAAAAAAAATAAACATTCTTATTCAGGAAATATGATTCAATTTTAATTTAAAAATAAAATGAAATTGTTTGATATCATAAGTCACAACTGAGTTTTGCAATATCCTGTAATGATCATACTTAACATTTTCAAGAAAATTATTATAACTTCTCCAAATAAGAAATGACTTAACATTGAATGGAGACAGCTTCTCTTATAAATGGTGTACACACAAAAAAGAAAAAAAAAAAAAAGAAAGCAAATTACCTGGAACATTTTCACGTACTCTGATCAGAAATGAACCAGTGATATTATCAGCTATCAATAATCTTTCAGCTTCTTTTCGGTTAATTGATCCCATGAACCAGCTAAATAAATATATAAAAAAATTCTTATTCATAGCTTATCAAAAATATCTGAAACAATTTAGTTAGATTGCAGTGATAAAAAATAAATAAAAACAAGGAGACTAAAATTTCACCATCTCTAAAAAAATAATGCATATTTAGAATTACCAGGCCATAAAGCCATATTTTAACCAACCAATCAGAAAGCTTTTACAATCAGGATGTAAGAAAAAAAAAGTTGCCAGGCCACAAAATGCCATATTTCATCAACAAACCAAAAAACATTTACAACCAGGTTTTAAGTATAAAAAAAAGTCTCTAAAAATCAATGTATATAAAGAATCACTGGGCCACAAAGCCATATTTTAACCAATGAGCATTATCTCAGAGTCAATATCTGGAGATACATCTCCAGATAATAAGATATAAAATCAACACAAACTAGAAATTTTGTCCATTCTCTGATGCTGCAAACATTGTACCTTAGCTAGAGCTGAAATGCAAACACCTGGCAACCTGAGATGGCTACACAATTCTGCTACATTTGAAAGAAATATACCCTTTTTAAGCAGCCTGCAGCTACATTTGAAAACATAATTTAAACCATATTCTTAAGCAGGAGGCTACTAAAGTTGGATACATATATACATATACCTATATAATTTTACTCTTTCATTTTCTCCCATAGGCTTCCAAACAACTATCATAATATAATAACTTCTAAAATTCCTTTTTTCTAAGGTTTCAAGAAAATAGATAAGATCATAAATATGTTTTAATATTTTTTCTATTATAGCAGTAAAAATGACAGTAATAAAAGTTATATAAAAGAGTAATGAAAAGCAATGAAAAATATATATGACATTACCATCATCTTTTATGTGCCAAGTCCTTTCAGGACATTGGCGATCAAGGCCTTCTACATCTTCTTGTCCCTTGTAGCTCTTAATACATTTAGTTTTGGTATTTCTAAGCTCTGCTTTGCCATCCACTTGCTTAAGTCCATCTAGTATGTCATTTTTCCTCTGTCTCTCTTTCTCTCTATCCACCCTGTGAGAAGCAGATTCTTCAAGCCATCCTTCCTCATTACTTGTTCCAGAAAATTCAGCTGTCTCTTCCTGATATTAAGTGTAAGTTTCCTTTTTGCTTCTATTCTCTCCAAAAACCTTGTTGTTGCTCACATGTTCGGTCCATGATATCCTCAGCATCCTTCTGTAGAATCATATTTTTGTTGCTTCACGTTTTTCCTTCATCTTTAGGGAGGTTGTCTGGCATTTGCTGCCATATAGGAGGACAAATATCATGTAAGAGTCCAGTACTCTTTTCTTTGTTTCCAACAAAATTTTCTTGTCTCACAACACTTTACTCAGCTCCATGCTAGACAATGCCAATGCTCAGTGTAAAACACAACAAATTAGGATTATCATTGGAGATCTGAATATCAAAGTAAGCAAGGAGAGGAAAGATAAAATAGCAAGTTTAAAACCACTGTGAGAAAAATGAGTCGAACGGTTCATAGCAAATGACCAGGTAATAAAAACATCCAAGTTGAATATGGACACAGAAAAGCCCAAGAGGAGAAACTAAAAGCTAAACTGACTTACATAACTATCTTTTTTTTTTTTTTTTTTTTTTTTTAATCGTATCACCCCGAGCAAGTCGGTAACGCCACTGATGTGCAGGGGGCTATGTAATAGTGAAAAGATTGGAAAAGAGAAAGCCGGAAACCACATCCTAAACAGGGAACAAGGGATGAGCCTCTTAACCTGTTCAATAGACGTGGGTGGAGTGTGAACCGGCCAACAAATCTTTTTTTTTTTTTAATCATTTCACCCCGAGCAAGGCAGAAACGCCACTGATGTGCAGGGGTTACATAAATGTATAGAGATTAATTAGAAAAGAGTGAGGAGTACAAACTAGTTAGAAAGGAACAATAGAAAGCTGAGAAAGCAGGTGCGATGACAGATACATAGTGGAGAGAAAGGGAAGGTTATACAGGGGAGGGGAGAGAGCTAGAGGCCAGTGGTTAGTAGATGAGTATTAACCTGCATTTAAATTTCTGGAGGTTGTAGCCATCAGGAAAGCAAGAATATGGGAGTGAGTTCCACAGGCGGGAAGTGCGAGAGAGGAAGCTGCAGGAGTAGAATTGTCGTCTGCATTTGGCTAACCTGATTGTGAATGGGTGGGACCCAGTTGCCAGTCTGGTTGCACGGGTAAACACCTGTTGAGGAGGCATCAGTGACTTAAGCTCATCCGAGTCACTGCAAAACCTATCCAAAGGCCGACCACCTCCCAATTATATGTAAACTAAGAATGAAACTTTTGAAATTGAAAAAGCTTAATGCAGAAACCCAAAACTGCAATATTTTGCTAATATTTCTAAAATTGGCAGTGTGAAAAAAGATATGATGAACGAATTGGTAATGGATGTCACTTCTCTTAGTGTGTCCCACACTAAGAGAAGTGACATTTGCAAACAACATCATTCCAAAGACAGATGGACAAAGGAGACAGAAAAAAATGCTAAGATATAGATTAAAAAAGTAAAAAAAAAAAAAGGTACAACTATTATTAAAATGATGTTAATAAAAAAGTACTAAATATTACTCTTGAAGACACTCTTCATCCATGGGATGATCATAGCTTTTCCTCTCCTTTATAGCCCATAGCTAGAGTGTCTTTTTGCATATCTCCTAAGCCTTGTTCTGCCAACCATCTACACAAGCTCATTAGGTAGGTGATTTGATATTTTCCTGTGTCTCTCTTGCCTTCTTGTGAGTATCAAATTTTCCAATCCCTCTTTTTTCATTAAGTGTTTCAGAAATTTCAACTCTCACTACTGTTATAACATAAGTGTCCTTTTTGTTTATATTTTGTTTAAAACTATGGTGCTGCTCACATGTTCAGTCCATGATATTCTCAGCATCCTTCTGGAGAACCCCTTTTCTATTGCTTAAATTCTCTTCCCCATCTCTGATGAGATGGTCCAGTTTTCACTGCCATATAGGAGGACTGATATTACATAACAATTCTGTACTGTATTTGTTTGTTTGCAATTAAATTTTTCTGTTTCTTAATACTTTTCTTCATTTTGGAAGAGATCTTTCACTACCCCAATGGGCCATTGGATTTCAGTGTAGTATTTCCCATTCTTTGTTAAAATACTTCCAAGATATTTAAACTTTTAGCTTGTTTAATTTTGATATCATAGATATGTAATTTGCATGTTGTGCTGTTCTTCTTACTGATAACCATACAGTCTATCTTCTTACAGTTGATAGTCTTTTCTTCTTGCTTTCTTTTGCTAATTTCTGTAGGAGTTCCAGTAATTTCCTTTCTGTATCTGCTATCAACACTGTGTCATCTGCATATCTGATGTTCTTCAGATTGTGGTTGCTAGTAATAAATCCTGTTAGGATTTCTAATTCTAAAAGAATTGCATCACTGTAATGGTCGAATAAGTATGGTAAGAAGATATAGCCTTGTATTTTGTGAATTGATTCTGGATAGTATTTACCACAAGAAATTCATCTACCAATAAATAATCATTACCTTTTATATCATCGACATTTATGTATTTTAAAAGTATTAAGTCTATAGATGGTGTTCTTGATCATAATATTAAAACAGGATTTAAAAATTCTACAAGTTACCTTTTGCTGCTTAAAGAATCTTTGACTGCAACATAATTTGCAGGGACATAACCTTCTGCATTTGTGGCAAGGTGACGTGTATAGAGCCACTCATGGTCACTGAAAAAGAGGATTACTTCTTAATGAAATGAGATCACTTAGAAAAAAAGATGACTTCATAAATTGATATAAATGATTTATTTTTAATTATATATATATATATATATATATATATATATATATATTCTTCATTTGTAAATGAGTTTGATCCTAATAACTCTTTTACAAGTAAAAAATATTCAAAAGTTCTACAATATAATTGTATTGAACACTTTTTAATACAACTGTGTACTGGTCTAACTTTATTATGACCAAAAACTAAGTAATTAAATAATCAATATGTGTGTGTGTGTGTGTGTGTGTGTGTGTAAAAAGTGATACAACTCATGTGCGTTGTGGTACAGTGGATATCGGCTCAGAACGAGAAACCGGGGAGCCGAGTTCGAATTCCAGTTGAATCCATTGTATTCACTTATGCGCAAATACCCTTGGGAAAGGTATTAATCCATCTCTTCCTTCCAGTTATGGGTTAAATAACAGGACAGATTGGGTTCTATAGCCTTGATCGGCAACCAGTCTACCGCAGAAAGCAATGGCAAACTACTGCGGGATAATCTTCTGCCCAATCAGTCATGTCTCTTTCGAGACATGATCACCCAAGTGTGTATCACATATGGCACTTAACTGACTGACAATGTCTAAGATATATAAAATTCTGGTCATTCTAACCTTTCAGATATTATTCTGTTTAATGATAAACTTCATCTACAAGTTCAATAATAAAACAGTTCTATAATAATTTAAATATATATATCAGTAAACATTGAAATCAACACTGAGCACCAACAGTCTGTTTCATGCTTAAATGCAATTGTCAGGCCATATGTTATTGCTTGACTATATATGATAGTCAGTAATGCAAAATGGGTAGGTCTATTATAGTTTATACAAGCAATTTTAATGCACCACTAACCAGCATATATATATCATAGAATGAAACACACCACTTACTTGCTACCTATGTTTCAACCACATATATACTTAATCAGTAGCACCCTATGTAAGGCAGTAATTTCATTAACATATAAGGGGCTACTGGTTGTAGAAGAATTAGGAAATACAGTGGAACCTCAACCTACAAATTTAATCCTTTCCAGGAGTGGCTTTGCTACTGAAAATTTTGTATATCAAACCAATTTTCCCTATTAAAAATAATAGAAATTAAATTAATTCATTTCAAGCTTTGAAAATATTAATATAAAAAGCAGTAAAAATCATATTACATTTTTATAGATTATACACAAATAATGTAAATAAATATATTAAATTTTACACTTAAAAAAATTATGCATTATATAATAAAATAAATAAGGGTACAGTTGTGTGTTGTGGTGTAGTGGACATTAGCTTGAAACAAGAAATTGGGTAACCGAGATTGAATTTCAGTTGAATTCGTTGCATTTACTTACGTGCAAATACTCGTGAGAAAGGTATTAATCCAGCTCTTCCCTCCAGTTATGGGTTAAATAATAGGACAGATTGGGTTCTATAGACTTGGCTAGCAACCAGTCTATAGAAAGTAGAACCAGAAAGTAATGGCAACCTACTGTGGGATAATCTTCTGCCCAGCCAATCATATCTCATTTCGAGACATGTTCGCCTAAGCGTGTATCCTGTATGGCAATTAACTGACTAATATATATTATAATAATGTATGCTGTATATAAGACAAATATATAAGAATAAAATATACAGTATAAAATATATCTGCAAATTAGTAGAGTACAATACAGTATAAAAATACAGTATAAAAAATTATTGCAATACTGTATAATACTACAGTATTATTATATATAAAATATAATACTGTAGTATTATGCAGTATTATTTGCCTTATAAAATATACAATAATATAATATATAGAGCATAAAAATATAAAATACAATATATTTAGATAAGATTAAAAATTATTTACAATATATTTATATTAAATATCTAGTTTAAAATGCAGTGGCAAAAAAAACATTCTTAATTTGGTAAGTCAAAATTAATTTGTAAGTGGAAGCAAATTTTCTGACAATTTTCTTTTGTTTGTATGGCAAGTTTTTCATAAGTGAAGGTGTTCATAAATTGAGATTCCACTGTATATCTTTCTCTGGTATAGAAAGAAACCCCAACTCACAGTCCTCAATATTCGAAAACCTAAGGCTTGCTGTTTCCCATTCATGTAATATGTTCTCACCTAGGACATAGATGAATCCAGCCCATTTGAATTTGGAATTCTAAGCATGGCTTCTCCAGACATAGACATATCTCCATATTATATATAAGACTCTTTCCTTTTTGTTTTACCTTACAATCTGCTGATATTATTCTCTGCTTGGAACATGTGCATATATATTTTTGTGTATGTCTAGAAATCTCTCTGAGAACAAAGCATGTTTTTCAATCATTTACCATTCAGCCATTCTGTTTCATTCATGAACTATGGTGTATATCATGGATACAATAATGTCTATAAGGAGGGAAAATGGAGAATAAATCATTCTAGCATAGCTCTCTCCCATTACAACAGTAATGAGAATGACAACCTTTAGAAAAATTACTTACCTGTCATCCAGAAGAAGCAATTCATCATCTTTCTTGAAAGAGAGCTCATTTTTTAATCCGCTGTAGTCATACAGACCATATAGAATGACAGCTAATAAAAAGAAAATTGCAAATATACTTAGAATATTATGCACTAATGAAAAATAAAATTATTTTTCATTTTATACAAGTATTTGCATGGAAATGCATTTTATGAAAATGACTAGAATTCACACTCCTATTTTTCTAAAATATCTTCACGAGAATAAGAATAAATAATATTTGCATTTTCTTTTCACAATTAGGGCCTAGAAAAATTCTCTTACAGGTAATTTACAAGAGCTATTCTTCAAAAATTTAAATGTAGAACAGTTTTTTTATAAATTAAATCCACTCTTTATCACTCTTTCTAGAACTGATTAGAGTTTCCTTCAGAAATCAGAACTTGTTTAATTTTAAACCTCATTTTAAGTTGTGGTCAGGTTAATCATTACACAACTTGAAGCTGTGCTTGCTACTGACAAAATGTACAAAATTCTTCACTTGCTTTGATAAATCTAAACACAAATGTGAATGCTTCTATATGACACAAAACATGAAAGAATTTAACAGGCAGACATGAAAGAAAATTTAAGAGTTTTACTACAGGGCCTATGGCTTGGTCATGTATTGAGAATGTTTAGTGAAAGAATATGTAGTGGATAGGAAATTAAGAATTAAAATCAACTTTCTTCTTCACTTTTACAAAAATTCACAATGACGTGTAAAATCCTGGTTTTGCCAAATAGAAAAAGGATTGACCTCATGCTTATGGAAAAAGTTGTTGAAACTGGATTTCATGAGTAGATGTTAAATTTGTTTTCTGACCAATGTGAGCAATTTGCAAGACTAAGAAGACTTTGTGATTTAGTGCGAAAAAACTAAAGGACTATATAAATGACTTTGACCAGGTCAGTCAGTCAGATGGAAGCAGCAACAGAGAGACATAACTAAAATGTAAACTAAAAAGAGAGACATAACTAAAATGTAACAGGAGAAACTTCAACCATGACTGACCCAGATGTAAGGTTGCGTTGCACACTGTTCTTTTTCTCTTTCTTTCTCTTGTGCTGATTCCTTTTACTTCTCCATTCCAAGATATTCCTACTGAACAAATGCTCATACATACATACATATGTATGCATATACTCTTACCAACAAATTACTACTACAAAAATTTCTTGATACCCTTAACTTTTTAATTGAACATTAATTTCCACTAATTCTTGTTATTCTTTCTCTTTAATAAATTTCTATTTTAACCTGAAAAATGTATATTTTTATTCTTCTACTATTCCACACAAATTCCACAATTTCCAACCAACCTTCTGATGAAAACTTTCTGATAATTCTGATGATAATGAAAATAACTTTTTGATGATGAATACAAGTAATCTGTAAGCTATAGGAAGTTTGGTTATGTATAACACAAGGCCAAATTAATAAACATTAACCATCCCCCTATAGTTACAAATACATGAGGTGGCTATAACATGGACACCAATTAAAAAAAGAAGAATATTTTGTTTTTTTAATTGAATTCACCTCAAGTAAATAGTAAAGCTACTAAGGCACAAGGGGTTAGTGGGTGGGGAGAGAATTAGAAAGCAGAAACATTATTAAGAAGAGAGAACAATAAAATATTAATCAGGAAAACAGTACATAATGGTTGACATTGCATTTATATTTTTGAAGGTTAAAGTTGACTGGAAAGCATGGTGCTGGAAAGGAGTTCCACAAATGAGAAGTGAAAGAAAATAAATTGTTTGCATAGAACATATGGTTATATCTAGCTAGCTCAACTATAAATTGAGGAGACCTCATTACCAGTGTAGTGCTGACCTTAAATTCATAAAATCTAAATACCACAGTGAAGAGCTCATCCAAACAATTACCATGAAAGCATTTATAGAAAAGGAACAGAAACAACTTTAGAGTGATGGGAAAGTGACTGAAGTCAAGATGCCAGGTCAGGACAAACAATATTGCTGATTCTTCTTTGGATTCTATCAGTCAGTCAGACAGTTAAGAGCCATATGTGATACACGTTTGGGAAATCATGTCTTGAAAGAGACATGACTAGGCAGAAGATTATCCTGCAGTAAGTTGCCATTATTTTCTGTGGTAGACTAGTTGCCAGCCAAGGCTACAGAATCCAATCTGTTCTTTTATTTAACTCATAACTGGAGGGAAGAGTTGGATTAATAGCTTTTTCAAGGATATGTGTGCATAAGTGAATGTAAGTGAATTCGAATTCATCTCCCCGATTTCTCGTTTCGAGACGATATCCACTGTACCACAACACACATCCTGGATTCTATCAAGAATCTTTAAATATATAGCAGGAGCACTGGACCATATGTGGCAGCAATATTCTAAGCATGAACAAATGGTAGTCTCTTAGCTATGTAGGACAGATTCTGGAGAGAAAATTTGTCTAGCATGACACAGTGAACCAACTTTCTTAGTAGCTGACCTAGCAATGAACTCAATATAGTCTTTCCACTTCATGTCAACCTGAGAAGGCAAAACAGGTCATTCTCTTGGAGGTTAGCATCAACTAAGCTGATGGAATGCAGTAAGAGGTCTTTCAGATGATTAATAGAGAATAGTATTGACTGAAATCATCTAACAGAAGAGGGTGATAGAGAATTTCAGTTGGCTGTACACAAGGAATTTTGATCTCCTTTCAGTACTTATCCACACAACATAAGCAGCCAGGCCCAGTGAAGTTACAATCACATTAGAAATGTCAATATTTCCAATTTTGCACTTTGGAAACAGTAATATATATAAAAAAGTTGTAAAATTTAACTTATTTACAGAAATCATGATAAATTTTATTTTACTATCAAGTCCCATGGCAAGTGGAAGTAATCCTCATAAAACACAGAGTAGGGACAGGTAAATGAATAATTAATTTTTTTATTACTATTCATGGTTTATTAATTTAACAGTAAACACTATGATTCCAAAAACTGCTTAATTTATAAATGTTATCTTTCAGAACTATTCTGATGAAAATGTTTTTTTTTAAATAAATTTTTTTTTATATATATAATATACTACTGGGCCTCATCATTCTTTTTTTAAAAAGTAAATGAAGGTATTGGCATAAATATTTACATTACTAATGTGTAGAATATTTTACATCAATTATAGTAGAGTAATGATTACTCTAATGATATAGTAACAATTTTATGAATTTCAGTAGAAAGTTTAACATTATCATATAAGATTTTCTTCATGTGGCGTTTTTCTTCAGAATGTAAGTGATCGCAGACTTCTGCTTGCCTCAATATTTTTCCTTTTGGTATCTCTACCAAACTCCGCTCCGCCATCTATTTTCTCAAGTCCATTGAATATGTCTCACATCGCTTTCCCCTGTCTCTCTGTCCCTCTATCTGTCCTGTGAGTATTAGATTCCACAAACCCTCCTTCCTCATTGTGTCCAAGGAACCTCAGCTGTCTCTTCCTGATGTTAAGTACAAGTTTTCTTCTCATTTGCATCCTCTCCAACACCTTTTTGTTGCTTATGTGCTCAGTCCATGGTATCATCAGCATCCTTCTGTAGAACCATATTTCTGTTGCTTTGAGTCTTTCCTTCATCTTTGAGGAGGTTGTCCAGCATTTGCTGCCATATAGGAAGACAGATATCATGCAACAGTCCGATACTTTTTTCTTTGTTTCAGAGAAGATATTCCTGTATCTCAGTACTATGGTTAGCTTTTGAAATGCATCCTTAGTTATACAAATGCATCTTTGGATCTCAGTGTTGCACTTTCCATCCTCTGTCAAAATGCTTCCCAGGTATTTAAATTTCTTTACTAATTTTATTTTAGTTTCCCTGACCTGCAGCGGGCATTTTGGGATCTTTTTGCTGATGACCATGCATACAGTTTTCTTGAAGTTTATGCTCAGTCCTTTCTCCTCACTTTCTTGCTACCTTGTGTAGGAGGTCCTAGGTTACTGAAGCTAAAAAAATATTGGTTTGTAATTAAAAATTATAATAACAGAATATGCACATATTTTATGGCAACTAATGTTTAAAAAAAAGTAAATGAAAAGTCATTGTAAGAAGAATAAAATTACAAAAACCAGAATAATTTAAATGTATACCTCATTAATTTTGTGAATTGATGGATTTTTTTCATATAAAGAAAACATTCAAAATCAGACCTCCAACATTTGAATAAATATTCATCTTTGCTTGCAAATTGTCATCTACCAATTTAAATTTACTGTTCAGAATGCTTTATAGATTCTGAATTAGGCTATGGTCAGGCAAAAAAAAAAAAAAAAATTAAAAATTAAAAATTAAAAAAAAATTCACTTAATCAAGTGCCTTCGAAGCCTATTTTTTCAGGTCTTCATTAGTTTCCTTCATCAAATGTAATGGAGTCGTGTATAAAAGTCAAAACTCTGACTAGTGCAGACCCATCCTGATTGGGGGCCCTGGGTAGTGCTTTGTAATCCTTGCTATCATATCAACATTTGCTTATTTCTACTTACATTTATGTATATTAAAAGATAAACAGGCACAACTATTAAAGGATGAAAGATTTTCACAGGTTTTGGTACTATTCTGGGGGTCTTTTTCTTATTTTTGTCCAAATCTGTGTATTTGTTTTGCTCATGCTAAGTCTCAAAAAACACTAAATAAAATTCACTATTATTTATCCATAATTTTGAATGTCTTTTCTAGTATTCCATGCAAATTAGCCCAGCCTTATTTAAGTTATTTAAGTAGTTAGCTGACAGGCCAAGCAGCAATCCACTGCATCACACTTGACGCTGAGAGCTATGTCATGACTATTGTTATGCACAGAGATACGTCACAACTATGGCTACACACAAGACTCAACAGTGTTAAAATTATTCAACTTTTAACAAGAAAAATCTCAAGTTGATGTTAAAAATTGCCACAAAACATTGTTGATTTATTCAAGATGGAATGATCTATTATGATATGCCTCTGATTTGTATTCAGATATCTTTTATCTATTTTCAATTTTTCTAGGAAAGAAAACTGAATTAAATTGGCAACCGAAGACTTGAAGATTCTGTTTTTATCCACCTGGCCTTTTATCAAGTGTAGCATGGCCTTTATAAAAAAAAAAACACACACATTAAAAAGTATTTTGTTGCCAATTCAATTTTCTTTACTCATGGATGTCTTATCGTGCCTAGTGATTTGTCTTACACGTTTTTCTACTTGATTTAGGATTCAACATCTTATGCATTTCAAAACTTCATTACTGCCACAATAATTAAAACTTTCATAGCTTGAAAAAGATTATTTTAATTTACTCTTTTTTGAGATATAAT
Organism: Ascarosepion bandense; assembly: GCA_037127315.1. NCBI lineage: Eukaryota > Metazoa > Mollusca > Cephalopoda > Sepiida > Sepiidae > Ascarosepion > Ascarosepion bandense. The sequence continues at coordinate 1,511,450 of JBBBDQ010001081.1, read as the reverse complement.
AACAAAGCTAGTACTCAATCTGTCAGAACTGCATCAGAATTGTCTAGGCTCCTGAAAGAAATTCTTCAGTTTGCTGATCATTTTAGATATACGAGGATTGATTCATTTTCAAACAAAAGTGTTCATTTTTGAATTGATGCGTTTAATTTGGAGACATGTTGTGGCACGAATTTACAGATTATTTCAGCCCTCAAAAGGATGGAAAAATGATTTAAGCAGGCGACTACTTCACTCAATGCATTGAAGATTGATTCACCTTCAAACAAAAGTGTTCAATTTTGAATTTATGTGTTTATTTTGAAGACACGTGGCACAAATTTGCAGATTATTTCAGCCCTCAAAAGGATGGAAAAATGATTTAAGCAGGCGACTACTTCACTCAATGCATTGAAGATTGATTCACCTTCAAACAAAAGTGTTCAATTTTGAATTTATGTGTTTATTTTGAAGACACGTGGCACAAATTTGCAGATTATTTCAGCTGCCAAAAAGATGGAAAAATGTCTTAAGCAGGCCACAACTTAGATCTTCACTCAACACATTCAGATGTGGTTTCTAGCTGTCTCTCTCCTGGTCATTTTTATACAATTTTGAAAGTATCCAGGTGGTTTAGGGCAAAGCTCAGTTTGGCTAAAATCAAAAATTTCCTTGCTCTTTTGATTTGCCAAAATTATTTTAATTATTTTCTGGCATTCATTTTTTTTTGTCAATTTCTAGTTGCAATATTCTAGACAATGGACTATTTTTGTCAATTTCTAGTTGCAATATTCTAGACAATGGACTATTTTTGTCAATTTCTAGTTGCAATATTCTAGACAATGGACTATTTTTGTCAATTTCTAGTTGCAATATTCTAGACAATGGACTATTTTTGTCAATTTCTAGTTGCAATATTCTAGACAATGGACTATTTTTGTCAATTTCTAGTTGCAATATTCTAGACAATGGACTATTAAACTTCCATTTCATAGCTGTCATTTATTTCTTCTCATTATTTCTATATGAGAGTTGCCTTCTTATTAGTTGAGAGAAGTGTAGAGCAAGAAGGGTAGAGCAAAAAGGGTAGAGCAAGAAGGGTAGAGCGTGAGAGAAAGAGATATGGTTTTTTAAGGAAAGTAAATGCGTTATCTTAATTAGAAATGTTTTTAAAAGTTATATTTTTACATTTTGGCGTGCCACAGATTACAGTTATATTTTTGTTGTGGATCTTTGTTGCCAATTTGTTGTGGCAAATCTTAATGCAAATCTTTGTCGCCAATTTGTTGTGGTGTTTTTGTGGCAAAACTTTGACACAATGTTGTAGTGAACATTTAGTGCCGGAGGTAAGATATGGAACACAGAAGGTAGGTTCAAAACAGTGTATTAGTATAACAAGAACATAAGTAAAATGTAAGTGTTAGTAATTAAGTAATATAGAAATAAGTAAGTTCGAACTGTACAGTTACACTGTGTATTGCCTGAATAGTAGCTGTCGTCAACTGCCTCCCTAACTGCCTTCTGGAAGTCATACAGGTAATCAGATATAACGAGAGGAAGAGTCCATTCCTCATAGGAGGGCATCATAACAATTTTGAACTCTTATAACTGTAAAAACATTCTTTGTGAAAGTGTATTGATCAACCAACTCCCAATAATAATCTTATTAATGGCAATATTAAATGTTTCCTTAAATAAAAATATTCAGCATTAATTGACTAAACAACCAGTACTACTTTCAATTGAAACCAATAAATTCTTTTTACTGGAATAAATTTTTGGGGGAAAATTTTTTTTCAAATCTAGTCACCATTATTGTAGTTTCACACAACACTGCACATTACTGCAAAAACAAAATATTAACCTAAAAACCCTAGTCATGTTCTTAAATAGCCTCATAAAATCAAGACTTTTATATCGATGTCATTTATGGTACCATACTTGTTCAGAAATATCTAAACTTCTTCTATGTGTCCTGTCCCTTCAGGACGTAGGCGATCATGGCATTCCACGTCTCCCTATCCTTTGTGGCTCTTAGCACACCTCCTGTTGAACCATGCAACTCTCGTTCCATCATCCACCTGATTAGGTCCTTCAAATATGTTATCCGTTGCTTTCACCTGTCTCTTTTCCCTTCTATCTGGCCTGTTAGTATCAGGTTCTTCAAGCCCTCCTTCCTCATTGCATGTCTTAGGAAGTTCAGCTGTATGCATAAAACCACTTTCTAAGATCAACAGTTAAAAATAACTGAGTAAGTAAAGCCTGTAAGTTTTAGTAAAGATAACACTTCTTTAAACTTTGAGGACTGGTGCTACAGAATTACAAACAAACCAGATGATAGACACCACATCACTTGACGACTTTCAACAGCAGCAACAGCTAAAAGGGATAGCACATGTAACTCAAGAAGACAATAATGATGATCAAGATACTGATGTTCCACATTACTTCAAATAAAAGGTTAGTGTAGTGACACTGGCAAAATAATATGCCTAATTTGCATAAGTGCAAGAGAGAGCCTATATAACTCTTCACTAAGAATAAGTATGGACAGTCTTAGCAACTGAGGAGCGCTAAATCTCACTTTATATCAGTTAAGAAGGAAATCTCCATATACTGGTAAGAGCAATAACAGTTAATGAACTTGAGAAACATATTTTTCTAAAAGATTATTTTAAGAAAAATATTTTTAAAATTTCAGTGAAAATCAGTATCAGTTCAGTCAGTTAAGTACCATACGTGAAACACACTTGGGCAATCATGTCTCGAAAGAGACATGACTGACTGGGCAGAATATTATCCCGCAGTAGGTTGCTATTGCTTTCTGTAGTAGACTGGTTGCCGACCAAGGCTATAGAACCCAATCTGTCCTGTTATTTAACCCATAACTGGAAGGAAGAGACGGATTAATACCTTTCCCAAGGGTATTTGCGCGTAAGTGAATGCAATGAATTCAGCTGGAATTCGAACTCGGCTACTCGGTTTCTTGTTCTAAGCCGATATCTAATGCACTACAACGCACATCTCAGTATCAGTTACTTGACCAATAAATGCTGAATATTTTCTATTAAGAATCAGCTAATATTACTATTGTCATTCTAAAAGGATCATTGCAACTTTTTGTCATGAAAACGTATATTTTATGGATGTATACATGGTAAAAGCAAGCAAATCATATTTAGATACTAAAATTTCTTTAAGGTGCTGTTATTATTATACACTGATTATTTCAGATCAATTTCCTCATCTTTGCAGTTTTCCCAGCCTCTTAGCTGTAGTTGCTTAAGTTGGCCTTTCTGTGGCATTCCTCTATATTCTATGAATCTCAACAACTTGCTAATGTAGGACAGGTTAAATATCCTTTATCACAAATTAAAAATTCCAAGAACCCTTAAAATCTGAAGGTTTTTCAGGTGCTGATATGACTTGCCGCAAATGAAAAATTACAGAAAACACTGGGAAGGTTCCTCGACGATGTTCAGCTGTTGTAAATGACCTCATTTACCATTGGTGGTGGTACCCCAGCCCAGTTATGTATTCTACGTTAGCACCAGTTTTTTTGTTAGTGACCGTCACAGCTACATTTTCATTTGTGGATTACTTACCAGGTGTTTTGTGCTCAGTAAATATATTATTTAAAATATCAAAAGTCCTACATTAATATACTTTTTTGTAAGTAATGATCATGTTTTTTTTTACATGTATAGAAAGTACAAAACCTTATTTTTATATAGAATCTGAATTTCACCACTTAAAATTTCATGTGAGCATTACATAACTAGTGTCATTACTTGTATCTGTATATACACTAAATTTATTAAATTATATATAAAAATAACTATTTTATGGGTATATGTTATTTATATAACATTACTTACAGAGTATATGTTATATAAAACTACCTTCAAGGTATATGTATGAGTTGTGTTATGAAATATAAAGGAATGTCATTTTTATACTTGGGTTCCATTCCCAAGCAGCCAAGTTTTATAGATGCTATATACAAATTAAATAGCCTGTATTTTAAAATCTGAAAATATCTGAAAACTGAAGCACTTCCAGTCAGAAGAATTTCAGATAAGGATTCTCATCCTGTATACTATTCTCATTTCTTTTCCTGTTATATGCCCTGACTTTGTAGGGAATTCCAGAACTTGTAACACTAATGATGAAAAATTATAAAAATATATGTGATATATATATGTGTCATATGTGATACATACTTGGGAAATCATATCTCTTTCCATTCATGACTTACTAAGTAGAAAATTTTCCCCTATAGTACATTATTCCTTTCTTTCTGTGGTTGACCGATTCTCAACCAAATCTATAGGAACTAGTCTGTCCTGATATTCAACATATTTAGGGAGAGAAGAGATAGATTCGTACCTTTCACGAAGGCTATTTGGAATTAAGTAAATCTAATGAACCTGACTAGAATTCAAACTCATCTCTTTGATTGCTCATTCTGAGCTGATATCCATTACCCCTACCCCCCACATCAAAATTGTATTAAAAACAGTTGCGTTGTAGTGCAGTGGATATCGGATATCGGCTCTGAATGAGAAATCAGGGAGCCGTGTTCAAATTCCAGTTGAATTCATTGCATTCACTTACGCGCAAATACCCTTTTATCTCTTCCTTTCAGTTATGGGTTAAATAACAGGACAAATTGGGTTCTATAGCCTTGGCTGGCAATCAATCTACTGCAGAAAGCATGGCAACCTACTGCGGGATAATCTTCTGCCCAGTCAGTCATGCCTCTTTCGAGACATGATCGCCCAAGCGTGTTTCACGTATGGCACTTAACTGACTGAATCCTTATTTATTATACTCACAAGGTGTAACAGGTGTTGGTGAATGGGCTGACTCATCATTGGTAGGATATGGAGTGTAGCTGTTTGATCTTGCAGTAATAACTGGAGTTGCATCAATTTTTTTTACAGGTGTTGCTGTTTCCCGAGAGAAAGGAAAACAAGGACAAATGTTTCCCATTTTGTATTTTCAGTCAGTTTGGAAAAGTTTCTGAAAAGAAAAACAATTTCATAGAATACAATCACTCATAACACAATTACCAGATTTTATGAAATATAACTTTTTTTAGGTTTTGTCAAGAATCTCTAGGTATATAGCAGAAACAAATGATCAGTTGTAGCAGCAGCATTTGAAATATGACCTGAGGATCTTTTTTAACTATTACTGGAGATTAAAAAATTGGGTGTATATGCTACCATAGTAAATAAGATCCAATGCCATGATAGCACTGAACTGTTTACAACAAATCACAAAACTGAGGGGCATATGGGCACATTATGTTCTCATACAATCAACAAAATTAAGCAACATGAGCCTGGTCAGTACCTACATGAATGACCATTTGGGAAAACCAGGTGCTGCAAGCATAGATGCACAGATAGTGTATTGGATAATAGCTTGAAATTGTTAATTGAAGAGCTGAGTTCCAATTCACATTGGGTTTGTTACATTCACTTACATGCAAATACTTCTGGGAAAGTTATGAAACCACCTCTTCTCCCTCAGCTATGGATTAAGTAATAAGATTTGTATTACTAAATCATTATTATCTCCAAAAAATAAAATTGCTTAAAAAATATTCTTACAATCTAAAAATATTTTCTGGCTTTAAATAACATGCAAAGGGTTGTTAAATCATGAAAAATTAATCATTATTCATTGTGATTACTGATTTGAGAAGACTTTACTCAGCATCAAATATTGCTTATTATCTTCTTTCTTTGATGTCAAAAATCAAATAGAATTACACTAACTTCCTCAAATAAAAAATATATTAAAAAATGCCATATTTCTTTTCTTTATAATCATTTCACTCCAAGCAAGGCAGGACTACCACTGTGTGCAAGGGGTTGCACTGAGGGAAAAATAAGGTAAAGGGCATGTCAAAGAAAGATAAGAGATGAGGTTCAAGTAGATAGAAGATGGCAATTGATGTTGCATTTAAACTTTTGGAGATTGTAGCTATCAGAGAAGCAAATGGAAGGAAGATCAAAAAAAGGAAGTACAAGAAAAGAAAACTGTTAGAATAGGAGAAGCAGTTACAGTTAACTATTTTGATGGTAAAAGAGTTGGATCTAGATGCCAATCTTGTAGCACGCATACATACATGTGGTCTGGGAACCAAGAAAAAAATTCGTAAGAATGAAAATACTTGAGAAAAGACAGAGGAAAGCCCAACACATCATGAGAAAGTGACTGAAGGTGGGATTCCAAGTCAGGATTGATTATATTGCAAATCCTCTTTTGGATTTTGTCAAGAACCTCAAGATGAATAGCAGAAGCACCTGACCAGATATGGCAACAGATGAAAGGTAGATTTAGAAATGTGCAAAATAGATTCTGATGAGAAAAACTTTCTGGTCTAAAACAGTGACCCTAATTTCCTAGCAATAGATTCAATCTTTTTTTTTTTTTTTAAAATCATATCACCCCGAGCAAGGTGGTAACGCTACTGATGCGCAGGGGGTTACATAAAAGTGAAAAGATTGGAAAAGAGAAAGCCGGAAACCACATCCTAAACAGGGAATAAGGAATGAGCCTCTTCACCTGTTCAATAGATATGGGTGGAGTGTAAACCGGGCGATAGTTTAGTCTGTCTACTCCAATTGAAAAAAAAAAAGAAAAGAGTGAAAAGATTGGAAAAGAGAAAGCCGGAAACCACATCCTAAACAGGGAACAAGGGATGAGCCTCTTCACCTGTTCAATAGACGTGGATGGAGTGTGAACTGGGTGATAGTTTAGTCTATCTACTCCAATTTCATTTGAGGCCAAGTAGGTACAGTGTGTTACTCTCTTGGACATTACCATCATCCATTCTGAGGGTAGGCAGGAATGTTTCTCTATGGTGGTTAAAAGAGAGCAGCTTTGTTTTAAAGGCATTCAAATTTATGAGCCATTTCCTACCCCATTTAATCACTGATTAGATGTCCTTTTGAAGGGCAGCAGACAGGGTTACTTTGTCAGCCTTGGCAGATTTCTTATTGTGACAGGAGTAAATGGTGGTGTCATCTGCATAGATGCCTATTCAAGGAACTGATTACATCAGGAGATCATTAATGAAGATCAGAAAAAGTGTAGGACCTAAGATAGAGCCTTGAGAAATATATGAAATCTTCTTGGCCCTCTTTCCTCAAAATTGTGCCCTGGAAATTTTAACTCTTTTTGATGTTAAGTATAAGTGTCCATTTTGTTTCTAATTTTTCTACAACTTTGTTGTGGCTCATGTTTAGTCGATGGTAAAGAAGAAAAAATATTATTAGTATATTTGTAGAAAAGGTACAAGGAAACTATGCTATGGAGGTGGGGAACTGACTGATGCCAAGAAGCCAGGTCAAGACCAATAGTATTGCAGATTTTTTGTATTTTATCAAGAATCTCTAAATGCATAGAAGCAGCAGCAAATCAGATGTGGTGACAATATTCAATATATGGATGAATGGTAGACATATAAATGTATAAAATAGTCAGTTTGTTTTGACAGAATTTGTTTTTCAACATTTGAATAAATGGGGTGGGTAGCAAATAAGATGTGTATGTGTTTTTAGTTTAAAAAATTAATAAATGAGGTGGGAGGTTCAAATAAAAGTGGGTATTTTTTTTTCTTTTTTTAAAGAGAGAGAGCTGGCTACTAATAAGTAATTAATATATAAGCATGTCTAGAGATTAGATGCATTGAAGAATTTTAGTTAAACATCTCATGTTGTATGGCTTTTTTTTCAGATAAGCAATATGGCTTTCGGATGTACAGTGGATATCAGAACGAGAAACCAGGGAGCTGAGTTTGAATTCCAGTTGAATCCATTGTATTCACTTACGCGCAAATACCCTTGGGAAAGGTATTAATCCATCTCTTCCTTCCAGTTATGGGTTAAACAGCAGAACAGATTGGGTTCTATAGCCTTGGTCGGCAACCAGTCTACTGCAGAAAGCAATGGCAACCTACTGTTGGATAATCTTCTGCCCAGTCAGTCATGTCTCTTTTGAGACATGATTGCCCAAGCGTGTATCACATATGGCACTTAACTGACTGATTGAATATGGCTTTCATTTCTCCAGGTCAACTGCTAATGTACTGACAATAATTACTGAAAGAATTCATTAAGCTCTAGATAAGAATGGTGAAGCCTGAGCTGTAGCCTTGGACATCTTGAAAACTTTTGATAAGGTTTGGCATACAAGTCTACTCCAAAAGCTGAAAAGTTATGGTGTCTTCTGACAAATTCATGGATTGATCCTTTCTTTCCTATGGAATTGTAAAATGGAAGTTATTCTGAACTGTCACTCTTCTGGATACTTTTGTACTAATACTAATGCCCCTCAGAGCTCCATCTTCACCCTACTTCTTAATTTTTGATGACATCAATTCTCAACTTTTTATCTATACTAATAGCACAACCACAACACAATCTCAAGAGTATGTGTGATCAGTCTGATAAGGTCAAATTTGCAGCTGATGACCAAAAGAACCTTCAGTCTGTAGTTAACTGGGGCAAATAATGGCTTGTTAAATTTAATGCCTCCAAAACAAAACTGATTTTTAGTAATCATCTGAGAAATCTCTTGCTGCCTTTTCATCAGCATGGCTGATGCTAACCTCCAAGAGAGTGACTCATTGCACCTTTTTGGGTTAACATTCTCAGTTGACATTAAGTGGAAGAATTATATTAAATCTATGGTTAAATCAGTTGCTAAGAAAGTTGGTTCACTGCTGTACTAGGCAATTTTTTTTCTCTAGAATATATCTTACATATCTATAAGTCTACCATTCATTCCTACTTAGAATATTGCTGTCACATATGGGCCGTTGTTTCTGCTATTTATCTAGAGCTCCTTGATGAGATCCAATGAAGAATTAGCAATATTAATGATCCTGATCTGGCATCTCAGCTTCAGTTACCTTCTCTACAGGTTGCCTCCCTGTGCCTTTTTAATAAATATTTTCATGGTAATTGTTCAGATGAGTTCTTTGCTATGGTATGTAGATTTTTTGACTGGCAATGAGATCTCAACAATTTACAGTTGAACTATGTAGATGTAATTGTAAGTCCTGTGCTAAGTTTCTTTTCTGACACTTCCCAATTGTGGAACGCTGTTCCAGTACCATGCTTTCCAGCCAACTTTAATCTTCAAAAACTTAAATGCAACGTCAGTCATTATTTACTGTCTTGATTGCTCTTCTTTTTTCTCACTTCTTAGTAATATTTCTGTTTCTAATTCTTCTACACCCACTAACCCTTTGTGTCTTAGTGGCTTTACTGCCTTGCATGAGATGAACTCTCTTAAAAAAATATAAAATAATACAGAATCAAGATAAATAAGAATTCATTTTTTTCCATTATAGAATTTTACTAAACTGTGAGGTTTATTATTTAATGTTATGAGTTCACAATGATGCTGTCCTATCTATGCTGCTATATGCTGCAAAAACATGGCATCTCAGCAAAACCTTCATCATCCACATATCCTATGCCCTAAAGACCATCAAGTGGGTACAATGATCTGCTCTTGCGTACAATGAGGACCAGCCAACTGAGGATCCGCTGCACCATTGTTCAGTGTTGTGTTTCTTGGTGCAGTTATGTTCTGCAACGATTTCATGACAATCATATCAAAGTCGTCTACCAGTTTAACCCACAATCTGTGAGCTGGAGATGAACTTGTGGCAGACCAAGCCGCCAATGGATGAACGTCATCTACCAGGACTTCCAGAAGATCAGTCTGGACAATATTCCAGTGTTCTGCCAAAACTGGGAGAAAGAACAATGTAGCTTTTGTGAGATCAACACCTTTATGACATGAGATTTAGCAGCAGTGATGTTTAAGTCAGTTAAGTACCATACATGATACATGCTTGGGCGATCATGTCTCAAAAGAGGCATGACTGAATAAGCAGAGGAAGATTCTCCTACGGTAGGTTGCCATTACTTTGTACAGTAGACTAGTTGCTAACCAAAGCTGTAGAAACTAATCTGTCCTGCTATTTAATTCATAGCTGGAGGGAGAAACGACGGATTAATATCTTTCCCAAAGGTTTTTTGTATGTAAGGAAATATAACGAGTTCAGCTGGAATTCAAACTTGGCTCTCCAATTTCTTGTTCCAAACTGATATCTACTCCATCACAACACACGGATTTTCCAAATTTTAATAATGCTTCAACAAGATTTCACTTTGGCTCCTGGCAACATCAAAAGAATGTCTTCAATTATCTACCACTTTTATTGACAAGCTTATACCTTAGGACACAGCTGAAAAATTCAACCTTCTTTCTTTTCTTCCTCTGTTGATTTAAATCTTTCTTTTTCACTCACATGTATACAGATCTTTTATTTAAACTCAAACATCTAAATTGAATATTTATTTAAAAAAAAAAAACCTTTTCTTTTTCAATGAATTTAAACTTGAACTAATTTCCTTTACTGTTTTTGGGCCATGATTGTCTTGGTTGAACTAAGTATCTAAAATTATTTTCTGAACACTTTGATGTGGTGTAATGGAAGAAGACCCATTGGGCGGCCACAGCTGCAGTATCGTGACATCATAAAAAGTGATATGAAAGTTGTGGACATCAACACAGAATCATGGGAGAGCGTAGCAGTCAACCGGACAAAATGGAGAGAAACCCTGGCCCAACAACTCGAATCATGGGAGGAGCAACTGACACAGGTTGCTGTGGAGAGGCGGGTTTGCAGAAAGCAAAATGACAGATCCGACAGACCAGAAACAAAGCATAAATGCAGTCTCTGCAACAAAGACTATCACTCCCGCATTGGTTTCTATAGTCACAGATGCTGATGCTCCAGCCAAGCAGACAACTAGGATGCTACCCATAGTCAACCCTGACCAATGGAGGCCTACTACTAATGGTTAGCAATCTTGTCTCACTAGATCAATTAAAACAGAGTGGTGATGCACATAAGCAATGGGTTGCAGCTAGAATTGACAATTCAGAGAGCTGAGTTCATTACATTCATTTACAGGCTAATACCCTTGGAATGCTGTGAATCCAACTCTTCTTCCTCCAGTTATGGATAAATAGTAAAACATACTTGGTTCTATAGCCTTGGGTGACAACTAGTCTAGGAGAAGGAAAATTCAAAACTATTTGTAGTCCTGGTAAAGCATATAATGTGCAACTAAAGAAAAGGATCATTCACATAAACTCAATAATTCTGACTACAGTCAAGTAAGATCAATCCTCACTGGGTGCTCTACACATTCGATCTTGTGCCACATCTAAATGACGCTTAGAAAACCATTTATCACTTCAACATGTTTGTCTCACTAGATTAATTATAACTAAGTAGTGAGTGATCTTCAGTGTGCTTCTTAATCTTGGCCTTGTGCCAGAACTAAGCTATGCTTAATAAATCCCTATATAAAATTGTGATTATTACACTGTTAATCAATGTATACATTGAATTGATTTATTTTGAAATTGCACAGATTTTTACAGAATTTTGTCAGGGAACTCACAGTTAATTTAAATGCATCTTCAAATAAATGTAAACCTTATATTCCCTCCTTTCTGATATATCCGCACTGTTTCCCATATACAATCTGTAATTGTTTTCGGACAAACACATTCTAAAGAGAAATTTCCTGAAACTCTCAAAGGTTATAAACAAGGTTGGCACACAGAAACTAATCTTCCTTGAAGCAAAATAATATTTTTAGGCATGTGATACTTTATGGTGATTAATAAGAGTGGCTTTCACCTTGTAAGCAGGTTATAATTTACTAATCTTACTCTAGTTTGACACAAGGATAAACGAATGGGGTACTCAGTGGAGACTGAACACACTAATCAGTATTATTGGTCAATCATACTTCCTCACTAAATATTATCTCACTCAGCGGTGTCCCTCCTTGTAAGTTGATTCATTTGTAAGTACAATGGGATTGGCAGAGTAATTTTAGTGAGTAATATTAGTCTAGTTTATTGTCATTGACAGCTGTTTCCGTGGATGTGAGATCCTGTAAAAAAGAGAAGTTTGTTTTTCTCATCAGCTATCTGTGGAAATTTGAGTATCCATTTTGAAGTGTTGGAAAAAATAAACAAGATGAAATTCTTAAAATTGACAAGAGTTTGGCCACAAGTTGAAAGCAAATCTCAATGCAGATTTCATGAATAAAATAAAAGCAAATTTAATGTAGGAAAAATCCAAAGGCACATTGAGAATACAAAAGATGTCTTCCAAAAGCTAGACAGTATTAATAAATAAGAAAGTTTTGCTAGAAATAAAGAAAGGAGTACTGATTTGTTGCATAATATCTATCTTTCTATATAGCAGTGAATGCTGGAAAATCAATCTCTTCACAGATAAAGAAGAGACTTGAAGCAACAGAAATCTGGATCTACAGAAGGATGCTCAGAATAACTAGGATGAAATATGTGAGCAGTGACAATATTTTCAGAGAAAATGAAAACTAAAAGGACACTTACACTTAACACCAGGAAGAGACAGTTGAACATTCTTGGGTATATAATGAGGAAAGAAGGCTTAGAAAACTTGATACTGACATGATATATTGAAGGCAAGAGCGACAAAAAAAATAACAAAGCATAATCTATCTTGAGAGTTTGTGTAAATGGATGGCAGAACAGAGTTTAGAAAAGATAACTAAAAGACAAAAGGACAGGAAATTGTGGAGAGTCTTGATTGCCAATGTCTTGAATGAAAATGGCACATAGAAGGCTAATAGTAAAAATAAGATGAAGATATAAGGCTGAATAATATTTGTAGGCAAAGTTGAGAAATTTATGACATTAACTCTGAATTTCCTACACTGCATAATACCACACTTTGTTCCCAATATCTTATCACATATTCAGCAGTTTTGTGTGATCAAAGAGGGTCATACTTGGCATGAGTGAAAGAAACACTTATACTTGTTAAGATCACATGAAAACAACACATAGCAAATAATGAGCTTATGTGTACTTAACCAAGAAACATAATATGACCAATAAGGATTTGCCCATGTTTATTTTCATAGCCACCTTTTTTGCCTTTTTGTGCAGTCAAAAGTAGTTAAACAATTTGGAATAAAGGAAGCTTGTTACTTGCGTGAAAACATCACCAGTGTCTAATTAATACCTAGTGCAGTCATAGAATATGAATTACTGTCGTAATTTACCAAGTAAAATAAATAAAAATATAGTTGGATGAGAAGTCACTGGTGTGTATTTTCCAAGTAAATTAAAAATAATTGAGTGAAGAATATAAAAGAATCACTAATATGGATTTTGAAAGTGAGTGAATGCATAAATGTTACTGGTTGGAATAGGAATTAACATAGCGAATTGATGCGAAAAACCTAGAAAGCCAAACTAGTAATTTGTATTTTACTAGCATAAGTACCCTGGGGTTGTTTGGCTATCCACTAACATTGTTATTCTACAACTGTTAAGTACTCTTGTATATCAAATACATGTACTTACTGACATAATTCATTTATTTGTATCAATTTTTACTTAGTATAATTAAATTAGTTTTTTCAACTTCTCAAGCCCAGTACAGTAAGTATTAGTTATGGCACACTTATTTTTTTAAAAATAATTTTCTCCACAGCAAGATTACTTTATTTTGTACTTATTAAATTTATATAAAATTACCCAACAGAAAGCTCATTTGAACCAACACTCCAATTTCAAATATTGAAAAACTGCAGACGGTATTCGTATTTGGTAAAAAAATGCATTTCTTTCTAAATGGTAATGGAAATGTAAGCCATTTTCTTATAAGGAAACATTTGGTATTCATTGACCAAATAACCAGTACTGCTTCTTGTTGAAATTTATAAAAATAATTTTCTTAAAATAATTTTTGAGGATAATAGGCATCTGAAGAACAGCAGCTGTTATAGATCTTTCCAGTATTGATGTGGGTTTCCTTCTTAACAGTTTATTTGAAATAGTGTGGAATATCAACAGCATGATTATGTCATTATTTTCTTTTTGAGTTATATGCAATACCCATTTTAGTTGTTACTGCTCTTGGTAGCCCACAAGTAATGTGGTTTCTGTCATTTGGTACAGCTCTTTATTTGTGAATCTGTACCGCTAGTCAACAATGTTCCAAGAAAGATGGTCTTGGCAAAGACTCTCAGTCATCACTCACTCAAAGCTTTTTAACTATTGATTGTAGAAAGCAGTTGTATATAACTGAGTGTTTAGATATTTCTGAATGGGTTTGGCACCATGTATGACACCCATATGAGAGTCTTGATTTAACAAAGTTATTTAAGAACATGATTCAAGCTTTCAGGTTGATATTTGGATTTTGTAGCAATTTGTGGTGTTGGGCAATATTCAATTTCCTTATCTCTAAAACTAAATTTGTCACAAATGACCCATATGTCAAGATAAAGCAACAAAAATAGAAACAAGTATTGATTAAAGAATTATATAAAAATCCTTGGTGCATTGTTTATTTGAAGTTGCATACTGATTTTACATGGTGAAAATTCTCTCTAGTAGAACTATAGTGGGGAGTCCGTTCGAGTGAAGGGAAGTGGTATATTGTTGCAGATTAACGGAATTTGGCCTCGTTGTAGATAGCCCACTATAAGTCATAAAATGATTATGAATCAAGAAAAGCAAATTGAGTTGAAAATAACATTTCATATATACACATATAAATTAAGGTTCTTACAATTAAAGTAATACTTGAAGTAAAGGTCCAACCGACATTAAAATGTTCAGGGCAATAAAATGCTGAAAGAGAATTAATGCTTAGGAGCGTTGTAAGTCAGGAATGTCTTTGATGCATCCGCTCCTTAGGTCAGTCAGTAGTTTTGAGACAGCGAAAGATAAGATGAGAGGAGTAAGGGAGGCTAGCACAGTAAGCCGCTTGACGTAGGTCAAGGGGGATACTGATTATACTCCTCTCTCTCAAGTCAGTCCGTGTGGGTCTGTCTGTCTGGCGATGATGTATCGGCTTTTTATTTCGACTTTTTGGATTGCAGCAGATCATTTGGGAATTCATATCCGTATATGATTCTGGGCTTCCCATTGGCCGATAAATAAAATTCGCATAGGCTCGCAAACTGGAAATTTAATATTTAATTAATTTTTAGTTTTCAACCGGAACATCTGCGTGAACATGGCTGCACACCGACGAGTTTTGGTCATTTTCTTTATGGTCGTTAGAGTGCAAACATCCGGTCTCTTGCTTTTGCTTGGTCGGTATCACCACAGAACTATTCCATACAGTACTTTCAAACAAACAACATGAATTAGAAATAAAAATGGAAAATAACAGTTAAAGAAACTCCCAGATATAAATGTATAACTTTTTTTGCAGGCTAAATGGCTGGTGATATTTGTTGCTATAATCTATAATAAACCAGTAATGGCACTATCACAAAAAGACCGATTTCCAAGGTTCAAACTTTGATAAAGGCTTGTTTTTTTTATTCATTCCACTAACTTAATTACTATACAATAATTATTTGTGAAGATGCTATGAATCTTTTTTTTTTCTATTTACTATTCACCCAATACAAGGTCTAAGTGGCACTGAAGGCAGCAGGTTACTGAATAGGAATGTTGTAAGGGTGTATAAGGAGTGAGAGTTGCATATTATGAGAATATGTGAGATAGATAATGGTTAATTCTTGATCTTAAGAGTGCAGTGGTTGGGAAAGCATCCCCTAGGAAGAACATACCACATTGCAACAGTTCTCTGAAAGAAACTGTCAGAGTGGAACTTGTTCCTTATCAATGAAATATGAAGGGAATGAGGATGAATCTGTTCCGTGTATGTGTCATTGCTTGTCCTACCTGTCAAGGTTCAGTCTGATAGAAGCAAGGAATGTAGTTTGCCTGAACATCTGCCATGAAAATAGCTATTGGCATGAAATAAGCTGGCAACATTTCAACTGTGGAAAAGATATTGAAGGCGGGAGAACAGTTCATCACCCTCAAGGCTGACAAGTAAATACTCTTGAACTCATCTAAGGCTAGAAAGGAAGGCCTGAGCAGCTGTAGCATAGAGTAATGTTTACTCTGGCTAGTCTTGTTGGTCATTGCTAATGAGCATTGAGTTTGATCCCCACTAGGTGTCTTGCACAAAATGAGAGTTTTAATAAAAAACAACAGAAATAGGAAAAAAAAAAGAAAGATTTGTCACAAAATAAATTTAGTGATTTGTCTAAAAGTTTTATTTTACCAAATTTTTCAGCTGCACCAGTTCATACTTTTACAGCTTGGACTTGCCATGCAATGTCCACAAACTCAAATCACCCACAATTTCCCCATATTCCCTTTGTATGAAGAATGTTTTTCTCGGTCATGTGAGTGTCAAATTTTTCTCTCTTTCTTCATTATGTGTCCTAGAAATTTCAAATGGCTATCCGCTACACTATCTGTGCATCCACTCCTTCTGAAGAACCACATTTCTGTTGCTTACAGATTCTTCTTCATCTGTGAGCAGATTATCTAGCATTCCCTGATAGATAGATAGATAGATAGATAGATAGATAGATAGATAGATAGATAGATAGATAGATAGATAGATTTTCTCTGGCTTATCAACCTGTTGTAGGTCATTTAAAGCCATAAAATATTTTTTAAATCATAAAAATTTTTCTTTTTTTTTTTGTTTGAAGATAATGTTTTAGTGATACAAGTCTTACTAATTGACTCATAGCAGGGGGTGGGAGAAGAGGCGGATTCATATTTTTTCCAAGGATATTTGCATGTATAACAAGCCCAATTGGAATAGGAATACAAATCTCTGATTAACAATTCCAAGCTGTTATCCATTACACCACCTGCACATCCAATTTTAGTCACCTGGTATTCCCAAGTGGTCACACATATAGGTAATGACCAAGATTCATATTGCTTAACTTTGGTCATTGTATGCAAACTCTGTGTTTCAGCATAATGTGGCTATAAGTCTTGAATATGAACAAGAATTAGAGTAATTAAAAGATAAAACCAATTGGCATGCTAAGGGATAAAAAAAGACGTTGCTGAGAAGCCAGAACAAGGATACCCTTCAAAAGTACTTTTCTAATGCCAACTAAAAACAGCTAAAAACAGTGACGATTTGTGAGAACCCCCCCTCGCCAAACAAAAACAAAAACAAAAACAAAAACAAAAAACAGAAAAAAAACAAAACAAAACAAAATAAAACAGAAACAAATGAAAGACATGTTTTCTAAGGTTTATACTTATTTATTCATTTTAAGGTTTAATTATTTGAATTTTGAAAAAAGAAAACTTTCCAGTGAACTTTAAACACCCAATTACATATTTTATAAATAACAACTTCTACTGAGTAATAAATATTTGTATTTATTTATTTTTTTTAGTAAGAGATCTTTTTTATTCTTTAATGCCGTTTAACCACTCTGTACCTTCTGATCAATAAATTGTGGGGAATTCGGTTATGTCTGGTATAAGGGCTATTTGATTAACATAATCAAGGTCTCTACATTTACACATACACACACGCACACACACACATATATGGTGGCCAACTTGTGCTCGAATACGACCATTACTTCATATTTTTTGGGAGAATATCTACTGATGGGCTAAACGAATGTGGATCTTCAACCCAGTACGCAACCTACATAGTCTGGTACAAACAGGGCATTTATGAAGTCTAACGGCACGTGGTCCCAGAGGTACAATATTATACAATTTGAGATATCGCGTGAGACCACTTCTGGACCTGCATATCTTACCACAAAAATCACATATCAACTGGTGGACGTCTACGATTCCATAAACAATTGCCACGTTGTGTTGATGCACCCCAAGTGGCTCTTAGAGCAACCATCATCAAACAAACTCTACCACAATCTGTACACGTCAGACCGAGCTGCCTGCGAATGCCTTTAGGAAGCTCAACGGGGGCGCCCCCGCGTACATCACCTTTAAGCCTTGCGTGCCTCCATTTTTCATCTTCAAAGTGACGCCTTCTACTACTAACCGCTTTCTTCCAATTATTGCAATTAAATGCACATTCTTCCCAGTGCTCACAAGAAATTTTACCATTCTTCAGCGCGCTCTTGATACAGTTCTTAAACCGCACCTTAGGTTTGTTGGCATTCCTCTTTCTTGTTTGCAGCTTTACTAAGGTCTCTGTGAAAATTAGTTTCGCAGCTATTTGGTTGACTTTCTGATAGCTGCGAGGGTGAGATCACGGTGGACCAAGTTCACTTGGCATTGAAGAGGGTCGGCAGTGGCAAGTCTCCGGGACTTGATAGTCTACCCTATCAATTGTACTTGAGGCTGTCGCACCTTTGTACCGATTTTGACGGTAGTGTTCAACAACTGGTCCCGGCAAGGGTTCGTCCCCGATCAGATCTCCATGGGTGTGATTACACTGTTGAAAATAGTCAAGGGTGTTGGGAGGGGCTTAGATGATTACAGGCCCATAACTTTGTTAAACACAGTTTAAGATTTTAACCAAGATCCTGACGAAGCGTTTGCAGTCAGTTACCGAGATTCTTTTAGGACCCAAGCAGACTTGTGCTGTGAAGATCCAAACAATTCAGAATAACCTGCATCTGATCCACACGATCATAGAGCGTGTAAGAGACGACGATCAGGACAAGATGCGCTGATCAATTTAGATCAGTCCAAGGCATTTGATAGGGTAGACATCTGGCTGCTGTCCTGAAGGCCGCCGAATAAAAACCAGATATCTGCAAGTGGATCAGCCTGCCGTATCGCTCCTCCAGTGCTGTGGTACAGATAAATGGAAAGTGGTCGGACGCTTTTGCACTCTCTCGGTCGGTTCGTCAGGGTTACCCACTGTCGCCCCTACTTTACGCTTTGACGTTGGAGCCCCTCCTTCGACGGTTAAGGGACAGGGCGTGCAGTTCGGTGCTACGCGGAGTCACTTCAGATAGGGTGAGGCGGATTTCTCGACTGTCATCGATGTGACCTTGGTTTAGAAGAATCGGCTGAGCACGCCTTCTACCACTGTCCTCAGGCGCGCCCTTTCTGGAACCGTATGGGCGAGTTGACAGCTCGTATCGCTGTCCATCGATCACACATACGCGTGTGATAATGTGTCACACCAGTATTCTGGTGGTAGCACGAATTATGATTTGGACGTCGCGTATGGAGGGAATCTTGCGATATGAACGTTATTCTCATTAAAATCTGATTAGATTCATTGAGCATCATCTCAAGATGAAGATCAGATCTGATAGAAAGCGTTTAATATCGATAGATTTCAGCATTTTTGTGACGAAGTTTTTAGGCCATACTCAACTAAACGTTCGAGGATATAACATTCCACGAGCATAGTAACGGCTAAAACGCGCAGAAAAAAGTTACTAAGTCAAACAAAGGTTTTCACGTAAAATACACTATGAAACATTGATAAAGGAAGATAAAAAGTACAAAAAATAAATAAACTAAATTTTTTTGTCGTTGCTATGATTTTCAAGGATTACGTGATATCAACCTGTTGGGCGAAGCAACAGTCAAACGAAAAATCAACAACAACAAAAAAAAAAACAATATTCCAGTTGAAACGTAATGAAAAGTTACGTGGAATTGAAAAATTTCAATTTGCATAAAAATAAATAAATAAATAAATAAATAAATAAATAAACAAACAAACAACATCGAGAGAATTTCTCGGAATAAAAGTGTTACGTGGAAATAATTAATAGGAAATTAAGATTTTTTTTTTATTTACAGTTGTGAAAAAAAGAAAGAAAAAATATTTAATTTAATATATATATATATATATATATATATATATATATATATATGCAGAAATTACAAAATGGAGGAGTTTTAAAAAAGTTGTTGGAAATTGTAAAGCAACAACTAGAACAACGAAAATACCTTGAACAAACACTAAATTCGTTTTTGAAAAGCGGAAAATGTTTAGAAGTAACTTTAATGACTATTTCGGTGTTATTTGTTTTTCTCATGAAACTATCGTGAAAGCGATAACAGAATTTTACGACAGGCCTGAAGACGACGTAACTTTTACATCGTATTACCGCAAATACGAAGACATTTGCAAGATGGACTGCATAAATTGGTCGGATCAGAAATAGGTTAGAATGGTTTTACAGAAATAAGGTGATGTCGAACATACGAAGTTTATGAATTTTATACCAAAGTAGACAAGTGACTTAACGTTTAATGAAATGGTTACGTTACTTTCGGAGCTGTTCAGCCCCAAAACGCCATTATTCCATAAAAGATAGAAGTGTATGTATTTACTGAAAAATGACGAAAAAGACTTCACTACGCTCGCTAGTATTGTGAATAATTTGTGTCAAGAATTCAAATTGGCAGAACTAAGCCCCGACAATTTCAAATGTTTCAATATTCTTAGCGTCAAACCGAACGTTTAATGTATAAACGTTCGGTTTGACGCTAAGAATATTGAAATACGTAAAGTGTCGCACACCAAAAATGTGCGCCATGAAAATAAAACCGTTAAGAAGAAAAAAGACATTACGCCAAACTTCAGCTACGCTTGTGAAGGACTACATTTCTATAATGTTTGTCCATTTAAAAACAATGAATGCTTTTGCTGTGGAAATAAAGGACACAAAAAATCTCAAAAAATTAAAAACCGAGTTAGAATTTCGATAGAGTGACTATCGCTATTGAATCTTAAAGTCAAAATACGAGAAAATTTGTACAGGTGAAAAAATGTCAAGTTACAACTAGACAGTGGTTCTGATTTAAGCATAATAAATGTTCATATTGGAGGAAAATAGAAAAACTAACATTAATAGTTACCAAAATAAAATAAAATAAATAAATAAAACGCTCGTAGAATCACAGGGGAGACAATTGAATTAGTTGGCGAATTTATTGCAAATGTAACGTTAAATAAAAAACGTTAAAATTAAAAATATTCGTAATGAAAAACACGAATAATCTTTTTTGGTACAGATTGGATGGAAAATTTCAAATTGTGGAACTGTTTAATCAATTCGTTTTGCCAAAAATAAATTCTACCAACGAAAGAGCAGCTCTAAAAAGAGAATTAAAAATTAATTCCCAGAGGTATTTTCTTAATAGGTGTAACAAGTTAAAAGCACAATTCGAACTAAACGAAAGCGTACGACCAATTTTCAAAAAGGAAAGAAATGTACCATTTGCGTCGATCAAGCAAATAAACGACGAGGTTGATAGACTAGAAAAAAATCGATGTTTTGTCCAAAGTCGAGCATAGCGACCGGGCTTCGCCGACAGTATATATTTAAATAAAAGTGAAGGAGATATGCGTCTGCACAGATTTTTCCGCGGGCTTAAACAATGCACTCAACTAGCAACTTTCAGGGCCGAAAGAAGTGTTTGCGCAGCTTAGCTGAGGTAAGATTTTTTCCAAAACAGATTCTAGCGACGTATGTCTTCAAATTCATGTCGATGACGAATGTTCAAAATGTTTTACTAAATACACATAGAGGATTATATAAATTTAATCGTTTGCCGCAAGTCATGTACATGATGCTAATTGGTCTTGACTTCGCAGACGCATACTTCGATAGTTGAGAAATGAAGACATGGAAGAACATAAGAAACATTTTTTGAAGTATTTAAGAGAATTCAGGACAATGGATTCAAGGTAAGGGACGAAAAGTATGAATTCTTTATGGACGAGATTAAGTACTTGAGGCATATTATTGACAAGAATGGTAGAAGACCGGCTCCAGTGCGATCTAGTGTTATTAACGATATACCTGCTCCTGAAAATGTATGCTCCCTACAAAATTTCATGGGATTAGCAAGCTATTACAATGTTTTTTGTGAAAAACATGCATTGTTTGAGAGCGTCGCTGAATAAACTTTTGAAAAAATACTCAAAATGGGTCTGGACGACGGAGTGATAGGAAGCATTTCAAAAATAAAAAGTATTCTAACTTCAGATTTGTTTTTGGCACACTATGACGCTAAAAATGAATTGATCGTGGTAAGTGACGCGAGTGCTTATCGTATCGTAGCTTGTCAGTCATTCAGTTATGTGCCATACGTGATACACGCTTGGGCGATCATGTCTCGAAAGAGACATGACTGACTGGGCAGAAGATTATCCCGCAGTAGGTTGCCATTGCTTTCTGCGGTAGACTGGTTGCCGACCAAGGCTATAGAACCCAATCTGTCCTGTTATTTAACCTATAACTGGAAGGAATAGACAGATTAATACCTTTCCCAAGGGTATTTGCGCGTAAGTGAATGCAATGAATTCGGCTGAAATTCGAACTCGGCTCCCCGATTTCTCGTTCCGAGCCGATATCCAATGCACCACAACGTACATCCGCATCTTGTACCATGCATAAATTCAAACCGATTGCACATGCATCCAGGACGCTTGTTCCAGCGGAAAAATACTCAGTGATTGAAAATGAAAGTTTAGGGATTATCTTTGCCTTTAAAAAGTTCCATAGATTTATTAACGGGAGAAAATTTACATTGCAGACATATCATAACCGTTGTTAGCGATACGCTAACAGATTGCAACGATGGAGAATCATTTTCTAAATTATGACTTTAGAACGGATTTTTTGCCGTCGACTAAGATAAGTCATGCGGATGGATTGTCCAGACTGATTCCAAGGAATAAAGAACCCTTCGAATACACAGTCATTGCTGCTCTACAATCGGAGGTAGAGATTAAAAATATTTTGTGCAATACTGTGGTAGAACTACTTGTAACGTAGGAGGATATAAAAAACGAAAGCACCGGATGACAAATTCATTATTGAAATAAAAAATAAATTAAAAGACAAGAATTAAAAAACTTAAGTTTATTCAAATTGTATCGACGTTCTCATGTACGGCGAAAGAGTAGTGGTACCTCCAACACTACAAAAAGATCCTGAAGTAATGCCATGTAGGACACCCTGGTATATCTTGCATGAAGAACGCAATGAAAAGCTATATTTATTAGCGTAGCATGAATAGAGACATTGAAACTTTGGTAAAGTGTTGTTTAATCGTATCACCACGAGCAAGGCCGTAACGCCACTGATGTGCAGGGAGCTACGTAATAGTGAGAAGATTGGAAAAGAGAAAAGCCGGAAACCACATCCTAAACAGGGAACAAGGGATAAGCCTCTTAACCCGTTCAATAGACAATTGAAAAAAAAAAGTGAGAGGATTGGAAAAGAGAAAGCCGGAAACCACATCCTAAACAGGGTACAAGGGATAAGCCTCTTAACCTGTTCAATAGACGTGGGTGGAGTGTGAACCGGGTGATAGATAGATCTATCTACACCAATTGAAAAAAAAAAAGTGAGAGGATTGGAAAAGAGAAAGCCGGAAACCACATCCTAAACAGGGAACAAGGGATAAGCCTGTGTTTTGGCGGCTAAGTTACCACCAATTAAGTTTAATTGATGGCCAAAATCTGAAGGTCGTGGTCACGTCTTAATATTGATTTTACTGGTCCAATGAATGGATCGTACTATCTTATTGTCGTAGACAGCTTTTCGAAATTTCTAGATGCAAGAGGCCAGCCAAACAAGTAGTGATACAGTTTTTACACGAACTGTTCGCGAGGTTTTGAGTTCCAGATTCGACTGTTTCTGATAAAGGTATGCAATTTACACCGAGAGAATTAAAGGAATGTTGCAGTGTGTTCGTGTTAAATCACATTACAATTGCCCTTACCATCCTAGAAGCACTGGTCAGACAGAGCGTTTCGTGGTTACTTTCAAAAGAAATACAGTAATTTCTGCAGGTGTGTATATATAGACTAACACTGAATAAAAACGCGCCTTAAGCTGTGACTCCGTCAGAGATTATGTTCACGTGGAAGAAACGATCAGTGTTTGATAAACTGATTCCCAAAAGAAAAAATATATAAACATACGGAAAAAAGAACTGGGAAGAACTTTTACAAAATTGGTCAAAAGGTTTTTACCGCATTTATCGGGTAAAGGAAACGTATTGGGAAGTCGTTACTATTGTCCGAAGAATCGGAAAAATGGTATCTCAGGTTAAGGGACAAGAATTAGTGCACAAAAGGCACTATAACCAAATAAAAAAGAGACATGCAGTTCAAGTGAACAATTCTTCAGATGAGGTAGAACTTATGGAAGTTCTTTTTGACATGTTTGACGTCGCAAAAGGCTCCTGAAATAGAGATCTGGAAAAGATGTTGTAAGAGGAAGAGAAAGGATACGAAAAGCATTCACATCGACTCTTAAAAAAATATTGACTCTGGAAAGAGCCAGTCTAAAAAGAGGGTTGTGGTATACCTACTTATATACAGGAATGAAATGGTCCGATTCTCTTAAATACGTGAACACTAATGGAGGAAAGGAGAGGAGAGGAAAAAAGAAAAGAAAAGAAATTATACTGACTAGCAGAGTTTCTACTTCAAGCATCATGCGAGTCTTGTATTTGTGCATATATTATTATTCCCAGCCTCCGTTTTGGTGATTACTCACGCAGTAATCTTTTAAGGTTATCACACACACAATATATATATATATATATATATATATATATATATATATATATATATATACACTTTTCCACTCCGTACTTTTTTTGTCTCTTCCTTGCCCCTAGCGGCCTGATTCTGCTTAGTGACATAATACAGTCAGTCAGTTAAGTGTCATACGTGATACGCGTTTGGGCGATCATGTCTCTTTCGAAACATGACTGACTGGGTAGAAGATTATCCCGCAGTAGATTGCCAACCAAGGCTATAGAACCCAATCTGTTCTGTTATTTAACCCATAACTGGAAGGAACAAACGGATTAATACCTTTCCCAAGGGTATTTGCGCGTAAGTGAATGCAATGAATTCGGCTGGAATTCGAACTCGGCTCCCCGATTTCTCGTTCCGAGCCGATATCCAATGCACTACAACGCACAGTAGGCTCTCTTATTTTTTGTGGGGTGTCCGACTAACATATTTTTATTTTATTTTTTTTTGTTGCATTTAATTTTTGTTATTGGGCACCCCCTTATTTCATGTCATAATTTTATGCATTTTTATAGTTAAAATAAATGAAACAATTGTGTATATTTTCATGTCATTAGTGTTTTAGTAAGATCTCTGTGAATATGTACTATTATTGTATGTGTTGGATAGAATGGCAATCTTTTAGCATACAATTAAATTGTAATGAATGAACCAGATTAACTAGGTGTAGGATAGTCAGTAAGGCCCAACCTTTCCCCGATCACCATTTGGCCTCGTGTCACATGAAACGTCATATTTCAATATATAAATATTGTGTGTGTGTTTGTGTGTGTGTGTATAAATATTCTCAAGTAAATAAGTGAATGAAAAAGTCAATGACTTATCTTCTGATGATGGTTTTTTCTAGATACAAGTTCGATCTTCAGTTAAGATAAATTTATTGACAGATATAACATCTATCTTAAAATGGGTTACATAAAATATGTTTTGAAATGTGTTAGAAAACCTTGTATATTTGTTAGTGTAGATATTATTTATGTCATATCACAGTGCTTAAACTACAAGAATGAATGTAATTAAAAAAAAAAAAATGAAATAGAAAATGTCAAAAATTTCCCGAGAAGACGTCAATCACGTGCAGGGGCAAGACTCTGCTGTACTGAAGATCAAAACTAAAGATGTCAAAACTGACATGCATTTGAGTAAGAAACTTTGGAATATATACTGAATAAATAGGGACACGTTGATATCTGTATGCACCAAGAAATCGCAATTAAAATCAAGAAGACCCGTAATGTTTTGAGAAAACTGGATGGAAATTTTTAGTTGAAATGAAGTTGAATATTTACAATACTTCTTTTGTCTTCATTGTCTTCAGTGCGCCAACCAAAACTATGGTATAAAGACTGCATCGTAAAAACACTGCAGAATAGAACGGTTATTTTTTTTTTAGTTTAAAAATAAATGCACTCAGTGTGAAAATGAAGGTTTGATGTGATAAGTACTAAAAACTAGATTCATATCTTATCCCAATACTTGAGCATTTAATTTTAAATATTGTTGTGGATTCCAGATGAGGAACCGCACAAAATAATGAACAACAAAACAGATATGGAGATAGAAAATAGGTTATATTGAACGAAATATACAAACTTGAACACAGGCTAGTAAATCCAGGAATACTATTAGTAAAAAAATAAATATATACAAGTCTTGAAGTTAAGTCGTTGGAAATAGTGTATCTGTGTATATTATTCTAGCTGAGTGAAGCTCAGAGCTAGTCAGGTCTCTGGGTAACTTCGGTATCTCTCGGAACTCTCCGATAACTGTAACGGATCTCTACGATTACTCTCCACTGCCAACTGCAACGGTATTTACCCACCTTCCCACTTAAGGCGAGATGTGACACAAGGTCTTTTTTATGTGGGTCTTCCCTGCCATATAGCCAAGCCAAAAATATGTCTATCTTTCCCCAGTCGTGATTCTACCCTTCGGCGGAACCACGACTGGGTTAGTGCACCCTGCCCAAAGGCAGAGAGCGCTCTCCACCCGAAAGCAGAGAGCGCTCTCCACCCGAAGGTAAAGTGCTGACAGTGTCATAGTTGCAGAGGCAAATGCCAACTGTGACGGTATTTACCCACCTTTCCTCGTAAGGCGTGATGTAACACAAGGTCTTTTTAATGTGGGTCTTCTCGGCCATATAGCCAGGCCAAAAATATCTGTCTATCTTTCCCCAGTCATGATTCTACTCTTCGGCGGAACCACGACTGGCTTAGTGCTCTCTGCTTTCGAGCAGAGAGCGCTCTCCACCCGAAGGCAGAGAGCTGACAGTGTCATAGTAGCAGAGGCAAATGCCGACTACAACGGTATTTTCCAACCTTCCCACGCAAGGTTAGATGTAACACAAGGTCGTTTTATAGTGGGTTTTCCCGGCCATATAGCCGGACCAAAAAAAATGTCTGTCTATTATTACCTAGTCGTGATTCTACCCTTCGGCGGAACCACGACTGGGTTAGTGCTCTCTGCTCGGAAGCAGAGAGCGCTCTTTACCCGAAGGCAGAGAGCTGACAGTGTCATAGTAACAGCGGCAAATGCCGACTGCAACTGCTCTTCTCTCTATGTTAGGAGTATATGTACACTCAGTCGAGTCCATTATCATATACAAAGGGGAGATCCCACAACAAATATCACCCGAAAAAGTGTACAGATATACCTAATTTCAAAACAAACTGATTTAATAACTTTACTATTTTAAAAATAATTCCAAATAAAGCCGATATTTTTTGTATTAGTTACATTGAATGGAAATATATGCAAACCAGAATTCTAATTATGAATCACTACAATCAAAATATGCAATTTTTACACTATTCCATGAGTAAAAACTATAAAGAAATTGTAAAAGATTACATGGCTACTGAATAAATAAAATTTGTTAAATCATAATAAAAACCAAAAAATGAATGAAAATGGATATAATACCATAATACTGCTGAACAAATTATAAGACAAAAAGTTTTAAATTTACATTGTTTATTGAAAATGACATTAAAACTAATGCATTGTATAATATATTACATCATGATATAGTTAAATTGTTCAGTATAATTTCCCTTTGAAGTAAATGAGGGTTATATTTGATGACACAATGATGTAGTGTATGTGTGCCTTACATCTTGTCCATGTACAATTTGTAAAGCTTCAGTAAATTATAAATTTTATAAGTTTGTGCTATAAGGCTTTCACTGGTTATTAGAATTAAATTCTGACACTCATAATTTTGAACCAAAACTTAATATTTAAACTCATTTCCTCAAAAAACAGTAAGTATTTAGAAAATAATATTTTGTATCATTTATCATTTTCAAACCTCAACTTTCAAATTCAGTGCATTATCAAGATTCCAAAACTGACTTTTGCTATTGCAGAAAGCCGAAATCATGCAAAATGTCTTCGAAAAACCCAGTTATAAAACATCTATTCTGTAGGAAAGCAATACTCAGTGGAAAGACAGATTTTGAATAGAATTTTATTGCTCTGAAAAACCCAAGAGAGATGTTCGTAAGGATCTTGATAACAATTTCCCTGGGAATGCTGGCATAGAATTTGATTTAAGAAATGAATGTAGCTGTGTTTATCTAAATAGGGCAGCATTCAAAAATCCCCAAAGTTGTCGCACATTGAAAGGTCACGAAAATACTAATATGACAAATAATACAAGAGGCGTTTAACATAGCCACAACTAGGTAAAAGAATGAAAGACCTGTGGTGATACCGAGCAAAGCGAAGAACTGGATGTTTGCCCTCAGAGATCCAGAAAGCAAATGACCAAAACTGGTCTTTGTGCACCCGGCTCCCCGCATATGTTCCGGCAGAGAATCAAAAATTAATAAATATCAAATTCCTGTTCGCGAGCCTACGCAAATTTTATTTATTATCCAATGGGAAATCCAGAATTAAATACGGGTGTATTCCCAAATGACCTGCTGGGACCCGCAAAGACGAAATAAAAAGCCGACACAAAAAGTATCGTCAGAGTTGAGAAAGTGAGAGGATAATTAGCACGTCCCTTGACCTCGTCAAGCGATCCACTATGCTCGCCTCCTTTCCCTCTCATCTTCTTCTTCGCTGTCCCCGAGCTACTTACCCGAGCAAAGGAGCGGAAACACCACAGACATTCCTAACTGACAACGCTCCCATATACATACGCACAAACTCTCTTTTCAGCATTTATTGCTATGAACATTTTAATGTTCTTTGAATTCATTCAAAAGACATTATTTTATTTGTGAAAAAAACCTTGATTGATATCTGTGTATATATAAAATGTTGTTTCTACACTCAATTTGATTTTCCTGTTTTATAACTCCTTTTATAACTTATAGTGGGCTATCTACTAACGAGGCCAAATTTAGTTAATCTGTTTCAACATACAACTACGTTTCACTAGAACGGATAACCCACTATAGACCCTATCATGATTAAGAAGCCACATTCAGGATGCTCATATTTGAGAATATATCAATTTATGATATTACTCAAAATTGAGTTGCAGCAACCATTTCTATATATATACAGGCACACCTGTGATTATTCTTATCTCTTGTAAAACTTAAGATTTCCTGAATACTTAATTTTATTAAGAGGGAAGCGTTTTTGTAGCATAAACTGATATATAAAGACAGGAGAAATAAAGGAGGAATACAGAGAAAATTCAATTTCATTTTGGCTAATGTTATCCATGGATGTGCGTTGTGGTGCATTGGATATCGGCTCGGAACGAGAAATCGGGGAGCCGAGTTCGAATTCTAGCTGAATTCATTGCATTCACTTACGCGAAAATACCCTTGGGAGAGGTATTAATCCGCCTATTCCTTCCAGTTATGGGTTAAATAAATCAACTGACAATGTTATCCATTGACATGAAGTTGAAAAATTACATTGAATCAATTGCTATGTTTGCTACTGGGAAAGTTAGTTCACTGTGTTGTTAGACAATTTCTCTTGCTAGGATCATTCTTTCATATTTATAATTCTTCCATTTGGCCATGCATTAAATATTGCTGCAACATATTGTCTGGTGTCTATGCTATGTGTTTCAAGATCTAAACTTATTTACAAATGGAACTTTGTGTGTGTGTGTGTGTGTGTGTGTGTGCCCGTTACCTATAGACTCCGAAACGGTTGAACCAATTTTCTTGAAAATTTACACAGTTCTACTATAAGCGTCTGCGAGTGTTCTTAGCTAGGCTTTGTGTCGAGACAACCCAGATAAATATCGAAAATCGATAATCGAAAAAATCGGGTTATAAAAGGAGTGGTCCGATTTTAATCAAATTTGATACACTCATAGATAAAGACATAAGAAACGATATTCAGAAGTTTCAAGGTTACAGTTATTACAATAGTGCAGAAAATCGGTAATATATATATATATATATATATAAGGCAAGATGTTTGTGTGTGTGTCTGTTTATCTGTCTATATGTCCTTTATACAAATCCACAATTTTTATCCGATTCTCACTGGGCTATACTTCTAGTTCTTGATAAAACAAAAAAAGAATTTGTAATGATTTTATTCCTGACTCGACATCTCAGCTTCAGTACTTTTTTTTATTGTTGTAATGTAGCTTCCTTATGCTTTTCTATAAATATTTTCATGATTATTGTTTTGAGAAGTTTTTCTCTTTGGTACCAAGACCTTTGAATTCTTTACATTCACTTATGCACAAATAATCTTGGGAAAGATATTAATCCGTCTCTTTCCTCCAGTTATGCGTTAAATAATAGGACATACTGGGTTCTATATACTTGGCCGGTAACCAGTCTACTGCTGAAAGCAATGGCAACCAACTGCGGGATAATCTTCTATCCAGTCAGTCATGTCTCTAGTGCGACAGGATCGCCCAAGCGCGTATCACGTATGGCACAACTGACTGACTGGATTTGCAGTATGGTTTCATCATCTTACATTTTAAATAGCTACATTTAGCCATTAGTTCTATGTTAATAGTTTCTTCTCTCGTGGAACTCTCTTCTGGCTTCCTACTTTCCAGTCAGTTTTGATCTTGAATGATTTAAATCCAATGTCAATCATTATCTTCTATTTTCTTAATTCTTTCATTGTTCTTTCTCTTTAATAATGTTTTATTTTTCTCATATTCTCTCACACTCAATAATCCCTTGCAATTTAGTGTCCTTACTTGGAGTGAAATGATTGATAAAAAAAAAAAGGAAAAAGTTTTCTCAGCTAGTTCATCACAAAAAGCATGTTCAAAATACACAAAGAAACATTTTTTAATACTGTTCACCTAATACAAGGCCTAAGAGCTACTCAAGATAGAGTGTTACTGAGATTGCTGTTATTATATGCAAGAATGAACCAAGAGATATATAAGATAGATAGTAGCTGACTCTAAACTTGAAGCAGTTAAGATTGTAGTTATTAGGAAATCATTATCTCGTAACTGTTCTACTTTGATCATATTTTGGTATGCAAGATTAAGAACCTTAGTTACAAAATAACAACCTTAAGAACCTTAGTTACAAAATAACAACACCCAATGTAGTACATGTAAAAACCTTACTTGATTAATTGCCACAAAGCAAAACTGTAACTATGCACTTAAACCCCACTGAAAACTTCTGTATTGTTTAGATTAAGGAAAGTGCAAGTGTAAATTAGGTGTTGTGCTCAGTATTTTTTTCTTTTACCCTTTTAGATTTTTCAAACGTAAGCAATATCTTGTAAAAAATATTTTAGCTTAACAATATGGCTATTCATTATGGCTGCAGTGGGATACAGGATCTTGCCAGTGCAATAGTAAAAGAATTACTGCATCTGAAAGAATATAAGATATCTTCTCTTTAACCCATTGCTTATAAGGGAAAATAGGTCGTTGACGATCCCTTGCCATTGACAAGGGAGTCATTGCTTCGTCTTTAACAGGTAGGGGTATTGACCCTGCACAATCTTTTTATTCTCTGGGTGAGGACTGGTTGCCAACCAAAGCTGTAGAACACAATCTGTCCTACTATTTAACCCTTAGCTGAAGAGAGATTAATACCTTACCCCAAAGGTATTTGCATGTAAGTGAATGCAACAAATTCAACTGGAATTTGAACTTGACTTTCCGTTTTCTCATTCTGAGCTGATATGCATTGCACTACAAAGCACATGCAATATAAAATATGCATATGCTAAAACAAACTGAAAAAAGACAAAAGAAAATGCCTTATATTCTATAAGTTTAAATCTTAATTTAATGCTTGAATATGTTCCTTGCAAGTTCTGGAAGTATAAAATGCCCATGGCAATTTCCCTGTTGTATCATTAAATATTTGGGATTAACAACTTTAACAAAATATTAAAGAAGTAAGAGGGTACAAATGAAAAGATTCAAAATTGACAAAATTTTCATTTTCACTGAAGCAGACATTAAATACGGGAGAGTGTTATCATCTCTACCCCTTCTTTTTTTTTTCTTATTATATGTGCTTTCTTGTTCTCACTAAAACTAAACAGTGTCATCAATATATATTTTGTTCCATTGAAGCTATAGGGGTCTGGTTAATGTTTCTTTGATTCAGCCTTGTGTCAGACGTAACTAAACTCCCTACAACTTACAAGTTTTATGCAGAGTTATCAGAAGGTTTTCATCGTTATCAGAAGGTTGGTTGTCGGCAGGTTGGAATATGTGGAAGTGTGTGGAATAGTGTAAAAATAAAATATACATTTTGCATTTTAAAATAGAAATTTATTAAAAGGAAAGAATAACATGAGTTGTAGAAGTTAATGTTCAATTAAAAACATCATTAAGAAGTTAAGGGTAGAGTTCATGTTCAATGATAAAGTTGAGTTAAGGGTATCAAGATTTGTAGAAAATATTCATAGTAGTAATTGTTGAAAGAGTATATGCATATATACATACATACATGTATGTATGTATGTATGTATTCAGTAGGAATGTCTTTGGATGGAGAAGAAGAAGTAAAAGGAATCAGTAGAAGGAAAAAAAAGAGAACAAATGTCCAGGTCAGCTTGAAGCTTCTCTCATTACATTTTAGCTTGTCATCTTTGCTGCTTCCATCCCTGACTGAGTCACTGAAGCTGATCGGGTTGGGTGGGGTGTCCCTTTTATTGTCATTAGATTTTTCACACTGACTCATGAAGTCCTCAAGTCTTGCTTCCTCAAGTCGCTCCCATTGGTCAAAAATTAATTTAACAACTACTTGCAAAATCTGGTTTTAACTTTTTTCTCTAAGCACATGGTCAATCCTTTTTCTACTTGGATAAATCAGGATTTCACAGGTCATTGTAAATTTTTGTAAAAGTGAAGAAGGGGGTTGATTTTAATTCTTAATGTCCTTATTCACTACACCATCTTTCCTTGCAATCAAAGAAAAATGGCCAGTTATCTGAGGTAACATCACAGTGTAGCACATGTGCTGACTAACTAATGGAGGAACATGCAGAATTATATGATAATAAAAAAGGACCCCTCCCAAAAAAAAACAAAAATTAATTAGATCTATGAATAAATCAATAAACTATAAATAATCTATATTGAGCTCAGTAACCTGATGCCAGTGTTCATGTTATGCCGATTGATTTATTTCCTATGCCTTATCAACCCTTTGTAGGTTATTCAAAGCTAAAAAATATATTTGAATTGTAAGATAAGATTTTTTTTTAGAGATAGCAATAGTTTAATGATAAAAATCTTTCTAATTAACCCCTAGCTGGAGGAGAAGACTTGGATTCATACCTTTCCCAAGGGTATTTGCATGTAAGTGAATATAATGAACCCAACAGGAATTAGAAATTGGCTCTCTGATTATGAGTCATTATCCATTATATCACTTGAACATCCAAGCTTACAACACATAGTATTTCTAAGTGGTCACCCCTCTAGGTACTGACTAGGCTCAATGTTGCTTAACTTCAGTGATTGTTTAGAAACTAAAACTTCCATGGATAGAGTGAGTAAGCAACAAAAAAGTCTTAAATAAGATTGCTGCAGAAAGAACACTTATATTCAGAATCAGGGAATGACAGCTAAAATTCCTTGGGGACATAATAAAAAAGGAGTGCTTGGAAAAGTTGACCCTCACAGGATATATTGAAGAAAATAAAGATAGAAAAAAATCAGTGACCTGAAGTGCTTGTGTGAATGGATTGTGGAATAGTGGTGGGGAGGCTTAACAAATGGTGGTAAACTGCTAAGAGCCACACGAGATAGGAAGTTGTGGAGAGCTATCATCACTTATACCCTGAAAGTATAGAGCATTTAGCAGAATTCCAATGCTACAATACCACATCACCTAAGAAGGATCAATATCACTCCCATTGGCTTGGAAGAGCAAATGGTTTGTACAGTAGATGGATAAATTTTACATTTAATAAGCTTAAGTATGGTTTGCTCAAGGCTACAGTAGTGGAGCATCCAAAGAAGAATACACACAGCAAAAAGTCTGTATGACCAATTTAACAACCATCAACTGATGGCAGATCACCTTACAGAAAGCAAAACTACACTAGTTTTAATAAGATTTTAAAATTTGTGCAAATTTCAGTAGAAAAACACTAAAGATTTAATCTTATGAAAAAAAAAAAAATCTGACAATCATTTTAAACTGTCAGTAACTGAATAATGTTTAGTGAATGAAAGAGGTCAAAATTATAATTAATTTTTTGAAGTTGTTTTAATTAAGATGGCCAGAGAAAAAAAACAATATTCAATAAAAATACTGAAAACAGCAACCAGTCTTCATGCAAATAAATTGATTTATTAATTAGATTGTTATACGCCATTTTGTTTTGCTTTTCATGATGACTGATGTTGATTTCCATAATGCATTTCTCTAGTTCTTTTTTTCACTCTCACTCATACATGTATATATATATATATATATGTATATATGTGTGTGTGTGTGTGTGTGTGTGTGTGTGATAAAGTTATAGTTTTAAGGTATGCTATATTTATGGGTAAAAGTGCTCAATATTAGACATTGAGTTGTTGCATGAACACATTATCTTCAGGCCATATTGTATTTTGGCTTGACTATATATGCTGATCAGTGGTGAATTATGGGTAGTAAAGTGATTATTGGATTGGCAGTAATGATTATATTTCAAATTATTCTAGGAGCTGTTCAGTAAAAATAATTATGGATCTGAGTGTAGTTATTTGTACCTACTTTATAATGTTTGTTACTGTTTTATTCATTTATTATTGATTACTTAATTATTTTTTGCTCATTAATATTATTATATTTACTTGTTTGTCAATTTATTTAAGTTTTGTTTTTGCTGAAGCTTATGATTAATAATGCATTTAAAATAAAAGCCTATAATAAATACCAAATTTTCTTTTTCTTAAAAAGAATATAATTAATACTAAATTTTAATTTTCTGATTAACTAGCAGTATAGCCTGGCATTGCTTGGGTGTAATGAAAGCTTCAAAACTAATCCATGGTCCTGAAGCTCAGACTCTGAATGTTGGCACAAAAGACTAAAAAGCAATAGTTGTTTCCAGTTAAAGTGAAATGGTAGACTGAAAGAAAAATGAATGAATGTAAGTCAAATTTTGAAGTTTGGTGAGAATCGGATAAAAATTGTAGATTTGTATAAAGGACATACAGACAGATAAACAGACACACACACAAACATCTTGCCTTTTATATATATATATATATATATATATATTATCAATTTTGTGCACTATTGTAAGAACTGCAACTTTGAAACTTCTGAAAATCGTTTCTTATGTCTTTGTCTATGAGTGTATGAAATTTGATTAAAATCGGATCACTCATTCTATAACCTGATTTTTTCAATTATTGATATTTATCGGGGCTACCTTGACACAAAAACTAGCTAAGAACACTCGCAGATGCTTATAGTACAACTGTGTAAATTTTCAAAAACATCGGTTCAGCCATTTCGGAATCTATAGGTAACGGACACACGCACACATACACGCACCCACACAGACAAAGTTCCATTTATAAAGTAAGTTTAGATACTGGATTTTATAGGTTAATCATGATATGGTGCCAGTCTTTCATAGTCTAATCATGATGTTCTTTGGTAACAGATTCCTTGATGTCAATAATGGTACACTTGTTGCTTATTTATAAAATCTCATGAAATGTAGTGTGCACTAAATTAACTGAGGGATTGAATAGCAAGCACAGTATTGAATTTGGATATTGTCTAATACAACGTTCCCCTTTTTTGAGTGACGAACATCCTTGTCAGTTGCTAGCAGCTACATTCTTGAATTTCTTATAGGGACCCACATTTACAGGGACCCATATTTTCTCCTATTCTGCTGACGTTTGTCTGGAATTTACATATTCCTATGATACTCATACTATTCTTGTCAGTGTAAACCCTAGAGCAGTTGCAACCTCAGAAATAGAATATGTCATATTTCAGGACCCAGCAATTATTCTGCAGTTTAAGTGCATTAAATCATGCTACCTTGCTACCTATTATGTTGCACATTGTCTTGATGTTTTTGCACAAGAGGAAGGTTAAAAAACCCAATCTAGTTTACAGTTAATTTTATCAATATTTTGGCATTTCTGTTTAAGAGATTAAAGAGAAGAAACAAATTTAATTTATAGTGATGTACAATTTAAATATGTGTTATGTCAAAAAGTATAGACAAAATGGGGCTCTTTATTTTTAAACTTTTATTAAAATTAATTTCTCTTTTTGTCCTTTAAATGACATTAACAGTAATTAGAAGGATCATTAAATAATTAAAAAATTAAATTTAGAAGTTTTTTTTAATGTAGCATTTGATTCATGTCAGAAAATTCCAGAGGTCTTAATCAATTTTTAATGTCTGTCAGGCACATTTGATCTAAGAGGAGTTGATCTGTGGTAACCCCAATATGTACTGGGTTATGTGTGAGGGATTCTTTTTCTTCAACCATAGGTCAGGCATTTACATATAACTTGCTCTTATCCAGTTACTTGCTATGTGCATATCCTAAGTTCAGCTGGGTATACTTTCTTGTTTATTGGTAGGGTACTTATCAATATCCTTAGAGGTTCAATTCTGTACTTGGTGGCTTTGGGTGCACCTTCTAGCTCAATCTTTCAGACTTCTGAATTGTTTGACATTCTGAGGTGGCACAAATGTCTCATAGAATGAATCCAGTACATATTGGGGTCACCACAGGTCAACTCTTCCTAGAGCAAGGTTCCTCATGGACATTAATTAACTCAGGTCTCTGCTATTTTTTGGTATGAATCATCTACTACATTAGAAAAACCTTCAAAGTCAAATTTGTAATCATTTACTGTTAGTTACCATTACTAAACGGCTATTACTATTAAGATAAGAATGAAATAAAATAGACACCTGATATTTTTCAAGTGATTTGAAAATGACTAGGCTGGAAATAAAAAATGTATCTTAAAAAAAAAAAAGAAAGAAAAGTATGTCAGGATGCGATTAGACATATTTTGAAATATTGAACATAAATGAAGATTTCATTGAATTATTTAGAACTAGCAGTATAGCCCGGCGTTGCTCGGGTTTAATGAAAGCTTTAAAACTAATCCATGGTCCTGGAGCTCAGACTCTTTGGATGTTGGCACGAAAGACTAAAAAGCAATAGTTGTTTCCAGTTAAAACGAAATCGTAGACTGAAAGAAAAATGAATGGATGTAAGTCAAATTTTGATTTCCTGGTATCCATATCAAATTTTCTGCACTATTGTAAGAACTGCAACTTTGAAACTTCTGAATATTGTTTCTTATGTCTTTGTCTATGAGTGTATGAAATTTGATTAACATTGGACCACTCCTATAACACGATTTTTTCGATTATCGATATTTATCGGGGGTACCGCGACACAAAACCTAGCTAAGAACACTCGCAGACGCTTATAGTACAACTGTGTAAATTCTCAAGAAAATCAGTTCAGCCGTTTCGGAGTCTATAGGTAACGGACACAGACACACACAGAGACAAAGTTCCATTTATAAATAAGTTTAGATATCTAAATGCAAATATGTGACATATAAAGTTTATACATAATTTTTATTGCAGTGACATTGAAAATTCTTAACCTGACCAACTTCCTAAAATCTGACCCCAATAACCAAACATCAGAATTTAATTTTTTTAAATTCTTCCTTATATTGGTCTGCTCATTTGTATGTACAACCATTTTGCTTTGTAAACAAGACTAGACTTTATAATCACCATAGGGACTTTTACCAGTGTTTGGGAAATTTTTGTTTGACTTCAGAGCCTTTCCCATCACTTGGACGTGGCTCCCTTCTGTCTTTTCTATAAATATTTTCATGGTATTTGTTCTCATAAGCTTTCTTCCTTGGTACCTCAACCTCACAAATTTAAGTGCAATACCGACGCAGTGTGGCTTCCCTGTGTCTCTTTTACAAATACTTTCACGGCTTCTGCTTCGATGAACTTAGCTCACTGGTACACCCTATATACGAATTTCTTTGAGCCACTAGATTAGTAACTAGGTCCCACCCTTTTATTCTGAAGCCAATAAATTGTAAACGCAAATTCTACTCTAGCAGCTTCTTTTCTCGAACTTTCCGCCTGTGGAATTCTCTTCCTCATACTTGCTTTCCTGCCAGTTACAATCTCCAAGAATTTAAATATAAAGTCAATAGTCATCTCCTCTCGCACTAACTTACATCCTCTCTCTCATCCTTTCTACATCCACCCCACTCTCATCAGTAATCTCTTCACTCTCCTTCTTTCTCCCTGACACCGCCTGCAAACTCTCACTCTTCATAACTTTCATGTAACCCCCTGCACAACAGTGGTAGTAAAATGCCTTGCTTGGGGCGACACGATTAAAAATAAAATACTAGATTGTTTTACTGTTGAAATAGTGAGATGTAACTAAGATCTATTAAAATAGTCTC
This sequence comes from Ascarosepion bandense, assembly GCA_037127315.1. Classification (NCBI taxonomy): domain Eukaryota; kingdom Metazoa; phylum Mollusca; class Cephalopoda; order Sepiida; family Sepiidae; genus Ascarosepion; species Ascarosepion bandense. The sequence goes on along the minus strand of JBBBDQ010001081.1, from coordinate 1,473,122 downwards.
TTTTCTCACCTGTGAAATTCTCTTCCAACAATTTAAAAGCAATGTCAATTGCAATCTTCTTTCTCTTCACTAAAGTCTACTTATTATAACCTCGTTTGATTTGAAAATTTTCCTGCTCATTCTTTTATATGTGTATGTGTGTGTGTGTGTGTGTGTGAGTGAGAGAGAGAGAGAGAGAGAGAGAGATCTATTTGTCAGATCAATATCCATGAAATACAAAGGGTGATTATCTTCATTTGGTTGAGGTTCATGTGACAGCCGGTGAGTAATGTCAAATCATCAAGTAATGAAAGGCAGTTTATTTTATCATGCCTGGAAGCAATATATTTATCTTCCCATGCCAGTTGCCATACAGAATAAAGAATACAGACAGTGAGAAAATGGCGGGCTGCCGAGTCAGGATCAATTATATTGCAGATTCTCCTTTGGATTTTGTTGGGAAACATTAAGATGAATAGCAGGAGCACCCGACCAGATATAGCAACAATATTCGATGCACAGAAAAATGGTAGATTTATAAATATCTAAATTGGATTTTGAGGAAAACTTCCCGGCCCGACACAGTGACTAAAAACCAGAATAGGTTTTTCAAGTTTCAAAGAAATGAGACGAGCAGTTGTCGTCTTAATTGCAATTGGTAATATTCCATTTGAGGTCATTTGAGAGAGTGGGGCCAAATAAGCGCAGTGTGTTGTTTTTTAGGAGATTAACATCATCCATTCTGAGGGCAGGCAGGAATGTTTCTCTATGGTGGTTAAAAGAGAGCAGCTTTGTTTTAAAGGCATTCAAATTTATGAGCCATTTCCTACCCCATTTAATCACTGATTAGATGTCCTTTTGAAGGGCAGCAGCCGGGGTTACTTTGTCAGCCTTGGCAGATTTCTTATTGAGACGGGAGTAAATGGGAGTGTCATCTGCATAGATGTCTACTAAGGAAGTGATTACATCAGGAAGATCATTAATAAAGAGTAGAAAAAGCGTAGGACCTAGGATAGAGCTTTGAGGGACGCCAACGTTCGTATGAAAGGATCTGGAAACTTGCTCGTTCACAGCAACCTTCCTTTCGCGTCTTGATAGGAACGATTGGATTAAAGCAAACAATCATCCAGAAATATCGTACCTCTAGAGCTTGCATAAAAGTCCAGCATGCCAAACCCCGTCAAATGCTTTAGAGATATCAAGAGCAACAGCTCAAGCTTCGCCGTTCTTATCAAGAGCCTGGTAAATATATTCAGTGATGGCCGTTCACACATTAGCAGTAGATCTGGCAAAGCGGAAGTCATATTGTGAGATGCGAGATGCCTAACTATTCCAATATTGATAATAGCCTCAATTACCTTGCTAAATAGAGGGAAGAGGCTAATGGTGCAATAATTTTAGAGATGAGAGGACTCCCAGAGTTCTTACAAACAGGAACTACAGCGGAGGACTTCCAACAAGCAAGAAAGTAAGAAGCAATAGTTGTAAAATTTGGAGAGGACTGAAACCAGCTCAGGAGCACATTTCTTTAGAACGATGACTGAATTCCATCACCCCCTCTTGCCTTATGAGAATGAAGCTTAGAAATTATGCTAGAGACCTGAGACAGGGTCATATATATTACTCGGTTGAGTCACAGTTTTAAGTGCGAAATTGAATGTTGGTACTCCAGGTGAGTCAAGTGTGGAGTTTGACAAGAATTTGTGAGCAAAGCACTCAATCTTGTCTGCTGTAGATGTGAGGACTTCGAATTGATTGAATAGAAGAGGGGTCGAGGGTTTTGTGTTGTTCAGCACACACTTGCAGAGCCACGAGTAATTAGAACCAGACTTGCGAGATGCTATATGTTGCTTCATTCTATCAGCAAACAACAGCTTAGCATCATTTAGGACACACTTTCATTCATTACGAGCAGAGACAAAGAGGTACCTATTGTGATTAAATGTGTCGCTCTGAAAAAACCGGAAGAAGTGATTCCTGTGGGCGATGACAGCCGATTAGGCAGAAGAGAACCAAGAAGATGAACGAGGTTTAAATCGGAATTTCCTAGTTGGGATGAAAGCAACAATGCCGCCTTTCGCCCAGGAGGATACTTCAGAGGCGCAGTCTTGAACAAAAAATCTAAAAACTGTTTCAAGGGTCATCGCAAAGAAAATCACAGAACGAATCCCAGTCCGCTCGTTAGCAGTTATCCTTCTGGTAGGACGTTCCTGGATAGAGGGTAAGTTGTATACATAGTTATAGTTTCTTTGTGTGAGATAGATCTATCTAAACTTATTTATAAATGGAACTTTGTCTGTGTGTGTGTGTGTATGTGTCCCCGTTACCTATAGACTCCGAATCGGCTGAACCGATTTTCTTGAAAATTTACACAGTTGTACTATAAGCATCTGCGAGTGTTCTTAGCTAGGTTTTGTGTCGAGGTACCCCCGATAAATATCGATAATCGATCATCGAAAAAATCGGGTTATAGAAGGAGTGGTCCGATTTTAATCAAATTTGATACACTCATAGACAAAAAACATAAGAAAGGATATTCAGAAGTTTCAAGGTTGCAGTTCTTACAATAGTGCAGAAAATCGATAATATATATATATAAAAGGCAAGATGTTTGTGTGTGTGTCTGTTTATTTGTCTGTATGTCCTTTATACAAATCCACAATTTTTATCCGATTCTCACCAAACTTCACACAAATATTCTTTAGGCTGAGTCTGAGCTCCAGGACCATGGATTAGTTTTAAAGCTTTCATTACACCCGAGCAACGCCGGGCTATACTGCTAGTTAGTAATAAGTATGCATAAATTGATATAAAAGCCTCTTTGAGAACCACCCATGTGTTGTTATTCTTTTCTTTCAGTTATTGTTCTGTTCGTGAATTAAAGTGTTATTATATCACAAATATATTAAAATTTTTATAAGGAGGAATATAAGCAAACTGAGAATATTATTTCCTGCACAGCAACCCCATTAATAGGTTTTTCAAGTTTCAAAGAAATGAGACAAGCAGTTGTCGTCTTAATTGCAATTGGTCATATTAATATTTTAAATATATTAATATAATGATCATGAAGGAAATGATATATTAAATTAATTAAATAATATTTAAGAAAGAAAAAGAAGAAATATGTGTTAGAAAATTTAAAGTTATTGAATGTAATTAGTATGAAAATATTACCCATCATTATAATTTTTCTATACTGGATATGATAAATATCATTAATCAAAGTGATAACAATATTGACTCAAATTTTTAGTTTAACACTTTTATGTCCAGCATTCCAGTTTTGGGATAGTACAATACTAGATAAACCTATTATTAATCTTCTACGTGATGTGTCCCTTCAGGACGTGGGCGATCTGGATTTCCACAATGCCCTGTCAAATCATCTCACAACCAGCATTGTATTGAAAGGCATGGAAATTTATTTGTCTTTTTTTATTTTTACCAGATTTGGTTGAAGCTGATTCAACGCTGACTAGACATTAAACTCTCAACCTATTAAAGAATAATTAAGACTTAGAAGCTGATGTTTACTTTACATTTATTGTCTAAAACTTTATTCTTTTTTTCTTTTTCTACATGCTGGATCTCTTTAGGACATGGGCGATCATAGCTCTTTGCAACTTCCTGCCATTTTGTAGCACTGAATTGGATAAAATTAGAAACTTATTAATACTAGGAGGGGCTGTGAACTCCCTAAAATGGGGCTAAGTTTCCCAAAGAGGAAGCTTACGGACCCTGCGATGGTCACAGCCAGGAGGGCATGGACTCAAAGTCGAGGTTCATATTTTTGGGAGATAGCAATGGCAAGAGAGAAAGAAATGAGAAGTTGTGGGAAGGGAGAGTAAAATAGGGGTTTACTGTTTATTAATTACATAACCAAAATTTACATGTAATCTTTAAAAGAATCAAGTTTAAAAATGTAGGAAAATCATGTCCTTCATTAGTTATCGAGTGAGACGTCCTTCAGAATCAAAATGCAGGACAATCCTGTATTTTGGAGGATAGTTGAAAACTCTAAATACCGGATTTATTTTAGAAATCTACTAGCAGTATAGCCCGGCGTTGCTCGGATGTAATGAAAGCTTTAAAACTAATCCATGGTCCTGGAGCTCAGACTCTTTGGACGTTGGCACGAAAGACTAAAAAGCAATAGTTGCTTCCAGTTAAAACGAAATTGTAGACTGAAAGAAAAATGAATGGATGTAAGTCAAATTTTGATTTCCTGGTATCGATATTAAATACGTTTTTTTCGTCGTAAACTGAATTTTGAAGGCTAAATAAGTCCTCTGTGTAAATGGTATCATGGCTGAGACTAAGAACTACAATTATACCTACTTAGAGCCAAACCCGAAGCAAAAACTAAAATAAAAGGGCTGAAAAAGGGCAGATAAACAGACACACACACAAACATCTTGCCTTTTATATATATATATATATAATCGATTTTCTGCATTATTGTAAGAACTGCAACCCTGAAACTTCTGAATATCGTTTCTTGTGTATTTGTCTACGAGTGTATGAAATTTGATTAAAATCGGACCACTCCTTCTATAACCCGATTTTTTCGATTATCGATTTTCGATATTTATCGGAGGTAACTCGACACAAAACCTAGCCAAGAACACTCGCAGGCACTTATAGTACAACTGTGTAAATTTTCGAGAAAATCAGTTGAGCCGTTTCGGAGTCTATAGGTAACGGATACACACACACACAGACAAAGTTTCATTTATAAATAAGTTTAGATTAGATTTAGATTATTAATATGGAATTGACTTTAAAAATCTAATAGAATTTGAATATGGGTAGCCAAGCCGCTTGATTCTTAACATAGGGGCTGAGCTCTAATATGTTGAAATCATCAGTGGAGTTCAATATATATATATATATATATATGTGTGTGTGTGTGTGTGTGTGTGTGTGTGTGTGAACTCTCCTGTCAATTTGGATATATGGTAGCTGAACAGATCATTACTTTTAGAACTCAACTGCTAGAATAGCCACACATATAATTCGATTATAGTGGAGAAGCCTTGTGTTTAACCAGTTACGTTTTTCAAAACTGATAACTGGGGCACAGTGTACCAGAAAGTCTCCAAACAATCCCCCTCAAGTTTGAATTCAGAGTTTTCCTTTTCCTAGACTTGTTGTCAATTAAAACTCAAGAGCTCAGTCTGCCCTGTTATTTAGATCATAGCTGGTAGAAGAGGGTGGAGAAGAAATGGATGTATAAATTCCTCAAGAGTATTTGTGCAAAATTAAATGCAACGACTTTGGCCACAATTTGAACTCAGTACGCCAATCTCACTTTCTGCTCCAATAACCATTATGCCTACCCCCATACTTGATGCAGCTCAGTACAGTATATAGTCAGGTAGGGAGGAATTGGGAATAGGAAGATTGTTATATGCCTTTTAAGAGGACATTTTCCCCTCATGTCCAATAAACTTTTGAACTTTTGGTTCTCAACTGGACACAAATACTCACCTCTTGCACTGATGAGAAATACATAACTATTTCAAACATGAAGTAGACCACAAATTATTTTTCACCCTCTAGCCCCACTCTCGTGGACAGTATGTGGCAGGCCTGTCGCTGCTCTACCGCTACTTCCATGGACAGTGCTCAGATGACACGCATTCCGTGGTTCTGCCAGTTTTAACCTTCACACCTAGGACACACCATGCGTACCGACCCACCTTCATTCCTTCTGGTGGAGGTGAGTTCCACTCAGGTAGCTTCATCCCGCAAACCACTACTCTGTGGGACCGAATTCACACAATATATATTTTATAGAGAGATGTACAAGATCTGTCTGGCTAGATTGCATATCTCAAGAAAAAGTCACACAGTTTGGATGTAAATTAGATCACTGGTGCCCCCTAGGTACGAATTTGCACGAGATACTAGATTAGCAACTAGATCCCACCCTTTTACAGTGAAACTGATAAAATGCAACCGCAACTTCAACAGTTTCTTTTCTCGTACTTCCCGACTGTGGAATTCCCTTCCACATGATTGCTTCTCCGACGGCTACAATCTCCAGGAGTTTAAATGTAAGGTCAAGAGACACCTCCTAACACACTAATCCGCTCCCATTCTTTCAAACACTCTTCCCATCTACCCAACCCTCATCCTCGGTACCCTTACGTATCTATCACCTTCCTTCTGACATTCCCTATATCTAACCACTCCTTCTCTTTACCTCCCCCTATGTAGCCCCATGCGCAATAGTGGCAGCGGAATGCCTTGCTTGGGGTGAAATGATTAACAAAATATTAATGAACAATGTAATCAGTCCTTACTGTGAATACATGAACAGATACTTTCTTAGGTGGTTACTCAGTCAATAGGTATAATTGATTAAACTTTTTAGGAAAGTAGTTTATTTCGAAAAGTAGTTGAGGTTGAAAGTAGTTTTTACGGATGTGCGTTGTGGTACAGTGGATATCAGCTCGGAACGAGAAACCGGGGAGCCGAGTTCGAATTCCAGTTGAATCCATTGTATTCACTTACCCGCAAATACCCTTGGAAAAAGTATTAATCCGTCTCTTCCTTCCAGTTATGGGCTAAATAGCAGGACAGATTGGGTTCTATAGCCTTGGTCGGCAACCAGTCTACCGCAGAAAGCAATGGCAACCTACTGCGGGATAATCTTCTGCCCAGTCAGTCATGTCTATTTCGTGTATCACGGATGGCACTTAACTGACTGACTGAGTTGAGGTTGAAACTGTAGCATTACAATTTCATTCCGGTGATCAGTGAATGCTTTATAGCATGGCCTCACAAAATTTATAATTTACTGAAGCTTTGCTAATTTTATATGAACAAAACGCATGACACAAGCATATTATTACTAAATCACTGATCCATTAAATCAGACCTTCATTTACTTCAAAGGGAAATTATACTGAACAAGTTAACTATATTATGATATAATATATTATACAATGCAATAGTTTTAGTGGGATTTTCAATAAACAATGAAAATGTAAAACATTCTGTCTTATAATTTGTGTCCAGCAGTATTTTGGTATTATATATACTTTTATTTATTTTGGTTTTAATAATTATGATCTAACAAATTTTATTGATTAAGTAGTCTTTTTTGCAATCTTTTACATTTTTAATTTTTTTTTTCTATTAGTAAAAATCTGCATATTTTGCCTGTGGCGATTCATAAATCGAACAATAAAAAATAATGAGAAAAATCCTCACGCCCTATATTTTTTATTTACTATGAAGTGATGACAATTTGAAAATAAAACGAAACGTGGAAAATAAAATCAAACAATTTTTTTTTAAGGAAGGTGGGGGAGCATTTTTGGTGATATCAAGAGATGCGTTTGCATATAATGAAGTATCACTTTTCCGATTGTTAGTGTAAAAACTTAGAACAATTTTTCTGTGTGTCCGCATAACTTCACCATTAGGTATTAGAAAGTTTATCATAAAGTGCAATAAAGCCACAAAGTATGGTGCACCCAGTGAGGACCTGACTCACTCTACAGTAATATTAACTTGCGAGTCCAACTTGCCAACCACTATTACTCAATGAGGAGCTCTTTATTGATTAAGCTTAACTTAGATTATTATGATACAATGCTATTAACGTCGGAAAGCCATCCAGGGAAAAATCAAACTCATTGCAGCACTGTTCAAAACGTGATTGCTAAACTCAATATTTCAAATTCTATAGTTAGGGGGTTAGCAGAACAAACGAATGTTTATTTTTTGAAGATTTTTTTTTATTGGCAAATGATATTTCTATTGGAATGACAAGTATTGCTGTCCTAAGTAAAAAAAGAAAAACAACAAGCAAATGTGGAAACTGTTTTGTAACCTTAAGTCAAACTTTAAAGCATCAAGCAATTGGTAAAGAAAGAGTTGATTCTGTTCATTTCATTGAGATGCTAACGTATTATGGATGTAGTAAGAAAGGTAAGTATGAATCTGTTGTTTTGGTGTAAGGAATACTGCGGTATGTTTGGGTTAGTGATTGTGTCTAGCTAGATTTACGTATAAGACAAACGAAGACCATCTTCCCCATCCCAAAGTTTTGGCCTTTTTTATTCTGTTCGTTTCTGCTAATTCTAAAATCAATATAGATTTATATGGAATAAAAGGAAGCGAAGAAGGAAGAGAAATTTTTAGTACTTACTAAAATTATCTTTGTCATATTATAACACTGCTGCAACGCGTTTCGTTTATTTTTTCACATCTGTATTAATGATGACAAACCATGGATTAAATAATGTTACGTTGTGGTACTTTGGATATCGACTAGGAACGACCAATCGGGGGAGCCGAGTTCAAATTCCAGTTGAATTCTTTGCATTCACTTACGCACAAATACCCTTGGGAAAGGTATTAATCCGTCTCTTCCCTCCAGTTAAATAATAGGACAGATTGGGTTCTATAGCCTTGGTCGGCAACCACTCTACCGCAGAAAGCAATGGCAACCTACTGCGGGATATTTTGCCCAGTCAGTCATGTCTCTTTCAAGACATGATCGCCCAAAGCGTGTATCACGTATGGCACTCAACTGACTGACTATCATAGTTTCTATTCATTTGCAAAGAAAATATTGTAATTTTTTTTCTTACTTCCTTAGGGTAGTTTGAAAAATTGTAATTAATATCATTTCAAGCCACATAAGGAGGGGGTTCACTCAGGCACTAACTCTCTCCTTCGGGGACCGGGCTGAGAGTCATTACTCGGCGCCTGAGGCGTCCCCAAAAAGGCGAAGTGTCGAATGGGCTTGAGCCATTTTTCCACGGTATTGACAGTAAACTCACGTTAAACGTCGATCTTTGTGTCACATTCAGTAACGACGTGGGGTGGGGCACTGATAAATACCTACCCGAGGCGCACCCAAAAGATAATGTGCCGTGGGGATTAGAGCAATTTTTGTACTGCTATCAAATCTTGCTCTACCACACCTTGTGCCATATTCTGTAGAACTGAGCGTACCAATTAAAACCAATATTTGCAATTTTCTCTCAAATATTTGCAGAAAATAGCTCTGTATTCTTTAACAGAAAAATGGAATTATTTTTATTTGTTTAATTACATTCTTATGTTTACAGAACAAAAAAATCAGTACGAAGTAGTAGTAATTATTAAATTTCTATTATTTTTGTTCCGGAGTGATTTTAAATGGAAAACGAATCGTTGATCCTGTTTTAAGTGTTTGCAAGTAAACATTCCATTAAAACTCAGTTAATCTGTACAAAAAGAAAATAATAATTTACACATGAATAATAAAAAAGAAAGAATAAATACCTTATTTTAAGCAATTTCCAAACATCACAGAGTAAATAATATCCGAAATGAATGATGGCAGATTTCTGAAATAAAGCTGTGCTAAAAAATGTATCCGGGTTTTAAGAATGCTGGGAAAAAACGGAACTTCATTGTTTACTTTCTCAGTGACTATCAATGGCGGATCTACTGTGACACTGGTGAAATTTAAGTTAGTTACAAAAATTTAAACTGTGCTGATGGTTTTTAAGTGGGAAAAACTCACTAGCTTTTGTGTGTTTGGCTTACATTATTTAAGTATGAAAAATAAGCCTTGTTGAGTTGAAACTTTCGGATATTTGTAGTTAAACGGCAAAATAGAAAAACAAATGACATAAACTTATCTTAAATAGGACATTTAATCATGTATATGCATTGTTAAAAAAAAAAGGAAAAAAAAAAGAATTTAATCAGTCCTATAAAGATAAATGTATTTTCAAGGTTCATTTGATCATTTTCCTGTGTTAAAAAAAATAAAATTCATATGAATGCGATTAACAGGATTAAAGCATCTAAAATCAAATACTTTTAAAGAAGAATTTGAGTAGTAAAAAGTATTGTTCAAATGAAACTGGAATTGAAAAAGTTATTTCTTATTGTGTCGCGTTAAAGCTCAGACAAGACACCAGATTCAGCCCCAGGACTTTTTCAGTCGAACGATTGCGGTTTAAAAATAAGTCTTTGGCCAGATCCACGTCTATTGAACAGGTGAAGAGGCTCATCCCTTGTTCCCTGTTTAGGATGTGGTTTCCGGCTTTCTCTTTTCCAATCTTTTCACTCTTTTCTTTTTTTTTTTCAATTGGAGTAGATAGACTAAACTATCGTCCGGTTCACACTCCACCCACGTCTATTGAACAGGTGAAGAGGCTCATCCCTTGTTCCTTGTTTAGGATGTGGTTTCCGGCTTTCTCTTTTCCAATCTTTTTACTCTTTTCTTTTTTTTCAATTGGAGTAGATAGACTAAACTATCTTTTTACTCTTACGTAGCCCCCTGCGCATCAGTGGCATTACCGCCTTGCTTGGGGTGATATGATTAAAAAAAAAATGATCGTTACCCACGAAATAAAACCATGATCCGTCTGTAGCAGTGAGAAAATTTCATTTGGTTGTAATCTATTGCTGTAGACGAACGAGCCAGAGGTGAGAGGAGATGAACAGTCTAACGGGTGTGTCTTCCCTTTCGTGACGCAGTGAGGCAGTGCCTTGTCACGAACTGGGTCGTTTGTCATAGTTCTTTTGAGATCCACGTCATTTAATTATTGTCCTGATGATTATCTGCTGTCTGAAACAATTTTTGTTACATCTTTCGGAGGTTTCCATTTAACAAGATATCAGCTGAAGATGAGACCGTTACAATTGTTATCATCGCTCAATCAAGTCGGTTTTCTTTGATGTTGAGTAGTATCAGGTTTCTTTTTGCCATTGTCATTAGGGGTAGTAGTTTTGGTATTTTAAAAGATCGACCTCCCGAAAAGTCGATGAGATAAATGTATTTTTTTAAAAAATTTAATACTTCCATTGGCTAAAAACAATGTAATTTTTTTGTTTTGTGTATCGTTGAGTTGATTTCGATTAACGTGTGTACTGCCTGAAATTAATTTTCGGACTGACACGGTTTTTAGTTGTCCGTATGTTACAAGTCATAAGAATTAAAAATTAAATTGGATTAAAAGGGATTCGACATCATCAACAGCGGATCTAATAAGAATTTAATTAATTTTAACCTGATTTAAGAGGGGTTTTGAGATAACTTGTTTTTTTAATGACATTTCAAGAAGATCATTCGAATTTTTAGAAAAGTGTTTGTTATTAAAAAAAGTTTGTTTTAGTTATAGAATCTTAATCCGATGGGTTGATGTAATTGACATTAACCTTACAATATACTTTAAGACAGGTCTATTTTGCCACAGCGGTATTACACTCAATTTGTTGAAATTTTATTTGTCCGTTCGTTTGGTCGTTTTTTCTTTCTCTCCTTTTCTCGTTAGGGCCGTTGGGAAATTGAAATGTCTTTGCGGTACCACCTTGTCGCGTATCCCGCCTCTGATTGGTTAGCTCCTTCTGATAGAATCTCAAGGAGCGGGAATTCTCAGTTTTTTGATTTTCGTCGACTTGAGCAGTCCTGAAAATTTTAGCTCCGTCAGACCAAAGACGTAAAAAGAAGTTTGAATTTATTTGTGGGCTAGAGAAGCTCGCAAAGAAGAAAAGAAAGAGTTTCCTCCTGACGAACAGAGAAGAAACAAGATTCAAGATACTACTTCCAGAGGAAGAAAGAATTCATTTCTCTAAAAAGGATCGTTTCCCCTGTTTGTCATTAACCTACGTGGCGTAAGAAAAAAAAGTTTAAACGTCACTTCTTCCAGAGGAAGAAAGAAAATTTATTTTAAGAAAAGACACTTCTTCCAGAGGAAGAAAGAAAATTTACATTAAGAAACGTCACTTCTTCCAGAGGAAGAAAGAAAGTTTATTTTAAGAAAAGACACTTCTTCCAGAGGAAGAAAGAAAATTTATTTTAAGAAAAGACACTTCTTCCAGAGGAAGAAAGAAAATTTACATTAAGAAACGTCACTTCTTCCAGAGGAAGAAAGAAAATTTACATTAAGAAACGTCACTTCTTCCAGAGGAAGAAAGAAAGTTTATTTTAAGAAAAGACACTTCTTCCAGAGGAAGAAAAAAAATTTACTTTAAGAAACGTCACTTCTTCCAGAGGAAGAAAGAAAATTTATTTTAAGAAAAGATACTTCTTCAGAGGAAGAAAGAAATTTATTGTACGAAAAGATACTTCTTCCAGAGGAAGAAAGAAATTTTACTTTCCGGAAAAGGGATACAGTTTCCCAGGTCGGTCCACAACCAACAAGGGTTGAAGAGACTTAAAAAAAACAAAAAAACTAAAAAAGCAAACACTTTTTTCCAGGCTCAAAACAAGAAACGAACTACGGACACTGTACCTAACAAGGTAAACTGAAAAAGACTTTAATTTTTTTCTTCTTCTTGTGGTACCAAGGCTATAACCTAGCCTTTGCTAACGGATCTGTTTTGCAGTCAGCGCACAACTCCTCTCTGTTTTTAATAAAGCTGTAAATTTCCTTTAATTTGAACCCTTGTGTTGTATTGATTTTTTTTTTATTACCTTTCCCCTTTTGTTCACAGCAGAATTTTTTCTTACTACATAAAAAATTTCTGCAAATTTAAAAGTTAGGACCTGGCACATGATAAATAATGACGCAAAATAGTTTTTTATTTAATATTTTTACCGTTATTTTATGGAAACCAGTTTGAAGATTAAGTTTATGTTCAAAATCGTAGCGTTGCAATTTAATTCCGGTGAGCAGGGCTTATAAAATTTATAATTTACTGAAACTTTACAAATTTTATATAGATAAGATGTATGACACATGCATATTATTACTAAGCCAGTGAGCCATTAAATAAGACGTTCATTTACTTCAAAGGGAAATTATACTGAACAATTTAACTATATTATGATGTAATATAATATGCAGTACAGTAGTTATAGTGACATTTTCAATAAACATGCAAATTTAAAACAAAATTGTGTTATATAAGCCTTGAGTTATTTTCGATTAGACTGTGGAATCAGTCGTAGTCGAGCGGTCTCAGACGCACTAGATCAATTGGTGGTTTCCTCCATGTTTTTAGGAGCCGAAGGTTCGAATTCAGTCGAATGACACATATTTTCGTAATAAAATTTATCGTAAATAATCAGGCCAGTAGAAACAAATATATAAATATACTGTTTGATTAAAAACAAGATATCGACTCAAATACGTGTATCGATTAAAAATAATGTTCAATTAAATACACTTTTATCCAGTTTTTGTTTTTATATACTATGATTTAATAAATTATCTAATAAATCTTATTCATCGACTTACCTATTTAATGTCTTTTATGATTTTTTTACTATTTATACTTATCGAATGCAGTAAAAAATACATATTTTGTTTGTGGCGATTCATAATTAGAATTCTGGTTTTAATATTTTCCCATTTAGTGTTTATAATGCAAAAAATATCAACTTTATTTGAATTTATTATTGAAATAGTAAAATTTTAAAAATCAGTTTGTAAGCAACACCCTGCAAAAATTAGGTATTTCTGTACATCTTTTCAAACAATCTTTGAAACAATATACTCAAAAAATGCGTAAAAGCTATGAATCTAATTTTTAATGTCACTACTTATCACCTCAGACCTCAGCTTTCACATTTTCTCTTGGGATTTCCATGAGTAGATCTCCAGTTGTAGAATTAAGGAACATAAAACCAACACTGATCCACAATAATTTCTAAAACGATGTTGTTGATTACGAAATAAGGTTAGGTTTAAAGAAATTTAGAAAAAAAAAAAACCCAAAAAAACAAAAAACAAAAAACCAACAACTTGTTATAAACAAAAACAAAGGCTCCATTAAATTGTTTTATTGTAACCAAATAAACCCTAATTGTAAACAAGATAAAAAGGCTATTTCTTTCAAACATACGCACCGTAGTGGGGGCGCTAGAGGGTGTCCTCAGTGATGTCTTTGCGTGGATCACTAGTGGGTTTCGGATCTCTCAACATCATACCTCCCTCACCACACCAACCCGACCAGAGATGATCAGTCTGTGGTCCACCCTCAATAAGCTCTTTCAGACACTGGAAAAAATTTTAAAAGTTTGGGCCCCGTACGAAGTCTTACAAACGCTTCCGATTGGCGACAGTCAGAGCCAATTTACATTAAGACGCGAACCGTACATGAACTCGTCCTAAAGCATGAACCAATTTTCGTATCAAACGGCTAAAAAAAAAACAACAAAAAAAAAACCTCGACTAAGAATTAATCACGATTCGTTTAAAAAAAATACAAATATCTACAAATATATAATTTTTAAGTCGTTTTTAAAAAAGGGAAAAATATAAGGATAAAAAATTCGTTTAAAAGAAATACAAGTATCTACAAATATGTATAAATTTAAAATCGTTCCCAAAAGAATAAGGAATATATATTTATGTGTGTGTGTGTGTGTGTGTGTGTGCGTGCGTGCGTGCGTGCGTGTGTGTGTGTAAAAGTAATTTAAAATCGTTTTAAAACCACACATAAATAGATAATAATTTATGTACAAGTGAAAGAAAAAAACATTATATCTAAAAATGATATCTGGCATATAAATGTTATTTATCCTAACAAATAGCTTTATTATCAAAAGTTAACAACGTCTAATCTGATTCTTAGAAATAATTAATAACCACAAAACTACCCAATGTAAAAATAGGGTTGTTTATGAATTCTTATGTTCTTTGGGATATTGTATCTCCAACATTAAGAATCAACAAACATCATTAAATTCTTACATTGGGTACATATATTCCACACTCTCTCTCTCACTGCAAAGCCTACCTAGGCGCTGACTGCGGAAGTGACCACCTACCAGTTGTATGCAAACGAAGGATAATATTAATGAGATTAAAGATACCCCATGCGCATCAGTGGCGTCACCGCCTTGCTTGGGGGTGATATGATTAAAAACAAAAAACAAAAAAACAAAACTTAACATAGCCCTAAGACTGCATTTCAATAGACTGGCGAATGACCCGAACCTGCAGGAAATGTATACAGATAGTGTGAAAACGAAATACGAAGGACAAATCAGAATGGAAGCTCAAAATGGGACGCACGAAGAGTAGCACTAGTAACATCCACGAACGGCATCATACCAAAGGAAAAAGAACGTCGGAAAAAAAAACAAAAAACGATTGAATCATTGAAGAGATTCATGACATGATGCAAAAGAGACTGAAAACGATGCCAAGATATGAAACGGAATACAAGAAACTACACAAGGAAATAAGGAGCAAATGCAGACAAGCTAAAGAAAGCTAGCTCAACGTCAAAAGCGGCGAAGTAGAGAGACTGAGCATGACAAATAATGGTGATATGCATAAAAAAAATAAAGGAACTAACAAGACAAAAGACCTGATCAGCAACAAGATGTATAAAAGCAAAGGACGGTATACTCATAGTAGAAAGAGAAAAAAACGATACTTCAGAGATGGGGTGAGTATATTAGTGATTTCTTTCAGAGAGAGAGAGAGAGAGAGCAACCAACCAACCAACCAACCAACCAACCAACAATACACCAAAATACGGACGAACCAGAAATATTAATATTCAAAACCGAAGTTGAATCGGCAATGGCCAAATAGAACTGGAACGAAGCAGCAGGACCTGACGGGATTGTAATAGAGATGTCGATGTCCCTAGAATGCTTTGGCGTCGACAGGCTTACAGAAATAATAAACGATATCTACAACAGCGGTAATATACCGGAGGACCAATGCAGATCAATTTTCATAGCACTAGCCAATAGCAAAAGAATGTGAACTCCATCGAACAATCATCTTAATGAGCCACATAACAAAACTCATCATCCAGATTCTGATGAACAGATCGCGCAGCTGAATAGGCCCAGAGATAGAACAAGAACAGTGTGGCTTTGTTAAAGATATCCGAACTAGGAATGCGATATTCATTCTCAGAATGCTATCTGAAAGAGCAATACAAATGCAGAAGGACCTCTATCAGTGCTTTATAGACTACGCAAAGGCGTTTGACAAAGTACGACACAAAGAATTGATAGAGATTCTCAACAACCTCGACATTTTCGAAAAAGACGTTAAAATAATCCAGAATCTATATTGGCAGCAAACCGCTTGCGTACGGCTGGGGAAAGAATTCAGCGGGCATACAAAAATAGAAAAGGGCGTAAGACAAGGATGTGTCTTTTCACCGGATTTACTCAACTTATACAGCGAAACAATTCTGCCAATTCTGCAATTCTGCCAGGATTCGTTATTGACAGCTATAATCTCAACAATGTAAGATAAGCAGATGACACTGGGCTGATAGATGACACGGAAAGGAAAATGCAGGACCTCCTACAGAATGTAGCAAAAGAAAGCGAGAAAAAAAGACTGAGTATAAACTTCAAGAAAACTGAATGTATGGTTATCAACAAAAAGAAGACCCCAAAATGTTAACTACAGATAAACTAAAATAAAACAAGTAAAGAAATTTAAATACCTGGGTAGTGTTTTGACAGAGGACGGAAAGTGCGACGTTGAGATCCAAAGATCTGGTGGACAAAGGAAGCGATTCAAAGACGCCCTCAAGACTTCCCTGAAACACCGCCCTGCCTACTGGGAAGAAACTGCGCACGACTACCCTGCCTGGCGCGCCTTAGTCAAAACAGGCGTAGCAGACTTCGAAGCGCAACACATCCAAAAACTGCAACAAAAGCGACAACGCCGGAAGGAGAGGTCAAGCTCTTCTTCCCAATCAGACATTCCTTGTCCACACTGTCCGCAACAGAAAAGACACAGCGAACATTGGCCTTCTCCACACCCAGTTTTCTGGGAGTAATGTGTAAAGAAAAATGTTCATCTTCGCTCGCGAATGACGAACATCATTATTATCATCATAAGATCTAATGGGAAAGTTCTTTCAAATTGGAGCACTTACCGAGTATGTGAAGTCCAGGCTTTTACATGAGCTTGAACACTGTTAATACTCGTCAAAAGCAAACAATATTTCGACAGCGTCTACAAAGCCCAATTTTTCAGATGTAGAAAAACGTATTTCAGTAAAATCAAGTCTAATGTGAAGCATCGAATACGATAACCGAAGTTAAGCAACGTCGAGTCTGGTCAATACCTAGATCGGTTACCGCTTGGAAATACCAGGTACAGTAAACTTGGATGTGTGATCAACCACGCTTCGGGAGGAATTCCGACATTGAAGAGGACGCTCTCTTTGTCAATGTTGAGATTAAACCGAACATTTAGACGAAAAGATTGCTAAGTGTTTGAAAATCGATATCTTAACTACCTTTTGCCACTTGAAGGGGCTTGGGTTTATTTTCAAACTCGACACGTGGGTGCCACATACTCTGACGGAAGTTCGTCCTGTGTTTCAGAAGCGATTTCTTAGGTAATACGCCACCAAAAGGAGCTATCCTTGGTCAGAATTGTCATAGGCAATGAAAAATAGATCGTTTATGATAACATTCCATGCAAACGGAACTGAAAATAAATTTGTGAATGTGCAAAATCCGTGGCTGAAGTGGGCTTATATCTAATGAAAGTGTTGCTGTCCGTTTGGTGGGATGGCAGAGGGATAATTCATTGCCTCTTCCAGCCAGCGAAACAATAACTGCAAATCAGTATCTCACCAATCTCAATGCGGTTGTTAAAAAAAAAAAAACGTCTGATTTTGGTAAATTGAAAAATTGTCATTTTCCACGAGGACAGCACAATAGCGCATGTTGCAAAACCAACATTGCAGAAGCTTAAAGGGTTGAAATGGAAAAACCTCCAGCAAGCAGCGTATTCACTTAACTTGGCTCCTTTTAATTTTTATTTCTTCATTTCTCTAAAGAACAACCCCGATAACAAAATATTTATGCAGTCAGTCAAAAAATACCCCAGAAACTTCTTCCAATAAAAACCCCGACATTTCTACAAAAATCGTATCAGCAAGATAAGAGAACAGTTGTTAAAACAATGGAGACTATGTATTTGACTAATAAATGTAGATAATAAAATGTATAGTTGGTAATTTAAAAAAAATGTATATTGCTGGAAATTTCACTGCAAGAATGTACAGTTTGTAATTTTTTTTATAAAATGTATTGCTGGTAATTATAATATAAAAGGTATTTGTAGTTTTATTATAAAAATATACTGCTGATTTGTTTGGGGTTTCACTATTTATCCCTAACAAGTACTGGCACCGCGGGTCAGGGTGGATCTGGGAACAACAATAATTAAAAGGTGGTTCCACACTCTTCAAAACCTCTAATCTCCTGATGAGAGGCCTTACTGCCGGATGTAGTTTATCGTCATGGCCAGGACGGACGGATGAAAATGGTATCAGCAAGCTTTTAGAACCAGGAGAAACAGCTGCTAAAAAAAAAAAAAGAAAACAATGTACTTGATTAATACATTTTTTTTTTTGTCAGTATGTAAAAGTTTGTTTTTAACTTTCTAGTCGAATACGGATCTTTTCAGTGCTCTAATATATCACTTTCACTTTCTCACTCCTATTCTACTTTCTCTTTATTTCTCTCTCTCTCTCTCTCTCTCTCTCTCCTTTTTATATTCACATGATTCTGAACTGAAATGATTTCAATGCCTAATAATCTGTGCATGTGTTTTGTGTCGTGTGCGTTTATTTCTGTGTGAGGAGGTAAGGAGCGCATGAGTAGACGCATGCGTGTATACATTTTGTATGTGCGTAGTGTGTGCACATTGGCGATTATGCATGGGCATGTTTATGGAAGCGAAATTGTATCAGGATGCAACTTCATGAAAATTATATAGAGGCTACAATACTACTTTTCAAACTCTACATTTTATATAAATTGTATTAAAAAAGCAAATGACCTTTTTTCCGGCATTTGAATGTCCGAAATTAGATCATATAAATTTTGTTTCTTTTATGTGATTTTTGTATGACAAAATGAACAGGAAATTCCTTCCTTGCCAAAAAAAGGCGATGGTGGGGAGGTCATTACTTGTGATTTTGCGACCAGAAGTACTTGTTTCTTGCAGGGTAAAAAAAAAAAAATGGTTATCGGCCAGACACTTAAGAACTCAGGCTCGTCCCTAAATTTTTTTGAGTGTGGGCTTTTAAATAATTACCGCGACTCATTTTTGATAACTAACTTTTAAATTGAATTTAAAAAAAAAAAATCTTGAAACTTTTTTTTAGTTTTAATTGAAAGCTCTTTACTATTTTTCGTAAGCAAAATACTCTGGTGTATTTCAAAGAAAATTATATTGATTGCAATGTAAAATTTTTAAATTTTTAAAAACATTTTCAATTTTTCGGACATTTTTGAGCTATCGACACATTTTGCAAACAAAAGTTAATTCTCGGTTTTCAAAATCTAGTAAAAATAAAATATAGATTTCTGACACATTAATTTTGAAAAATTAGTAAATTTAGTGGTAAATTAATCTGATTTACACAAGTATTACTTATTTATAGCATGAAACTTAAAATAAAACTATTTCTAAAACAAAGACTTGAACTTTCTGAGCTTTTTCCCATATTTGATATGTGATGACAACTCGACAGATGCGAGATGACGATCACAAGTGACATAATTGTACAAATTTTTTCCTTTAAAAGGAAGAAACTGTAAAGCACATGACGTTTCAATGTAGACGTAGAAATTACTATACAAAAAAAAACTTCAAATACACAAAAAAATTTTAAAATTATTTTAAAAATTCAAAAGCACGACGATTTATATTAAACTTTTCAAGTTTTGATTAGCAAATATAATCTTTAATTAATAAGTTAATAAACTAACGGCAACAAATCTTTTAAGTATTTTAAAAATATTTTTGAAACTATAAATTATTATAATAAAAAAATGAAAACAATTCTTTTAAAATGTCATTATTAATCGAATGTTTTTTTTCATTTATTGTCCTTAATATATATTATTATTTAAAAAAATTATCAACTCAAAACTTATCAAATCAAATAATGCCATAGTTTGATTTTATTTTCTATTTTACTATTAAGAGCAGATTTTCGGAAATAAAGGCAAAATGTTAAAAAAAAAAAAGATTTGCATTACCCAATGAGCTCTGCGTTTAACTAATAAAACCAATTTTATCAACAAAATTTAATTTCTTAAAATTTCATGAATTTACGTGAAAGTGGTGGTAACAGATGTAAAAAAATATTTGCCAAGACATTTTAAAAATTAATAATTTCAAAAATAATTTCATTCATTTGTGAATAAATCTTGAAAGTTTCATTAAAAACCCACAATTATTTGAATTTTGCAAGAATTTCCAAATTAATGATAAAAAAATCTGTTACGTAATATTACATTTTCCATTGTAAATTTTAGAATGATCATCATATAAATTTTTATAATTGTAATTATTTTAATGTACGTTTCATGTAAAAAATTAAATGTCTTATTTTTCCTGAAGTATCACAAGACCGCACAAATACCAAAATTAGTCAAGTAATGTGTAAGGGTCTTCAGTAAATCTGTAAATAGATTTATCCAAATGAAACGCCATTTTAAAAATTATATAACATTTACTTCGGTTAATTAACATTTTTAAAGAAGTATTTTGGCTTGTGGGATTACTCCCACTTGACTTCGCTAGGTTTGCCAAGACACCGTAAGGTGGTGCTGTGAAACTACTATAAAAACTGTACATTTCTTGTTTCTTCTTTTTCAATGTGAGGTATTAGCAACAACAACACGGGACTCGTGAACAGCTAGGGGTGGGAATGTACTTCTCCAGGTGACTGAATTCTTACACACCTGCCCAAAGAACATTTTTTCCTATTCATACATCTCATTCCCACTTGGCTATTTCTTCCTTCTTGTATTTTTCTCTCTGTACATTAATTTGTACAAATAAATATTTTTTGTCTTTATTTCTACATTCTACCTTTCTTTTGTTCTTTTTCATCTTCATTTCCAATTGCTTTATCCTTCTTTTTTGTTCTCTTCTCTCTGTATTTTCTTTTCCTTCTTTTTTGTTCTCTTCTCTCTGTATTTTCTTTTCCTTCTTTTTTGTTCTCTTCTCTCTGTATTTTCTTTTCCTTCTTTGTTGTTCTCTTCTCTCTCTAGTTTCTTTTCCTTCTTTTTTCTCTTCTCTCTGTATTTTCTTTTCCTCCGTTTTTGTTCTCTTTCTCTCTGTATTTTCTTTTCCTTCTTTTTTTCTCTTCTCTCTGTATTTTCTTTTCCTCCGTTTTTGTTCTCTTCTCTCTGTATTTTCTTTTCCTTCTTTTTTTCTCTTCTCTCTGTATTTTCTTTTCCTCCGTTTTTGTTCTCTTCTCTCTGTATTTTCTTTTCCTTCTTTTTTTTCTCTTCTCTCTGTATTTTCTTTTCCTTCTTTTTTTCTCTTCTCTCTGTAGTTTCTTTTCCTTCTTTCTTTTTATTTTTACATTCTTCATCTTCCTTTCTTTTTCCTCTTTATTATCCTCATTTCCAAATGGCTTTTTGTTTCATGTTTCTTCCTCTCAGTACTGTATCTTGTATCTTGTTTTTTGTCTTTATTTCTATATTCTTCCTCTTCCTTTCGTCTTGCATTTCATTAATCTCATTCCTATTTGCATTCTTCTTATTTTTTGTTTCGTTCTCTTTGTATTTTCTTTCGTTTCTTTTCCCTTTTTCTTTATTCTTATTCCTCTTTTCTTCCTCCTCTTTGTTCATTTAAGTCCCAATTGAATTCTTTTTTCTTGTCCCTTTCTCTATATTTTCTTTCACTGCTTTATCTTGATTTTTACATTCTTCGTTTTCATTCATCTCATTCCCAATTACATTCTTTTTTCTTTCTGCTTTTCTTCTCTATGTATTTTCTTTTGCTTCTTTCTTTTTATTTCTACATTTTTCCTCTTTCTTTCTCTTTCCTCTTCATTTACCGTATTCCCATTTTCTCTTCTTTTTTCTTTATTGTTTCCTTAGCTCTTTATCTTTCTTTCTATTTTTACATTTTCTTTTTACATTTTTACATTTTCCTTTTTCTGTTTTTTCTTTTCTCTTCATTTGCCTTATTCTCGTTGATTTCTTCTTCTTCGCTATAGGTCCTGAGCATGACGGTAAACTGCATCCGGCAGCAAGGCCTCTGATTGGGAGGTTGTTAGAAGCTTGGAACCACCTCTTAGTTGCTGTTGTTCTCAGGTCTACCCTGACCCAGAGTGGTAGCACCTATTAGGGTCCCTGCTATGGGCAAATAGTTAACCCCCAAACTTAGGTTAAAACATTATGAAAGTATAAAAATAGACTTTTATAGAAATATATACATAAAATAAACTTTTATAGAAAAATATACATTTTTGAAGGAAATATATTGCCAATAATACATTTTTATAGAAAAAATTATTACCACAACACATTTTTGAAGAAAAAAATATTCTCAGCAAAACATTTTTGAAGACGACTAGAAGACATTTTCAGTTTTCTAAAATAAAAAAGATAAAAACAAAAACATTTAATTAAAATCTGACTAAATCAACCTTCTCACTATAACTGAACACTAAAAAAATACCTTAAAACCATAACATTTTGACATTAAATAACCCACAGTGGTTGATATACCGTTAAACAAAACTCAAACTCAAACTCAAATCTCCGCGATAATTTAACACACAATGTTACTTAAAGTTACTTGACAAATATGTTTTACTTGAAAGTTATTATTAAATATCATGTATTATATTTTTACTAGTATTTATTTTATTTTCATCTTAATTGCTTTTTACTCAGACCTGAAATTGATTCTTTAACTCTAATTCACTTTGTTGAGTAATGATCGATTTCCATACCTCACCCTATCTAAACACTCAGAAAGATAGGATCAGAGTTCCGTCTTTGATAATCGTGGGCCAATATCCAATGAATAGCTGGATGACCTCACCTTTAAAATGCATATCCGTCCGTGCATAGACTACTCCTGTCATATACGGTCAGGCGCCCCTGCTGTTCATTTCAGTGTCTCCAAAGGAGAATCTGTAATGTGATAGGTCCCGACTTGGCAGCTCGACTCCAGCCACGTTCTCATCGACGGGATGTGGCTTCCCTCTGTCTATTCTACAAATATTTTCATGGCTTCTGCTCCGACGAATTTAAGTCACCAGTGCCCCGCCACAAGAATTTACTCGTGCAACCAGACTGGCAACAATATCCCACCCATTTACAGTTAGATCAGCCAAATGCAGCCGACGATTATACTAAATCAGCTTCTTTTCTTGCACTTCCCGCCTGTGGAACTCCCTTCCATATACTTGCTTTCCTGACGACTACAACCTCCAAGAATTTAAATGCAATGTCAATTCACATCTCTTATCCACTTGACTCCAGTTCTTTCTACAGCACCCCGTATATCTTGTTCTTTTCCTTTCTCTCTACCTTCGCAACTGTCTTCACAACTGTGTTCCTATCCTTCTCTTGTCCTTTCTCTGACACCCCCTGTAACTGGTTCGTCTTTCTCTGCACTCTCTTCCTGTCTAAACTTTTACTCTTATGTAGCCCCTGTGCATCAGTGGTGGCACCGCCTTGCTTAGGGTGAAACGATAAAAAATGTGTTTAGGAGAGTATAGACGACTGAGCCCTAAAGAACTAGACACATGTCACGTTTTACACGGTTGCAAAAACTATGTAAGCTGTTACAGTTTACTTTTAATCATTTTACCCCCAAGCAAGACAATAAAGCCACTAAGGCGCAAGGGTGGGTACTGATTGTAAATAAATAAGGAAAAAAAAAAGACAACCAAAAAAAGAACTGGAATTAAGAACACAAGATAACGATTGACACTCCATTTAAAATTTTGAAGATCAATGTTGACTAGAAAGCAGAAGCTGGAAGAGGTTTCCACAAACGAGAAGTGCGAGAGAAGAAACTGATAGCATAGAACCTACGGTTACATCTAGACACTTCAATTGTAAAATGATTATACTTAGTTGCCTCTCTAGTACTAAATTTATAAAGCCTATGTAACAAAGAGGAAAGCTCATCAGAGCAATTATTTTGAAAATATTTGTAGAAATGTAAGGACATTAACAGTATATTGTAAGATATACAGCATAGTTTGCACAAATTAATAATTTCAGTTTTGCAGTAATATTTGAAAAGAGTGAAAAAATTAAGATTTCGTCATGCACATCAACAATCAATTGAATAGACGCAGTACGAAGGCAAAACCGTTATCATTTAGTGGGTTATCCGTCCTAGTGAAGTGTAGTTGTGTATTGAAACAGATTAACTGAATTTGGCCTTGTTAGTAGATAGCCCACTATAAGGGGAGTATAAAACAAAGAAATCAAATTGTGTATAGAAACACACACAAATATATATATATATATATATATATATATATATATATATATATATATATATATATATATATTACAAATTAAGGTCATGTCTTTTGGTTGGTAAAAAGATCGTTAAAAATGTTCATAGCAGTAAATGCCGAAAAGAGTTTGTGCGTATGTATTTGTGAGCGTTTAGACTGGAAATGTTTTCTTCGTGGTGTTATCGTTTTTTTTTTCTCTTTTCTTTTTTTCTTTGAGCATTTCTTTCCTAAGTATACACTTAAATACCAGACGCAAAATTTCAAGGCTTCTCTTACTTATGAATTAAATTTTGACGAGTTTATGTTGGAAGGTTTTAACAATTAAGAAAGGAAAAACAACATTATCTCCTTATTTGAATGAATTTCCAATTTGTTCATTGCAAGTGATATTTAGAGATTTTGCTTTATTTTAAAACTTGATTTTTATATCTTTATCTTTAAACCCCATAAAAATGACATGTTATTTACGTTTTGTGCACGAACGCACACACATATGCACAGACATGCATATACATAATTGAAAAAAAAAGAAGAAAACTTATCTTAACCGACGCGTTTCGTCCTCTGATGAACAAGGCAAATGTAAAAAAAATTATTTTGCAACAATTATTCACAAACAAAAGTAAAAGTTTTGTCAGTTTTTCTAATTTTTAAATTTAAGAAAAACTCATAATTATTCATCAGGTTAACTAAAAAGTCATTGTAAATTATGGAAGATGCTAAGTGACATGATTTAATGTCCATCAGAGGACGAAACACGTCAGCTAAGACAAGTTTTCCTATTGTCTTTATTCATATTGTCTTTTACAGATACATTTTAGTTATATCTGAAATTTTACACACACACACACACACACACACATACATTGTAGTTTTGTTATTACAATGGTTTGTGAAAATATTATATCAATATACAAAAAATTCTTCTTCAGGTGATAAAAAATCAAACTTGCTGTTAAAAAGTATTGTATGCCTATTTAAATAATGTATTGTCCCACTATGTAACTTACCCAGACAAAATTAAAAAGTGTCATTCCATGATATCAGGTTACTATGTGGTCTTTCGGGACCCAAATCTTCAACTTCATAGTTACCTAATTCTCGTTTTTGATTGAACAATATCGAACGACCTACAAGCATATTCTTCAACTACTACCCTTTCATTTTCTAAATAAGCATGAATTCATCTTATATTTTCTAAATAAATAATTTTCACAATTCATTTTAAAATATCACCTGAAGAAAAGTATTATCCTGAAACATGAAAATATTTGGGCAGTGATATAATGATTTTATAAACCATTGTAATAACAAAATTACAGTATTAAGCTCTACTTCGTATCGAGCACTCTTTATAAAAGTAAATGCATGAACAGTAGGTTTTAATCTACCTGTTCTTTCACTTTCTTATAATATATATAAATTGAATTACAACAAGAAATTACAGCTCTTCATTTTCATTGATCATCGATCCAAATTCGCAAAACTAAAAACCGAAAATATGTTAATAAACTCATAACATCCAACAACGCCGTTGTAGGATCCACAAAAATAAAAAAAAACATTATTAATGATTATCAAACCTGGATACCCATTACGACCTAACATTTCCCAGATTTCAACACCTATATGCCAACTGTCAAAATTTCTGAATGCTATTATCACCCCATATCTATCCACTAATTACAGCAGTAAGTCAACTCACGAATTCCAACAATCCTTATATCTACTAAACAAAACCAAGGCACCTTTGTGTCACTCGACGTTGAAAATTTATTTACTTATGTCCTCCTTGCTAAAACCATAGATATAATCCTTAACTCTGTATATAAACATAATTCAATTCTTGCCCCATCAAATCCAATATTCTCCAAAAAATACTTTTGCATGCCTTCACCACTAAAATCCCCTTCTACGACAATGACGGCAATATTTACACGCAAACTAACTGAGTAAGTATGGGAAATCCTCTCGGGCTGTGCTTCTCTAAATTTTATATGACACATGTCGAAAACAGGGTTTTCAAAAAATTACCAAACCGAAAATATACGTTCGTTACGTAGATGTGATTTCCATTTTAGCTGAGAACAAAAACGAAATCTCCCCGATGTCATCAGTTCCCAAGTAGGTATTTATGTAGCTGACACTGACACTTACCTCTGTGTCAATAACAAATCTGACAGATCTGTCAAAATGAACCTGACAGCTGCTCTTGAAAAGAACAAGTGATTAAGTAGGGTAAGAAGTGCCTTGTAAATTTTAAACACTCCAAAACGATCTTCATTTTATTTAACCGCCACAGAGAATCCTTTCCGCCTGCCATCAAGACTCCAGGAGAGCAACACACTGCACCATTTTGGTCTCACGTTTTCCACTGACTTGAAGTGGAGAGACTACTTTGAATCAGCTGCATCTACTGCAAGGAAAGTTGTGTCACTATTTCGTACATTTTCTTTTTCGTCTTAATCCATCTGATACATTTACAAATGTACCATTCGTCCGTGCATTGAATACTGTTGCCATATCTGCACTGTTGCTCCTGTTGTACATCTAGAGATTCTTAAAAAATCCAAAGAAGGATTCGTAATTGGATCGGTCATGACCAGGCATCTCTACTTCGGTCTCTTTTTCACCGACGTGATATTGCTTCCCTCTGTCTTTTCTACAAGTATTTTCATGGTACCTTGTCTGACAAGCTTTTTTCTTTGGTGCCCCGAATATATGAATTTATGCGTGGTACTAGGATGCATCTGGTCGGGTGCCCCTGCTATTCTCCTCGGGGTTCTTGACAAAATACAATGGAGAGTCTGTAATGTGATCGATACCGACTTGGCAGACCGGCTGCAGTCTCTCTCTCTCATCGGCGTGACGTGGCCTCTCTGTGCTTCTTCTATAAATACTTTCACGGCTTCTGCTCCGATTAACTTAGATAGCTGGTGCCCCCTAGGTACGAATTTGCACGAGATACTAGGTTAGCAACTAGGTCCCACCCTCTTACAGTGAAACCGATAAGATGTAAACGCAATTTCTACTCCAACAGCTTCTTTTCTCGCACTTCCCGCCTGTGGAATTCCCTTCCACGTGATTGCTTCCCCGCCAGCTACAATCTCCAGGAGTTAAAATGTAAGATCAACAGACACCTCCTAACACACTAACTGGCAGCCATTCTCTCAAACACTCTTCCCATCTGCCCAAACCTCAGCCTCGATCTCCTTACCCGTCTATCACCCTCCTTCTGACGTTTCTTATATCTAACCTCTCTTTCTCTTCACCTTCCCCTATGTAACCTCCTGCGCAATAGCAGCAGTGGAATGCCTTGCTTGAAATGATTAAAAAAAATGTGCGTTGTGGTGCAGTGAATATCGACTCGGAACGACAAATTGGGTTCGGATTCCAGTTGAATTCCATGCATTCACTTACGCACAAATACCCTTGGGAAAGGTATTAATCCGTCTCTTCCTTCCAGTTATGGGTTAAATAACAGGACAGACTGGGTTCTGTAGCCTTAACTGGCAACCAGTCTACTGCAGAAAGCAATGGCAACCTACTGCGTGATAATCTTCTACCCAGTCAGTCATGTCTTGAAAGAGACATGATCGGCCAAGTCGTGCATCACGTATGGCACTTAATTGACTGACTAGATTGGCATCTTGATTCTTACCATTTTACTGTTGAACTATGCAACCGCCACTTCTACTCTAACATTTTATTTTCTGATACTTCTCACCTGTGGAAATCTCTTCTGTTTAATTGCTTCTCTGATAACAACAATCTTTTAAAATTTAAACGCAACATCAATCGACATCTTCTGTCTTCATCTTTTGCCATTTCCTCAATTCTCTCTATTCTCAATTTTCTTTTTCACTTTCACTCAATGTAACCCCCTGCTCAGCAGTGGTATTTCTGCCTTGTTTGGGGCGAAATTATTAAAAAAAAATAATTCAGTACCTAAAAAAGCAAATTAGTGACGTTGCACCATCACCGAGTAGACCCATAACATTTCCCAATCACAACGAACGGGTGTTTCCTCAGGGAGGTCGCCTTGGAACTTAATTCAACCAAAACTTCAAGTGGAACTCGTATATACGATCCATCGCTAAAGATGATGGAACATTTGTCAGTTCCTTGTATCACACCAGTAAATACTTGACTCTTTACAAGACCCAGATCAGGCAAAAAATGAAATGCTGCTACCATATATGGATGGTAGCTACACTTTCCAATCTCGATAGAGTCAAAATCGTGTTCTCGTCCTTGTAGGCGACGAATTATTTTCCACTCTACGACCTCATTCTCACAGACTAAATGTTGCAAGCCTTCCATTCCTCTATCACTATTTCCATGAAAAGTGTTTAGATGAACCAGTTCCACCAGTTCTTCACTAAACCCCGCCATACCATGTTCATTGTAACGAATCATCCTTACTCTCTTCATTTTCCACTGGAACCGCTTATTTGTGGAACCGACTCCTAAGAGGATGCTTCCTCGCTCACTATAATTTTAACCTGTTCAAATCTAGAATAAACTATTATCTTTCCCAAATAATCACTATAAAATCTATTTACCCCTTACTCAGCAATCCTCTACCTCGAGAGATTCTTGGGCCTTGTATAAGGTGAATATCATTGTAAAAATGTAGCAATGGTATATGAGGGCAGCTTGCTAACCATTACTCGACAGCTAGACGTTTGAATAGTTTTGTTGATGATCGTAGTACTGAGGGGGCTATGTTTCTGAATAGAACTAATGAACGTATCATGATAAGTACATTTTGAAGGGGAAAAAGCTAACTGGTTAAAAGTAACTGAAAAAAGGCTTAATTTGTGTGATTGTACAACTGTTATTTTTGAGGTTTTGATTGTGTATTCGTTTACTGCCATGTTAAAGGAAACAGGTCAAGAGAGAGGTTCGGAGAAATACAAACACACAGAATCAAAACTGGTTCTGGGTTTGTATGTTCGCTCGTGATAGCCGACTGCTGTTCCTAGGATCATTAATTCTGCCGCGTCAGTATATATTTCCAGTGAACAGTGACCGGTGGCAACTAAAAGTTTCATGCGTTCTCGCGCAATTGTCAGCTATTCAGAAATGTTAAAGCTCTGCCAGTTATTGCCTTTTTTTTCCTGGCGTACCTCTGTAAGATTTATTTATTTTTTGAATTAAAGAAAAACCTTTTCATCTCTTTTCTTTAAAAGGATCTCTGAAGAAGCTTTAATAAAAGTGAAACATGTTAGATTAAGACACGTTTTCTACTTTATTTATTCTATCACACACACACACACACACACACACACACACACACACACACACACACACACACACACACACACACACATATAGGTTGGGATTTAATTTTTTTTTTCAAATTTAAACCATACCAAAAAAATAATGAAACCCCAACCTACATAAACGTCCACTCCAACCACCACCACCAAATAATTAAACAAATCCCTACAATCGTAAACACTATATATATATATATATATATATATATATATATATAATGCGAAGAAACGACTGTTGCGAGAGACGAAAGTTGTCTCCCCTTGACTAACCCTGTAAAAACTAAAAATAGATATTCACGAAAATAGGAAAGCGTTGCGTGATCTGACGAGATATCGTTATGCGGGAATATCAATTACACGTTGTTCCCGGACAGCCAAAGTAGAAAGTCATTCATATTCAAGCTTGTGGAAATCGTCATAGGATAAGTGTTAAATTTTATATTTTATTTCAGATAGTAAGTCCCTTTGTGAACATTTTTCATATAATTAAACATATATGTATATTTCAAGTGTTTTGATATGAAGACTTTTGTGGCTTATTGAACCTTTTCATGTTTATGTTGTGAAATATTCGTTTTGTGAATAAAACCAATAATATATAGTATATTCGCGCACAATAGAACAATAAGAAATTTACTCTTCCTTAACGTTTGTTTTTACTTTTACAGTGCTCAATACAAAGGTAGAATTAAATATTATTGTAATATGATTAATTTAACATTTTCGCAACACAGAATTTCCTATGTTTCAGAATTATATTTTTACTATGACACCATCTTTAAGCGATCATTTTTGGGAAACATGGGAAATTCTGTGTCGCGAAAATATTTAATTATATATTACAATAATATGTGTGTGTGTGTATCTGTGTGTGTGTGTGTGCGGCTACTTTTGACAGTGTCTGTAACTCATATTGGGTAGAGGGGACTGTTCTGAGAGCTTCGATGACTGTGGTGCTAGCACGATGTCACAAGTCATCGTGACCGAGTGTTTAAGTATAATGGCCTTATTCAAACTGTCGATCACACCAGGTTATGGGCTCTTTTCCAGAAACTATAATTACGGTACGCTCAGTTTAACTGCAGCGTGTGTGTGTGTGTGTATTTCAATAAAAATGACTGACAAGGTACTTTTGTCTTTTATTGTATTTTTCTTGTACGCGAACGAGAGCTTTTCTATATGAACTTGTGACTGTAAAAATTGGGCATATGATTGCTAGTTCCGTGTGCTTTTGGTTAATCGATTAATCATGAGAATTTTGCCCAGTCACTTTTTACGAAGCTAGTATAAGTGAGTGATTGCTACCCAAATCAATAAAAATAAATACACGCACACATGGTTAAATTGTTGCCATTTTAGCTTTTTAATTTCGCGCATGCGCGTTGTTTATTTTCAATTTAGTCGGCTGCACAATATAATAGGGTCAATTGGGTACCGTCTGTGAGAAAAAGAGCACTATGACGTAATTCACTCCGCCAGAAATTTGGAAACGCCATGCCGGAAGCTCCAATACAAACATTTCAAAGTGTTTGGGTGTCAATCTGAGGACAGTGTAGAGGATTCGTAAAGAATATGATTCCTAGTCAACACCGTGGTGTTTGGAGTGGTCACAAGTGATGGTGTCGTTATGCCTCTATTCCACTTCCCATAAGGGCCCAGACTCAACATGGAGGCCTACATCAAGTGACTTGAGAAAGTAGTGCTGCCCTGGGTCAAGAGGGTCGTTGCTGGATGACACTATATCTGGCAAAGGGACTCTGCGCCATGCCACACAAACAGGAGAATCCAGTCATGAAATTCACAAATTTAAACAAGGAGACCGTCCAGAAGAGATGCAATAAATTCCAAAGTGGTATGTGGTATGGAGGCTGTGGTTGAAGCCAATAGTGATTTTATTGAATAAATTTAATCTTTAGTACTTCAATATATTTTTGTGTAACTTTGGTAAATATATTCGCTAAAATGAGATTTCAGTGTTACTTTCATTGCTGTGTAATTTAGACGATAATTGATCCATCGCGCCCGTCCTTTATATATATATATATGAAATGATTTGTTTGAACATTATTTTTTCTATCGATACTCGTATTTAAGTAGATATTCTGTTTTTAATTAAACAGTATCATATATTTATATCTACCGGCCTGTTTATTTACAATAAATTTTTATTACGAAAATGTGTATCATTCGAACCTGCGACCCCTATCCACATAGGCAAAGCTACCGTATAATCTAGCACGTCATAGACCTCTCGACCACGAATGACCATTAGGCTAAACGATGTTTTAATCAAGCCAATATAACATAATTTTTTATTTATCGCAGTAACCATATAGAAATGTATTGTAATGTCAACAAATGTAAACATGTTACGGAAATTCACGAAGGTTAACGAAACTTGGTTATAAACAACCGACAATTTTAAATGATTTATTTGAACATTATATATATATATATATATATATATATATATATATATATATATATATATATTGGACACTCATAGGACATACTAAAGGCAAGAGGTACATAGGAAAGCAGCGCATAAGCTGCCTAACTCGTTTGTGTAAATGTTGGGATTGGGAGAGATACGAAAAACACAAAATGTTCCAATTATTATTGTTCCAAAAATGTTCCAATTATTATATATATATATATATATATATATATATATATATATATATAGGCGGGTCTATGCATAAATGATCTCATTATTTTACGAGAAATAATTGAAAATATAATGAAAAATATTTGAATATTGTATATTTGGGCAGCAATCTTTTTTTTTTTATACATGTTCATTGAATATGACGGACAAGGAACATTGTATGCCTTTTTTATTCAGCTTTTCTAGTGTTCTTACATTTTTTTTTCTTTTATAGGAAGTAAGAGAGCGTAGAAATTGTTCATAGTATTTATTGCACAAATCGCTTTCGGATAATCATTAGCCATATTGAAGATGTTTGTTAGCATATTTTTCTGAGTTTATCTCCTGTGTCGTATAAAAGTAGTAGTAATTATAAGCCGTGTTGTATACGAGAAATAGCAATGATTCTTCAGAAAGAATTGATTCACTTTATTGGCGCGAATTTTCCTCCACTTTGCTTTAAAGCCAATAAATTGACTTAAATAACGAGTGAGGAGAAACAAAAACAAAAAGAAGAAATAATTGGAACATTTCTGTCATTTTAGTTCCATACGGAAGAAAGAGAGCTGAACAAACAAAATATCGTCTGCAAATTCCTTTGAGTCTGAGACAATATCTGCCAACGGGAGCAAACAGAAATCGCTCGTGACACAGTGTCATAAAAATGTCATGTACGACTTGTGACACCAGGGGTCAGCCGTTCAACCTGTGTGTCTCTTGAACTTAAGGGTGACCGCGAGCTAAATTAAGATTTTCAAGACGTCGCGATTTAGAATGAATAATTCTCATGATAAAGCTGCACACACACATAAAGATAAACATTTAGACTGTCACAACATTTAGTCAATAAAAAATTAGCACCAACCATTAGACTGAACAAGCAGATTTTGCAGTGACTGCCCCGTTCGTCAATCAGTAATAAAAATTGAAATTAGAATCAGCTTCATTAAAATAAACCCATAAAATAAATAAATAAATAAATAAATAAATAAACACTTTGATATTTTATTATAAAAAAGAATAATAAATAAAAATAAAATAAAATAGGATAAATAAATAAAAAATAAGATTCTATATTATTTGTCCATACTTTTGAAACGAGAAAGTATTTACATTATTTATATTGTTCTGACTGTTGTTTTCGTCTTTATTGCTATGTTTACGACGTTTCAACCGTTATATGCTTAGAGAGTTAAGTTCAAGGGAGATAACTATATGGCACCCAGAAGTGTCATCGCACATGGAATAAGAACGATCTACCCCAACTAATCAAAATAAAAGTTTCGATTCAATATTCCTAGCACCTGAAGAAGGCCGGAGCTTAGAACAGTCGAAACGCCGTGAACATGGCAAAAAGGATTAGGACAACAGCCCAAACGATTTAAATGATGTAAGATTTCATGTGCTATGCCCACAATTTTTCTGTCCTTTGTAGCTCTTAGTAAATTTTGTGTTTTTCGTATCTCTCCCAATCCCAACATTTACACAAACGAGTTAGGCAGCTTATGCGCTGCTTTCCTATGTACCTCTTGCCTTTAGTATGTCCTGTGAGTGTCCAATTTTCTAATCCTTCTTTCATTACGTACCCTAGAAATTTCAACTGTCTCTGATGTGAAGTATAAATGTCTCTTTCGTTTCTACTTTCTCTAAAATTTGCCGTTGCTCACAGGTTCAGTCTGTGGTATTCTCAACATCCTTCTGTAGAATCACATTTCAAGCATCTTCTTAATATGTGAGATTGTCTAGTGTTCACTGTAATATAGAAGGACCGATATTACATGACAGTTCAGTACCCTTCGTTTGTAATAAAATTTTCTTGTTTCTTAATAATTTGCTTAGCTTTAGGAATGTATCTTTCGCTATCCCAATGCATCTTCCGGTCGTCTATTCCTAGAATTTTCAATTTTTGTATTTTCCCGGCGTGTCCTAAACCGTTTTCCTGAAATAATTATTCTAAGAGAAAGATAATTACAAATTTTAACCACCAGCAGTACTGGATGCTCGGTCAATGCTGAATGTTTCCTTATAAAGAAACGACTGATATTACCATTATCATTACCAGACTGGGTGCCAAGATGGTAATATTAGGCTTCGTTGTGGTGTAGTGGATATCAACTCGGAACGAGGAATCGAAGATATATAATGTAATGAGGAAGGATGGCTCGGGGAGCCTGATGTTCACGGAACGGAGAGACGGGAAGGGAGACAAGGGGAAGCAACGCATGACATACCTGATGAGCAGATGAATGGTAAAGCGGAGACTGAGTGGAATAACAGGAGAAGGGGTATTAAGAGCGATAAGGGATAGGGAGATCTGGAGGGTCATGATCGCATATATCCTGAAGGGGCATGGGACATTGAAGAAGAAGTGAGTTCTTTCCTCACAGGGTGCCTCATATGTTTGGTCTTGTACAATATTTAAGCCACACTTAAAAAAAGCTAATAAATGTGTTTATTTTATTACGAGGTTCATTCAATAAATAAATAAAGTGAATTTTTCGGTATAAGGACTTCTAATACAGATAGAAGCTTACTTTTTTTTTTTTTTTTTTTCAACGTAGTTTCCCAGCGTTGGATGTGCGTTGTGGTGCAGTGGATATCGGCTCGGAACGAGAAATCGGGGAGCCGAGTTCAAATTCCAGTTGAATTCATTGCATTCACTTGCGCGCAAATACCCTTAGGAAAGGTATTAATCCGTCTCTTCCTTCCAGTTATGGGTTAAATAACAAGACAGATTGGGTTCTATAGGCTTGGCTGGCAACCAGTCTACCGCAGAAAGCAATGGCAACGTACTGTGGGATAATCTTCTGCCTAGTCAGTTATGTCTCTTTCGAGACATGATCGTCCAAGTGTGTATCACGTATGGCACTTAACTGACTGACTGAGTCTCCCAGCAGTGTCACACCCTTTTCACATCTGTGCACAAGCTTTCGTATTCCCTCAGCGTAAAAATCTTTGGACTTATGTCTCAGTCAATCGCTCACAGCACTTTTGACTTCATCGTCACCTTCAAACTTTGTGCCTCTCGTGGACGCTTTCAAGGGAGCAAACAGATGAAAGACTGAAGGGTCATGGTCTGTACTGTAAGGGAGATGAGGGAGCAGTTCTCAGCCCAGCTTGTTGATTGTCTGCACCGTTTGGGCATCTTTGGTACCCGCCGGCAGTTGACCTTCGAGTAGGCAAGGTCATCATGGACAATCTTGTGTACTGTCCCAACAGATAGGCTCAAAGTCTTTGCAATGTCATCCACTGTCACCCTTCTGTCAGACTGAATGAGGTCATTGATTGATTCGATCACCTCAGGAGACCTCACTTCTGTAGGCCTCCCACACCTGTCTTCATCCTCAACACTGTTATGTCCTTCTTTAAACAATTTAACCCATTTGTAGACATTTTTTTTTTTTTGCTGAAACATGTGGCACCATACACAGTTGACATTCTCCTATGAATTTCAAGTAGTTTGCACCCTTCAGCAACCAAAAACTTGATAACTGACCTCTGTTCAATCCTGGAGCATGCTTCTTGGTCGGCCATCTTTATTAATCTCTAAAACTCTCAAATTTTTTTGTCAATCTGAAAAAAAAAAAAAAAAATTAATCCATTTGGAAAAGAAGGAGAATAAAAAGTAAGCTTCTATCTGTAGTAGAAGTCCTTATACCGAAAAATTCACCTTATTTATTGAATGGACCTCGTAGAAGTCCTTATACCGAAAAATTCACCTTATTTATTGAATGGACCTCGTAGAAGTCCTTATACCGAAAAATTCACCTTATTTATTGAATGGACCTCGTAGAAGTCCTTATACCGAAAAATTCACCTTATTTATTGAATGGACCTCGTACAACACATGACTTTTCTTTTACTTTCAGCTTTTTCTTTCTTGTGTTTCAAAACTAATCAATTGTTATTGATAAAATTCCCTGAAATAATATCAATTTGATGAACTCATATTTATTTGACTTTGCAGAAAGCAAAGCAAGGAAAAGAATGTTTTAGTTTGTGTCATTTTGTTTCAAGAAGATAACATGTTTGATTTTAGTTCAGATTGTTTAAATCTTAGAAATGTTTACAAAGCAAATTTTCTAGATGTTATAACTTATAAACAGCTTCTTACACTGAAATGATATCAATATAACCATTTTGATTGTTTATAATACTGGTTATAAAAATGTTTTTTACTATGATTATGTTGAATTTGTTTTTTACATTAAAGTTCAACTTTTACAAGGCCACTCGAGGTAGAGAGTTGCGTTAGAAGGCAATTTGTATAGATAGAAGAAGAAGATATCGGTTAACCCTAGTCTTGAACCGTTTAAGATTGTAGTGATCGGGGAAACATCCTCTTGGGAGTCGGTTTCACAGAGCAGTGGTTCACGGTAAGAAGCTGTTGAAGTGGAACTTACTTTTCAAAAATGGAATACGTAGGTAATGTGGGTGGTGTGCTACTATGTAAGTCGCATTGTGTGTCCTTGCTGTGAAGGTTTGAACTAGCGGGACCAGGGAATGTAGTAGCGGCAGGGAAGCGAGAGATTTATCATATCCCTCCTGTGGGAGAGTTGTTGGAGGGCGGAGAGTTATTCATCACCCACAAGGGGTCAGAGACATTTTTGAACTCTATCAAGTCTAGAGAGTGAAGTCTGGGCAGCTTTCGCTCATTGGTTTGCAATAAATAGTAAACTATTTACTATGGTATTTCTTAAAGAATATTTTTATTGATGAGCAAAAGATACCTATTCTAGTTTATTTAAAGAACTTGCAATAAGTTTACTTGAAGCTTTGTAAATGTCGCTAAAATATATCACAAGTAAAAATATTCAAGACGAGTGCAAGTGAGTTATAAGTTAACTCCGTCTGAGGTGGGACCCCCATAATTTTATTAGGCTAAGGGTTTCAGATAGTCATAATCCGGTCCTGATGAAACTGTTTCTTTTCACGCCCCAGTTATGAGTTGTGTTATTCAGTCTAAGAGAAAGAATTGTATGAATTCAGTCTAAGAGAAAGAAAAGTGTTATTCAGTCTAAGAGAAAGAAAAGTATGAATTGCAAACCATGGAGAAGGCAACGAGAAACCACTCCGTAATCTTTTCCAATGTCATAGCCAAGATCGTCGACATCTTGAAGAAATATGACTAAGTACCACTCAGAGAGATTCGTTTTTTTTAATGAAAGCGAAACAGCCTACCCACTATCTTTTTTTTTATTTACAAACGATTTACCAGAGATTAACCAAAGAATTATCCAATTTAAATAAAAATTCCCAAACTTATTCAGTAATGAATTTATTGTATACGGAATATATTATTTTATTAGAAAATTAAAAAAATAAAAATTAGTGGGAATGGGAATAACTGACTCTACCGTTTTGCTACATCATGAATAATTTTTTAAAAAAATCCCAGTAAGTTACCTGACTTCTCCTGTTATTCTCTACCTTTACAAGAGCCAGATCAGGTCGAAAATGGAGTCTTCTTCTATGTGCCGTCTTTTCAGAACGTAGATGATCATGGTCTTCCACAGCTTCCTATCCCCCGAGGCTCTTATCACCCTTTTTCCTTTTACCGAACCCAGAGCCCCCTCCGCCATCCACTTGCTCAAGCCCGTCAAATAAGTTACGCACTGCTTTCCCTTGTCTCACTTTCCCTCTATCTGATCTGTGAGTATTAGATTCTCTAAACCCTCCTTCCTCATTAGATGTCCCAAGAACTTCACCTGTCTTTTCCTGGTGTTAAGTATTAGTTTTCTTTTCGTTTTCATCCTCTCCAAAACATTACTGACATGCTCGGTTCATGGTATCCGCAGCATCCTTCTGTAGAACCACATTTCGATTGCTTCATATCTCTCCTCCATCGTTGATGCGATTGCACAGAATTCACTGTCATGTTGAACAACAGGCATCACATAGCAATCCAGTACTC
This sequence comes from Ascarosepion bandense, assembly GCA_037127315.1. Lineage (NCBI taxonomy): Eukaryota > Metazoa > Mollusca > Cephalopoda > Sepiida > Sepiidae > Ascarosepion > Ascarosepion bandense. The sequence continues at coordinate 1,435,090 of JBBBDQ010001081.1, read as the reverse complement.
TTTTCTTTGATTATAGCGAAATTTTCCTGTCTCTCAATAATCTACTCAGCTTCTAGAATGCATCCTTGTCCATGCCAATTCGACTTCGGATCTCAGTGTCGCACTTCTCGATAGAATTCAAAAGCGTCTCCGCGTCCTTGTAGGTGATGAATTATTTTTCAACCGATAACCCCTTTCGCACAAACGAAACACCAAGCCTCACGCTATCGTTATTTTCATGAAAAATGTTCGTCCCTTAGTTCCACCAATTTGAACCTTCACGGCTAAGACTTACCATGTCACGCACATTGTAACAAATCACCCTAATCCACTTTATATATCATATTCTTGAACTATTTGCGACATATGATTAAAGATAATTTATTATTAAGCATAGACGCAACAAATCTCTTAAATATTGTACTAATAGTGTTTCTTTATTTCTTTCTTTAAACGTTAGGGTTGACAGTAGAAAACTACTATTGTTGACATCTTATACCACAGGTTCAGTTAAGTGCCATACGTGATTCATGCTTGGATGAGCATGTCTCGGAAGACTGATCAGAAGATTTTCCGCAGTGGATTGCCATTACTTTCTGCGGTAGATTGGTTGCCAATCAAAGCTATAAAAGCCAATCTATCCTGTTATTTAGCCCATAGCTGAAGGGAAGAGACAGGTATTTGCGCGTAAGTGGAATTCGAACTCAGCTATCCGATTTCTCGTTCCGAATCGATATCCACTGCACTACTGCACATAAATAAATATTATTTTGATAAAGTTTTAAGAGAAAAAGAAAAAAAATAGTAGTCGACTGTAAATGGTACTACGAGTCAATGTGGACGATATTTTTCTTAGCTGCATAGTATGTGCTTCGCCAAAGCTACATACTGTTTTACTTTTCAAGTAAGTGAATGTAATGGATGTGCGCTGTGGTGCAGTGGATATCGGCTCGGAACGAGAAATCGGGGAGCCGAGTTCGAATTCCAGTTGAATTCATTGCTTTCACTTACGCGCAAATACCCTTGGGAAAGGTATTAATCCGTCTCTTCCCTCCAGTTATGGGTTAAATAATAAGACATTGGGTTCTATAGGCTTGGCTGGCAACCAGTCTACCGCAGAAAGCAATGGCAACCTACTGTGGGATAATCTTTTGCCTAGTCAGTCATGTCTCTTTCGAGACATGATCGCCCAAGCGTGTATCACGTATGGCACTTAATTGACAGAATGTAATGAACTCGACTCTCCGATTCCTCAATCTGAGACGCATTTCATTACTCTACCGTGCATTGCTTTTACATAGACTCGTTAATTAATCCTTAAATTTAGTAATTTACTTTGAAACACGCTTTTAGGAGAAATATTGAAATTTTAAGAGATTTTTTATTTACATTTTTGTCTATAATGGCTGATTGAAGAGTGAATGAAAGAATGTTTTTAAAATGTCTAATAACTTTATATGCAACAATTTATTTTTCTTTCATAAGGATTAACTTTTAGATAATTGCCTTTTAAAATAAAACCAAAATTCTATAAAATAGAGATATTTAAATTACTTTAAATGCGTTTTTAAGGTTTTTAGCTGAAAATTTAGCGATACCAAGTTATGACAAAAACCTTTTTCATTAATATAAATCGTGAGAATTTTCTCACCGAGCAAGTGATGTTAATGTGATGTAAAACGAAAAAGACACAACAAACTTCATTTTATTGTTTTACTTTGTTTTTCCGCATTACATAATGTTGTGTGAGACTCATTGTGTTGGTGAAACACACACACGCACACTCACACAAAACGAAAGTAAAAAAGAGAGCAAGAAAAAGAAAGATACACAGAGAGGGAGAGGGAGAGAGAGAGAGAGAGAGAGAGTAACATGAGGGACATAGAACAAAAGAGAAGAAAAAACAGAAGGAAACAAAAACAGAAAATAAAAGGATTTTATTGGCAAAGGAGAAGAGATTACGTCATTTCTCTTATCTTGAGTATTATGAATGGCACAAAAAAAAAAAAAAGAAAAAAAAAAATCACCTGACTCTCATTCCGGTGCGAAATTTGAAAGAAATTTATATTTATTAAATGACAAATTAAAAAGCAAAAACATAATAATTATGCAAAATACAACATTTACAAAACAAGCATGCATAAACTTTTCCTCTATACGCCAAACACTTAGGCAAGACAAGTTCTAATATCAATTTTGTTAGGCGCATAAAACCAGTTATTATCAACAAAATATTCACATACTTCCATAGATTCAACTGTCGAAAAGAGTTGAGAAGGAAGATTTCTTAATGATGTTACTGGGTTTTTGGTTTATTTTCTTTTTAGACAATAGTTCCGTTTTACAGACTGAGAATCAAAATCGAGATAAATCTAAGATCGAAATCAGATTTAATACCTCAAATATTTCTAAGAAAATGTCATAAATAACAACAAAAAGTTATATCTATCCAAACTTGTAGATTCTTCTTCATTCTGCTTCTTTCTTTTATTTTTCTTCTGTTACTTCCTTTTTGTCTTCATCAGCGCCTTTTAGTTTTTTCTTTATTCAGATCTCAAAAACAGTCTCCGGTCATTCGCCTGGGTAAGTAAAATCTTCTGTTCTTTTTTTTTTTTTTTTTAGCTTTGTTCGGCTACTAGAAACGGTCAATGACTTTCGTATTTGAAAGCTAAAACCCATCTTGTCTTTAGATCAAACTCGAATTTCTAAATAACCACAAATCGGCTTGAAATTTGAATAAAAAATTGAAAACTATAGGGTGTAATTTGTTTTCTTCATTGATCGAAATATCTCAAATGCATCTCTTTAAATCACGCCTGTTCGCGAATTTTGAGGCCACCTAACATGAGCCTCTGTTTTTTTTGTTTTGTTTTTTTTTTAACTTTTTACAAATTATTGAAAAACAAATTTTATAAATGTATCTTTTTATTAACCGTCAAGTTTCATTTTGGCGTTTTTTTTTTCGTTTTTTTTTACATCAGATTATATACCCACAATATTTATAAACTGTTGGTCTTTATTTTATATTTACCTTTTAGTTAATTTCTAAATAATTTCACCCTTTTTTAATTATATAAAGTTTTATTTCCCTTCACTAAAAGAAAATGTAATAATCTATTGTATGTAAAAAAAAAAAAAAAAGACAAAACACAGAAGAAAAAAATGAAAATTATTACGAAGAAAAAAGAACAGCAATTGAAATTATTTTTGCCAACTCAAAATACTGATGAAATTTAATGATTCTTTCATTTAAACGTTATGTACTCAGTCAAAGAAAATATACGTTTATAGATTTAATTCCTGTAAATAATCCCTGTTTGTTGGTTACTGTTGTAGAGCAGCTGACACCTCTCTACCGCTTTCAAAGATGAAATGGTCTGTGGACCGAAATAGCTGTATAAATAAAGATTAATAGCAGTCAGAAATTGGGAGTGTCATTGACAGTCTGAGGGAATCAGCTGCGTACGTCAGTCGTTCACTTTGTTGGACTCTCTGTGCGGAGAGGAACCCAGACGGGGCTCCGCCGAAGAATAGCGTCTCGTCTTGGGAAAAGCAAACAAGAATTTTTGTCCGCGCTTAAGAGCTCGACGTTTTCACTTAAATGGCCTTGTGCCGCATCTACCTCGGGCATTCGCCCATGTGGGGAGGTGATTGATACCTGGGAGTGTCATTGACGATTATTATCGGACTGTGCTCTCTGCGACTCTAACAACTTAACCCCCTCTCTCTCTTTCTCTCTCTCTCTAATTATTGTTCTGTCTTATCTGTGTCTGTGTTGTTTGTACTTAATATCCAATAACACAGATATCGTGCTGTCGATATTTCAGAACACATCATCAGTGTATTGTACTACCACCTCGGTGAAACAACAGTTACATGGTACAGTTGGGTCATTTCTGTTCAATTTCTAAAATACTACATTTTAAAAATACACTTAACGTCTCAATTATTGAAGATCTCGCGAACTCATTAAATAGATTAAAAAATATTTGAAAAACTGTTTGCGCAAATTTTAGCACATTATATATATATATATATATATATATATATATATATATATATAGGGTGTTCCAATAAATAAATATTTTGGGTCTGACGAGCCATGATAATAACAACATGACGCGGTGAAATATGTATTAACCATTGTAAAAATCTAAAATCTTTATAAATAATATTACTCTGTTAAATTAATTTATTTAATTTAACATTGAGTTCTCTTGAGTTCGTCTCTATCGGAATTTACCTGGATTGTACAGCAAGTGTGCTATGTTATATATATATATATATATATATATATATATATATATATATATATATATATATATATATATTTCATGCTTGAAGTAAATCCGCCACAAAAGTAAATAAACAATTATATATATATATATATATATATATATGGTGTTCCAATAACTTGGACCGATTTTAAATGCTTTTAAGTTTAAGTTAATGGAACACTATATATATATATATATATATATATATATATATATATATATATTTTCTGTTTTCTTTTAAGAAAAACTTTAAACACCGGTCATATTTCCGTAATAAATTTATTTCAGTCAATAATTGTTGTTGCCAACAATCACCGACTTCATCAGACGGAAGGCCCTATTCGACTTGTTTCATGTCGTATTACTACGGAATGAAAGTTCAGTATATAGTCATTATTATTATTACAATAATAATGCCATACTGCATCTTAATAAAGTTTTGATATTAAAACACCAGCATCAAGCAGTAAAATATGGTTAATTTATTTTGTAATATATAGATAAGGAGATTTAAAAATTATATAAAAATATATGAAAAATAAATAAATAAAAAGAAATAAATAAATAAAAACAAGTTCAGCCAACGAGAAGAATTAAGAGGGGTGAGAGGTAATAAGATCTCAAATAACGGTGTCTGTACGATTGGCTTGCTAGACGGTAATGGATGTTTCACCGTGGAAATCCAGATATGTCAAATTTTAAATTGGAAGAGAAAAGAAATATTAAAAAATAAATTAACCACATTTTACTGTCTGATGATGGCATTTTAACACCGAAACTCTATAGCCATTAAGTTGCAGTATGCATTAATAATAATAATAATAATAATAATAATAATAATAATAATAATAATAATTACCGTATATGTATGCTCTACTTTTGTATTGAGCACTTTTAAAGTAAATATCTAACTGTGGAATATACTTCTATCAGTAACTATTACTCATATAGTCATTCGCAGACTGTACTGTTTCGCTGTATCACAGCATGTATGTTAGTACGGTCACGGTCACGGTCACACACACACACACACACACACACACACACACACACACACACATATATATATGCTTTTGTGGCAGATTTACTTCAAGCATGAAAGGTTTTTATCTAATTCCGCTCATAACATTATTTTTCTTTAGGCCTATATATTTATTAAGTTTAAATATTTATTTTTATACATACCGCCACGAACTAAAAATGCAACAACAACGAAAAACATGTTTTACATTTCTTCCTTGAACTTAAATTTCAGTTCTGATTGAAAGATATTGACCTGAAAAGCTAATTCGAATTAAAAGAAAAGTTAGTTTTTCTATGTAAATAAACTTTTTAGGCATTTTTAAAGCATTAGTATTATTTTTCGTCATTCATCGGGTTGGACATGTTTTTCAAAGTGTGCTAGTAAATATAAGGGTTAAATAACTGGATTTTCTAAAAGTAAGTAAAAAATAAACTTAAAGAAATACGGAACAACAAAAGTGCAATAATCAAGAAATAGTTATCTATATATTACAAAAAAAGTCTAATCTTGTATGTACGCATGTATGTATGTTTCCGAAATCAGCAAGTTTTTCTCGTCTGAATCTATCTTGTACATATACAAATCTATCATTCGCCCCGTGCATTGAATACTATTGTCATATCTGGTCGAGCGCACATGCTATTCATCTCAGAGTTCTCGACAAAATCCAAAAGAGAATCTGCAATGTAATCGATCCCGACCTGGCAGCTCGACTCCAGTCACTTTCTCACCGACGAGATGTGGCTTATTTCTATTTCTTCTACAAAACATCCTAAACAGGGAACAAGGGATGAGCCTCTTAACCTGTTCAATAGACGTGGGTGGAGTGTGAACCGGGATATATCGCTCGGTTCACACTCCACCCACGTCTATTGAACAGGTTAAGAGGCTCATCCCTTGTTCCCCTGTTTAGGACGTGGTTTCCAGCTTTCTCTTTTCCAATCTTTTCACTAGTATGTAGCTCCCTGCACATCAGTGGCGTTACCGCCTTGCTCAGGGTGATACGATTAAAAAAAATATATATTTTCACGGTTTCTGCTCCAACGAACTTAGCTCCTTGGTGCACCCTCTACACGAATTTTTACTCGAACAACTGGACTGGCAATCAGGTCCCACGCTTTTAAAGTCAAAACAATCAAATGTAGCGGTCCTCTCAACTCTATCAACTTCTTTTCTCGCACTTTCCGCTTGTGGAACTCCCTTCCATGTACTTGCTTCCCTGATAGCTACAATCTTCAGGAGTTTAAATGCAGCGTCAATTACCATCTCTTTATCTCCTTGTCCCATCCTTTCTCCGACATGCTCTGTATATTGTATTTGTGACACACACACACACACACACACACACACACACACACACACACACACACACACACACACACACACACACACAAAAAGTAAAAAGATGACAAGAAAACGCTCTACTCTCACGTAACTCTCTTCACATCAGTATTCCCATTATTCTCTCATTCATTCTCCGACACTCCTTGTATCCTGTTCCTCTTTCTTTTCGCTCTCTTTCCATGCAGCCCCCTGCACACCAGTGGCAGTACTGCCTTGCTTGGAGTGAAACAATACTAATAATACTAATAATAAATAATACATAATATTTAAACCATATTAGGAGCATATTTTACATTGAACCCCTGCCTAGTGCAATGCCAAATTTCAGAAAAATTAAACAAGTGGTTCCCTGAGCTAGTGCTTTTTCTATTTTAGGGCGTTTTTAGTAGGAAATTAAATTCAGTATTTGTTTTAGATACACATTTTTATATTAATCCGCGTATATAAACAAACGCTTGCATATTATATTACAACAGTTATATTTATCATAAATGATAAACATTCATATATAAAAACATTATTGAATAGCATTTCAATTACAATAACGCAACGTATATTTATATAATTCACTACAGTACACTTAGAACTTTATTTTATATTTAAAGTAAACAACTACATGATAGGTGAAGAGGCTTTATGTATCACATGACTTGATTGTAAATGAAAGAGATGCAGGCTGATATGCTGCCGTTGCATATTTTTAAATAAATGCGAGGAAAAAACAAGTATGTAATAATTATTTTGTAAAAAGACTATACCAGTTTTAAGCTATGACTCCACCAGTTCAAATTTTCACGCAATGGGCTAACTATTAAGTGACTTAATAATTAATTTAAGTGACTTAATAATTAATTTAAGTCAAGTGGAACAATAAAGCTTCATTTAATGATTAATTTTGTATTCAAAGTACATTTTATGGGAGAAGTTTAGAAGAAAACATATATCTAAGTTTGTTTTCGGACTCTCTAAATTAGGATATAATTTGCATTAAGGCGTTTTTTGGTGTTTTTCATTCGTTTTTGTGCCAGAAAAATGTACTTATTTAAAAAAAAAAACTACATTTATTTTAAGCTATTATTCCAAATTTTCAGGTAATGCGTTAATTATGAAGCCCAGCGAAACAATAAAACTTCTTTTGCTGTCTTTAAATATAAATTGGTAAATTTTTGTTCCCCGAAGGCCTTTTTCAAATCTTTCAAAAACATCCGTATTTCCGTGCAAATGTATATGCTGAACTCAAATAGGTAATTGTTTATTGAAGATACATACCTTTTTTTTATTTTATCGAGCAGAAAAGTATGGAACTTGTTGTCGCTGTTTATCACACCTCTTAACTACGGTTCAAAAATGTTATTCACTGCTGACTGAATTCACGCGTAGTTTTACCATTTTTCGTCCTTTTTATTATCCCTACACGCAAAATGAGTTCCGAAACCGAACAATTCGCGGAGTAATTGCTCAAATGGAGAAAATCAACAGAAAAAAGAAACCTACGCTTCAATTCATTCAGCGGCTAATCAGAGATGACAACTGTAGAAAGGGGTGAGATATAGTCCCATGTATTTATGGTCGATACCATGAAAGAAAGGCAGGTTTCTTCAATAAACAATTATCGATTTGAGTCCAACATGTACATTTGCACGGATTTAAGGATGTTTTAGAAAGTTCTGAAGGGGTAAAGGCCTTCAGGGAACAAAACAAAAAATTTATCTATAAATTAAGTATGTAATTAATTATAAAATTTATATTGTCAGCTCATCATTTTGTATAATTTGTCTTTTAAAAACACCCAACGAATATATGGGTGGTCTAATTTATATTTCAAAAAAGATTTTTTAACATTATATAAAAACATTCATATATAAAAAAAGAAGAATATATATTTTTTTATTCTATACGCTTTTCTTAAATTTAGTATGATGAATAATTTTATTTTTATACTCATTAAACGGAAGATATGAATTTTGATTATTATAATAATACTCTTCTGATATTGAATAATAATAGTCGCTCAACACGAGATATCAGAATACTTTTCATTTTTTTACCAAAAATAATCTAGCAGTTGCTAAAAAAAAACATATTTTCAAAAGGTTTATAATCGAAAATGAAATTTACACTTTTTAAATCTTCAAACATTTATTTTTTTTAATAAAATAAACTCTTGTTACGATCATCAACGGGATTGATTTAAAAATTCCACTGAAAAATTACAGGTTTAATTTTTTTTTAGTCGAATCCGAAAAAAGAAAAAGGGTTTTTTTTATTAAATTATGCAAACACCAATTCCAAAATTAATAGAATATTTAAAAAGTTTTACGAATTATTTTTGGCCGAATTTCTCGTATGTTTTACACTCGATATTGCATAGTTATTTTTTTTTTTATCTTAGGGGATTTCTTTTTAACTAAAAAAAATTTGAACGAATACATTCCTAATTAAAAAGTATATACTGGAACTAGATATTGAAAGTAGAGGTGAAACATATTCTCACGAAAGTATTTCCGTTATTTATTTTAAAACAAAGTAACATCTTCAATAAAATATTTTTTCATTAATGTCTGAGTCCAGAAAATTTCTTTAGTATCAGTTAATCGCTTGATTTTGGGGCAAATATTTAGCTATGGATTCTACATAGTCATTCCACTTGAGGCCTGTTGTGAGAATTAACCCAAGGAGGCGCAAGTGTTTTACTTTCAGAGAGACTAGACTGAACCATACTAATGTGGTGGGGTAGGAGCGATTCTCTGGTTAATAGATAGCAGCTTCGTTTTGGAAGCATTGAAATTCACGAGCCATTTCTTACCCTAGTCTACCACGGATTAGAGGTCCTTTTCAAGCTCCGCGGCGAGGTTTGCTTTGTCAGCCTCGGCAGATTTTTGATTAAGGCGAGAGTAAAGCGTAGTGTCGTTAGCGTATATACCTACTTTGGATCTTACTACATGGGGGAGATCGTTAGGTATTTCAGTATTCATTCCCTTGACTCTAGCACTACCTCCTCAATGTACTTGATATATGACACCGTATTGAGTCTGAGTTCCCACCAACAAATTCCTGAGTTCTTTTCTTATCAGAACAATCGGAATGCGTTTTCCGAGTTGTCGTACTTTCGTAATCACTATTAGACTCATCCAACTCTTTCAGAATTCTCTACAAAGTCCTCATATTGACACCCAAACACTATGAAATCTTCGCATTGAAGCTTCCGGCGCGAATGTCAAGCAGTACAGGATGCCGTTTCCAAATTTCTGGCGGAGTGAATTGCGTCATAGTGGTCATTTTCTCACAGACACTGCACAACTGACCCTGCTATACAGAGTAGTCGACAAAATAAAAAAGTAACGCTCGTGCACGAAATTAAAAATATAAAATTAAGACAATTTACCAATAGCACCCTGTGCGTGTGTGTGTGTGCGCGCGCGCGCACACACACACACACACACACAGACACACACAATGTAACAAAGATCAACCAGGTTAATTTTGGAAGTTGACGTTTTTAAGGACAGCAGCCTCTGTAATAAAGTGGAAATTAAGAGATGAAGCATTATTATTAATATAAGCATAATTATTATTAATAATAATAATTTTTGAATCTGATAAAGGAAGGAACTCAAGAATAAATCAACAAAAAACACTGTCCATTTAAATTTTGTTGTTGTTAACAGCGGTTTTTTGTTTGTTTAAGTGGAAACAAAAACAGCAAAAATATCACATCCGTCTCTTGCCCTAGGTCATTGGTTGTGATTCGACACATGATCATGAAAGAAATGCTGGTCAAAATGAAGTTTTCTTTAATTAATACATACAATGAAATGTTTATTGATCTTGTTTGCACCTTTTCATGAAGTTACATCCACTCTTTAAGAGACTTAATTTAAAAAAATAAATCCAATACACTCAAATCTCTAAACATGATAAATGAACATTTACTTATATATATTATATATATATATAATAACGCCCACGTACGCGAATGATATATATATATATATATATATATATATATATATATATATATGATAATGTATACGCTAGAAAGTCTGCCTTCTTCTACCGAGCGCCCATAGCCCAGAGGTAGAATCGCAGACTGATGCCAATTCGGTTGCGTTTCAATCCTGGGTTAAAAGCAGTCGGAGTCTAACCGTACTGATGAGCTGTGATACAGTGAATCAGATCTGTCTTCGGATGACTATATCTGTCTGCGGATGACTATATATATATATATATATATATATATATATATATATATACACACAGTACTGTGCAAAAGTATTAGTACAAGAACTATTTTATCTTTTATGAGGCATATTGACAGAAAATAAACAATTTAATTAAAGTGATTTTATTTGATTTACTCAACAAATGCTTTAACAAAAAAAAAAAAATACTTGTTACTTTTGCTTTGATCACAGGTTTTATTCTGTCGGGCATTGACATCACAAGATTCTTCAATGTATCTAATGTTATCTCCTGCCAAGCAGCTTGTATTTGTTCCCAAAGTGTGTCTTGCGAAAGAACATTAGATTTATCAATTTTTTTATCCAAAATATCCCATAGATATTCAATAGAGTAGTTTCTAAATAACTTGTTTGATAAAATAGGAAAAATTAAATATAACTTCTTTTTAATAAATTTCTTTTACACTTAGTTTTAAATAATCAATATTTATTAGCAATTTACTTGGTTTTTCACTCTGTATTTGAATTTCAGTGAGTTTTTTAGAAAAATCACCCCTGTCTTAATAATACCGGTGGTGTGTAAAATTGTTAGAACAGGGATGATTTTAAACTTTATTTTCATGTCTCATAAAAGATAAAATACTTCTTATCCTCATACTTTTGCACAGTAATATATATATATATATATATATATATATATATATATATATAGTATTGTGCAATATATATATATTTACAAAAGAACGAAATATTCACCACTTACTTGCTACCCAGGTTTTAATCATATCGGTCTCATCAGACAGGAAGGGCAAACCGCATTTCTTGACGTTTCTACTTTATACACACGGCCGCCGTAATTCTCACTGAATATATATATATATATATATATATATATATATATATATATATATATATATATATATATGTTCAGAAAATTTATGGCATTATAATTAGTTGAAGAACTTTTCGTATGTCGCGTCATCAGACTAAGATCGATATTTATGTTGGTATGACTACAAACACATGAAGGAGAGGAGACGCTGAAATTATTTTTTAATATGTTTTTTTTTACATAGATAGATAGATAGATAGATAGATAGATAGATAGATAGATAGATATGAGCAGAATGAAATACGTAGATATGGACAAAATTAGATAGATAGATAGATAGATAGATAGATAGATAGATAGATGAGTGCGTTTCATAAAAAAAGGTTTATAACTGTTTTTACAAGAAATACATCAAGACCAATTCGTTTTCATTAATGGCATATGATCCACTCCTTCCCCGCTAAGATTGGAAAGTTCATACATTTAAAATTTAAATGCACAAAGAGGAGTTTGCTTTGTTGAACTGAGCCAAATATGATATAAAGTGACAGTGACAATTGATGTATCATCCGACCAGGACCGGTGCAAGATTCTTGTGCCCCACACTTCCAAATCTACGGAGTGGGGAGTCCCTCTACTACATCTCAATTTTAAAAATGTTGTATTCATATAAAATGCAAATTTTAACTATGTACAATAATGGATCATATGCAATATTGCTAATCATTCCATTTTAAATAAATCAACAATGTTTTCCGGTAGTTTCTAACGTGAACTTGAGATAAAAGTTGAATTTTATATGGTATTTTTCGAGATTCAACTTGAACAAAACACGGATTTGGACGAAAAATAAGATTCCATACGTCAAAATCCGCGAAATTTTTTCATCCTTTAATAATATTTAGTTGTTTTTAATTTGTAACATACATAAAGGTCAGTCAGTTAAGTGCCATACGTGATACACGCTTGGGTGATCATGTCTCGAAAGAGACATGTCTGACTGGGCAGAAGATTATCCTGCAGTAGGTTGCCATTGCTTTCTGCGGTAGACTGGTTGCCAATCAAGGCTATAGAACCAAATCTGTTCTATTATTTAACCCATAACTGGAGGGAAGAGACGGATTAAGGGTATTTGTGCGCAAGTGAATGCAAGAAATTCAACTGGAATTCGAACTCGGCACCCCGATTTGTCGTTCCGAGTCGATATCCTCTGCATCACAACACATAGGTAGAAAATAAAAATAAAAACAAAAAACAACAACACAAAACAAAAAACAAACAAACAAAAAGGAAAAACAAAAGAAAACAAATGTTGATAAGATAGCAAGGGTTAAAAAGCACTGCCCAGCGTTTCTTGAATTCATGTACGTATATTTATAAATACAATTGATTTGAAAGAAAGAGATAAGTAGAGTCATAAACGTCATCCGCGGAGACGTACGGTAGGAGAAGGAGGGAGGGTGAGTTATGACTGCTACGACGGCCTTTAGCGGGTGCCTTTTGGAGATGGGAGGTCACGTCCCGACGAGTGTTGTGAATCCTGGATGTTATGCCGACGGACGTAGTCTCTTTGATGGTTTTTTATATCCTTTTATTGGGGTCAAATCGGCTTTTGGCAGGAGTGGGTGCTACTGGGTGGAAATTCTAGATTGTATTTTTCTTTGAGTGTATAAGTGAAACGGAAGCTATGTGCGGAGTCTATGCGCAGTTGAAAAAGTTTTTAATTCAGTCTTGGATTTCGAAATGTTCACATCCGGGCAGTGGTGGAAATGTGAGTAATACGAATCAGAAGAAGATCTGGTTTTAGGAAGATTATAACATAACCATGTTTTCTTTTAGTTTTATATTATTGCTTGGAATTCGAACATTTGGATTTTTAACATAAGAAAAAGATGGACGACTGAATTTCTCACACGCTCCGTACGTAAGTTTTTACTTCAACAGTTACAAGAAATTCCTTCTTTGGTGACTATTCATCTCAGTAATTACTTACTACAAAAGAAAAACAACTTGCATTAAGACATTTCTTTAAAAAATAGTATTCATTCAAAGAACTCTTAACATTTTTTTATAACCCACGCTCTCTAAAACTCAAAAAGGAACATTTTATAAGGAATCTTCGTGACACTTTTTCCCACTACGAACATTTTGCAAATTTTCAACACTTCAAAGCAGTTGCTCACGCTGTAACATTGTTTGATATTCCATTGTAAAATTGTTATTTGTTATACAAAACTTGAATTGTTCCAGTTTGCCTCTGCCTCTCCTAATTTCCACACTGGTGATCTGTTTTATCTTTTCCTCCTTTGTTCATTAGGCATACATACCGCTACGACCGGACCTGATAAGCATAAACAAGGAAAAAAAAAAAAAAAGAGGATGATGCAGCTGTGAAATTGTAGTACCGGGAAGCAACCTGAACATATTTTATAAGCAACTAGCAGTACAGCCCGGCGTTGCTCGGGTGTAATGAAAGCTTTAAAACTAGTCCATGGTCCTGGAGAATAAGTGAAGTTTGGTGAGAATCGGATAAAAATTGTGGATTTGTATACAGGCAGATAAATAGACACACAGACACAAACAGCTTATATTATCGATTTTCTGCACTATTGTAAGAACTGCAACCTTGAAACTTCTGAATATCGTTTCTTATGTCTTTATGAGTATATCAAATTTGATTAAAATCGGACCACTCCTTCTATAACCCGATTTTTTTTATTATCGATTTTCGATATTTATCGGGGGTACCTCGACACAAAACCTAGCTAAGAACACTCGCAGACGCTTATAGTAGAACTGTGTAAATTTTCAAGAAAATCGGTTCAGCCTTTTCGGAGTCTATAGGTAATGGACACACACACACACACACACACACACACACACACACACACAAAGTTCCATTTATAAATAAGTTTAGATCTTGTATTCTTGCTGTATATAAAATTAATGTTATTTGTTAATGCTATATTGTCTTCTCCTACTGAATTTTATTCTTTCAATGAAAGTCATGAGATTATTCTAAAAGGCCGAATTACTTCCGTAACAATATTTTTATTTATTCCATCAATTCCAAGCCCTCCGAATATTTTATGTCTAACAAAAACACGAGTAGAAGTATTTCTACAAATAGAATTAAATAATAAAGCTTTAAATATCCTGATAAAAGTTGAAACTATCTAGACTACATTATAATTGTAATGTAGTTTCAGTATATTAAAATATTTAATGTAGTTTAACATTACGAAATTCAGGTCGGATACTAAGGAGAGTGTAAAGAAAAAAACTTGTCATATTATCTCCAGTGAAATCCAACAAACACAACTGTGAATGAAAACGAACAAATGATGACGATGATGATGATAGCAGCAGTAGCCACGACAACAATATGTCCATTATTTATTGTCATGTTATTTCCAGTGAAATTAATGTGTCATTATTATAATATGTAAGAATATATTATTATATATTAAATTGAAATAAATTAGTTATTATAATAATATATATATATATATTGTAGCGGATAAGAAATTAATGAAAATCAACCTTCTTCTTCACTTTTACAAAAATTAACAACGATGTGTGAAATCCTGGTTTTCCCAAACTGAAAAAGGATTGATCATGTGCTTAACGAAAAAGTCGAAACCAGATTTCGCAAGTAGGTGTTAAAATGATTTTTGACAAATGGGTGCGACTAGTAAGATTTGGAAGGACTTGACGATCCAGTGCGAAATTCAAAAACACTATATAAATGACCTCGGTGTCAGTCAAGAGTCAGAGAGATGGGAGCCGACAGACGAAAGAACTAAAAAATTGCAGCGAAAAAACAAAAAAAAAAAAAGATAGTTTCAGGTGTCTATTATTATCCAATCTTTGGTTTTCAAAAAAACAAAACAAAAAAAAAACAAAAAAATACAGCTGGGAACTTTTGCATACATCTGTATATTTCCATCAAGTATTTGTTTATTTTGCCAGTGATGAGGATGTGCGTTGTGGTACAGTAGATATCGGCTCGGAACGAGAAACCGGGGAGCCGAGTTCGAATTCCAGTTGAATCCATTGTATTCACTTACGCGCAAATACTCTTGGGAAAGGTATTAATCCGTCTCTTCCAGTTATGGGTTGAATAGCAGGACAGATTGGGTTCTATAGCCTTGGTCGGCAACCAGTCTACCGCAGAAAGCAATGGCAACCTACTGCGAGATAACCTTCTGCTCAGTCAGTCATATCTCTTTCGAGACATGATTGCCCAAGCGGGTATCACGTATGGCACTTAACTGACTGACTGAATATAATGGTTGGAATCATCATTAAGACTTCTACTGGTCATAAAGTGGGGGATCGGTTTTCCATTGTTATCAAGTATAAAACTGATCCCCCACTAATAACTATAATAATATAATACATCGCTTCTCCCTCTAGCCATGAGTCAAATAACAGGACAGATTGGGTTCTATAGCCTTGGTGGGCAACCAGTCTACCGCAGAAAGCAGTGGCAAGCTACTGCGGGATAATCTTCTGCTCAGTCAGTCATGTCTCTTTCAAGACATGATTGCCCAAGCGTGTATCACGTATGGCACTTAAGTTAAGTGCCATAAAACTGACTGACTGACTGACATTCTATGCTATATACTTAATTTGTACCTTAGTGTACAAAACCCTCGAGGTGTTTTCCATGTAGATAGTTTTTTGGTGTTCATCAGAATAAATTCGGCATCTGGCTATGTACGAATATTTTAGCTTTGTGGAAGCATGGCTTTTTTTTTTATTCAATCAATATTTCACTGTCTTTGTATAATAATTATTTTTTTAAAAGTAACTCTCCGTAGAAAAGGAAAAAGAAATAATTTTCTCGCCATCTCTCTGTATCACCTTCTTTTTTTATTTACTCGAACGAAAGTTTTATTCTTGTTGGTTGTGGCTAAATTTCTGCGATCAATGTGGCCTAGCATATTATTTCTAAGTTACTATATTGATCTGGTGTACACTAATGGATATAAGAAAATGCATTAATTCAGAAACACATTTAAATGCTTCAATTATGCATATGAGAAAAAGAATTAAAATTCTGCATTGGAGTGGATCAATATGATTTAACAAAAATTATATCAAATAATTAAAACTATTTTTCATTGTAAATAATTGATCTATTATATATTATATATAAAAATGAAAAGTAATGATTAGCTGGAGAAACAAAACATGCAGTAGAAAAAAGAATAAGAAAAAACAAAACTAAAAGAATCTATAAAAAAATAATTTTAAAGTTATTCTAACCATTTTATTCCTTTAAATGAATTTGTTTTTGCAGCGATGTGAAGATGTTTTTGTAATTTATTTTGTTTAATATGGGGATAAGCCGATAATATAACGGTTATTGGAACAGAATGTGGAATCGACGAGCCGAGTTCAAATCACAGCCTAGTCTGCCGAATTCACTTTAGCACTTCTGTCTTTGAGAAAGGCATGTGTTGATCTCTTCCTCTTCCAAGTATGGGTTAATTACTGCTTCCTAGCATTGACTGACAACCAAACTAAGAGAAGGAAAATTGATTTCTAAACTATCGAAAAGGTTATAGAAAATCATCCCACTATCTTTCCCAAGGATTTACAGACAACAAAAAATGAAATTTTTGGAAAGCCGTGACTGTCTATGTGGAATGGACATGGCATAAAAACAAAAAACAAAAAACAAAAAAAAGCTACCGCCTTAGACCAATATTAGAAATAAATTAACATTCATTAATAATATTGTATGCCATTTTTATATGAGTAAAGTGAACTCCATCAAACAATCAGTTTAATGAGCCACATAACAAAACTTATCGTCTGAATTCTGATCAAGAGAGCGTGCAGCAGAATCATGTCAAAGATAGGACAAGAACAGTGTGGGTTCGTTAAAGACACCGGAACAAGGAACGTGGCATTCATGCTCTGAATGCTATCAGAAAGAGAAATAGAAATGCAGAAGGACCTGCACCTTTTTTTATAGACAATGCAAAGCCATTTTAAAAAGTACACCACAAAGACTTGTTAGAAATGCTTGGCAACCTCGACATATTCTGGAAAGACATTAAAATAATCAATAACCTATATTGGCAGCAAACTACTTGCGTATGAACAGGCAATGAATTCAGTAAATATACAAAAATAGAAAGGGGCGTAAGACAAGCAATTGGTTGGTTGGTTGGTTGGTTGGTTGGTTGGTTGGTTGGTTGGTTGGTTGGTTGGTTGGTTTTTATGGCATATCAACCCCGGCAGGTAATTTATTGCCAACTAATTTTTTATTTATTTATTGCTGGTAATAACTTTTCTTTCAACAATTTATTGTTGTTTTTTATATAAGTTTTGTGTTTAGTAATACTTTTTCTTTTCGAGTATGAAGATTCATTGGGATTTTGTTTTTTAAGGTCAGGGTCTCCAAGTCATACCCTGTTATTTAACCCATAACTGGAGGGAAGGGACGGATTAATAACTTTCCCAAGGGTACCAGTGCTTAAGTGAATGCAGGGTATTCAATTGGAATTCGAACTCGGCTCACCGGTGCAGTGGATATCGACTCGGAAAGAGCCGATATCCACTGCACCACAACGCACATCCGTCACTATACGCTTACAGCACCTGGTATTCCCAGACAAGAATGTGTTTTCTCATCAATCCAATTTGTGCAGCAAAATAATTTTGAGAGAGCTAGAATCCTTACCAGGATTCGTCATTGATGGCCACAATCTCAACAATATAAAACACACGGATGACACAGTACTGATAGCAGACACGGAAAGGAGAATGCAGGACCTCCTACAGATGGTAACAAGAGAAAGTGAGAAGAAAGGACTGGGCAGAAACTTCAAGAAAACTGAATGCATAGTCATCAGCAAAAAGAAGACCCCGAACAGGTCGGGGAAACTAAAATAAAACTATTGAAATATAAAAACCTGCAAATCGAAAAATGTGGAAATTGAAAACAAAAATAATACCAGTCATAGTAGGTATGCATGGAACGATAAAAAAAAAAAAAAACACAAAACTTTGAAAAAAAAATCTCTAGAAAATCCAGCTTAATAGAAATACAAAAAATGTCTTGATAAGTACAGTCCACACATTAAGAAGAACTTTGTCCATGTGACGCTAGTGATGTTATGGGAGTTAGAAAAACAAATCATGAAATGTAGCCATAACAGTACACTACTACCTGCCTTAGGTCTTCCCGCAGACTTGGAATAATAATAATAATAATAATAATAATAATAATAATAATAATAATAATAATAATAATAATAAAATGACAACAGTAATGATAATGCTAATTAATAATCCATAGATTAAGTTGAAACACGTTTTACATCCAGTGAAGATGAAATGGCGCTACTTTGGCTTGTTATCAACGTGTCATCAATATATTTTGATCGACAACAAGAAAAGTTATACTTATCAAGAACAATATACGTGCTGTTTATCGCTAGGATGCAACAGAATTTTTCAAAAATATTTCAATTACATTTTCTGTTAAACATATATGATATTTCATGTTTTACTATATATTGTAGATATTTCAAATAAAGATTTGTACGGTGCAGACATTTTAGCCGATGTACATGCTGTTTATCGCTAGAATATAAATAAAAGAAAAAAAAATACTTTAATTATATTTTCGATGTGTTATATGATAGATTTACTACTTAAATATCTGGGAAGTGTTCTGACAAAGGATGGAAAGTGCGACACCGAGATTCAAAGACGTATTGGTATGGCCAAGGACGCATTTCAAAAGTTAACCTGAGTACTGAGAGACAAGAAGATTCCATTAGGAGCAACAAAAAATGAGTGCTAGAATGCTATGTGATATCTGTTCTTCTATATGGAATCGAATGTTTGGCAATCTCTTCAAGGAGGGTTTCGAAGTAACAAAATGTGATTCTGCAAAAGGACGCTGAGGATACCATGGACCGAGTACGTGAGCAACGACAAAGTATTGGAGAAGATGCAATGAGAAGAAAACTTATACTTACATCAGGAAGAGACAGTTGAGATTTTTGGGACATGTAATGAGGAAGAAGGGTTTAGAGAATTTAATACTTACAAGACTGATAGAGTAAGATATATTCGATGGGCTTGAGCAAATAGCTGGCGAAGAGGGTTTGTGGGAGATAATAAGAGAAAAATATTAAGAGCCACGAGGGACAGGGGCAAGTGGAAATCCGTGATCACCTATGTGATACAGCACATGAGGAAGAAATACTGAAAAATTTTTTTTAAATTGTCCTGATTAGTAATTTTTATAATTTTGAAAATAAGCAAAATTCTTATTCCATTTTTAAACTATTGTTATTTTTTGCATTTTTATTTTGTTTTTTTTTTGTCGTAATTTTTTGTATTTATTTTTGTCTTTATTTTTTGTCTTTTCTTTTTGTCATTATTTTTGTTTTTATCTTTATTTTTGTCTTTTTGTCTTTATTTTTGTTTTTTTATCTCTTTATTTTTGTCTTTATTTTTGTATTTTTTGTCTTTATTTTGTTTTTATTATTGTCTTTATTTTTTGGTCTTTTTGTATTTTTTATTCTATATTTTTTGTCTTTTTTGGTCTTTATTTTTCAAAACAGTGTTTTTGCCACGGTATGCTTTATATGTTGTATTTGGTGTTTTTTAGAATTCACTTTTTCTTGTTTTTCATTTCCTCAAGGAAAGTTACTACAGGCTAAATGAATTACATGGCTGTATGTTAAGATTAGGAGTTAAGATTAGGAGTTAAGATTAGGAGTGTTCGTGTAAAAACAGGTGAGATTAGAAGAATGATTAATATTTTTATTAAAGAATTGTTTTATTTATTCTTTGTTGACTTATGTGTGGTGTTAATGAATTCACAACAGGTCTTAACAAAAAATGTTGATTTATTGAGAGCGAATAGACAAAGCTCTGATGTTTTCTTGCACAAATTCTACTGAAAATGTCAAATTCTTTGACTTTATAGTATGTATGGCAACACCTTTTCCTTTTATTGAAAGTAGAGTTCTTGGACAAACAGGTAATTGTCTGCTTCCTGTCAGTAGCAACCATTTTGTCCAGTTTTCTTTTTAATTGAAGGATTTTTCGTAGATACAAATTTTTCTAACTCCTATATCTCATTCTTGATTCTTATAGACAATTCTGTGAATGGGGGTCAATAACCAAATTTCTTTCTTTTAATTTCCTCTTCATGGACCTGAAATGAAAAACCTTTTAACTTCTTAGATAGGGGCAATTTCCTTTATTGATGGCGATCAAGTCAAAAATAGATTAGATATTGCAGTATCTAAAAAAGAAAAAAAAAATGAATATATTAGCATGCGATTCTATGGACACTCACATAGAATTTATCTCAGTCACAAGTGTTTCTCTTTGATGAACCAGCAGATAATTCATTTTGAAGTTTGGTCTTCTAAGCAGCATCCGATTCGATCATAAACTATCGCCCGGTTCACACTCCACCCACGTCTATTGAACAGTTGAAGAGACTCATCCCTTGTTTCCTGTTTAGGTTGTGGTTTCAGGTTTTTCTCTTTTCCAATCTTTTCACTCTTTTTATTTTTTTTATTTTTTTTTCAATTGGAGTAGATAGACTAAACTATCGCCCGGTTCACACTCCACCCACGTCTATTGAACAGTTGAAGAGACTCATCCCTTGTTTCCTGTTTAGGTTGTGGTTTCCGGTTTTTCTCTTTTCCAATCTTTTCACTCTTACGTAGCTCCCTGCGCATCAGTGGCGTTTTCGCCTTGCTTGGGGTGATATGATTTTAAAAAAAAATAGTAAAGGAGTGGATGAAGGATTTTGCAGGTCAAGTGGCAACAAAACTGGAAATAGGTTATATCTAAATCAGTCAGTGAATTAAGTGCCATATGTGATACACACTTGGGTGATCATGTCCTTTTTAAGTCATGACTGACTAGGCAGAAAGGTTTTTCCGCAGCAGGTTGCCATTTCTTTTTGCAAACCAAGGCTAACCAATCAGTCCTGCTATTCAACCCAAATCAGAAGGTAGAAGAAATGGATTAATACCTTTCCCAAGAGTATTTGCATATAAGGGAATGCAAAGAATTCAACTGGAATTCGAACTTGGCTCTCCGATTTCTCATTTCGAGGTGATATCCACTGCACCACAAGCCTCATGATCTCTATTAATAGTCATGCTTAGGATTAGAGAGTGTGTTGATTCACCCCTGGCAGGTGATAGACATGTCTGTGTCACTATTCCGAAGCCTCTATTTTTTTTATTACCAGTCACCACGTAGATGGGCTAGGAGTTGATAGAGGGAAGAGCCTGCATAACATAGGTTGTTCCCAGTATCACGTACCTACCCATCCAGACACGCAGGCAAAGTCCTGAATAAAACATCTATATATCCCAGGTAGTAGCACCTGTAAGGATCCCAACTATGGGCAAATAATGAACCCTCAAACAAAAACAAAAAAACACTATGAAAGCATAAAATACGTTTTTATAGTAAAAATACTATCAATGTATATTTATATAAAAAATACCAATAATAGATATTTATAGTAAAATTACCAACAATACAATTTCAAAGCAAAATGCCCATCATTACATTTTATAGCGGAATTTTTTTATCGTTTTACCCCAATCAAGGCGGTACCGCCACTGATGTGCAGAGGGCTACACAAGAGAGTTAAAATTTTAGTTAAGAGAAAGACGAACCAGTTACAAGAGGTGTCAGAGAAAGGGCAAGAGAAGGATGTGAAAACAGGTGTGAAGACAGTTGCGAAGGTAGCAAGAAAGAAAAAGAACAAGATACACGGGGTGATGTAGAAAGGACTGGAGTCAAGTGGATAAGAGATGGGAATTGACATTGCATTTAAATTCCTGGAGGTTATAGCCGTCAGAAAAGCAAGTATATGGAAGGGAGTTCCACAGGCGGGAAGTGCGAGAAAAGAAGCTGATGGAGTAGAATTGTCGGCTGCATTTGGTTAATGTAACTGCAAATGGGTGGAGCCTTGTTGCCAGTCTGGTTGCACGAGTAAATTCTTGCGGAGGGGGCACTAGTGACCTAAGTTCGTCGGAGAATTTTATAGCTAAATCGTTGTATTCTTTTATCTTTATTTCTGATGCCTGTCGATACAAGTAACTTACAGGAAACTTAAAATTGACCCCTTTAAATTGACCCCTTTAAATTGACCCCTTTAATTGACCGCTTTAATATAAAGAGGCAGACTGTTTTCCTTCTGCTCTCCATGTCTAGGGTTCATTTTAGTAGTGCTCATTTATTGCTCATCAAAGCACGATATCCCTAGATACGCAGAACAGAATGAGGACAAGCTATTCCTATAGATTAAGTAATTCAGTCAGTTGTTATACGTGATACACTTTTGGGCCATCATGTCTCGAAAGAGACATGACAGACTGGACAAAAGATTTTCCCACAGCATTACTTTCTGCGGTAGATTGGTTTCCAACTAAGGCTATAGAACCCAATCTGACCTGCAATTTAACCTATAACTGAAGGGAGAAGAGATAGATTAATACATTTCCAAAAAGGTATTTGCGCGTAAGTGAATGCAATAAATTCAACTGAAATTCGAACTCGGCTCTCCAATTTCTCGTTCCGAACCGATCTTCACTGCTCCCTAACGCACAGCCTAGCTTAAAGGCTTCAATAATTTCTGTCCGTATTTCTAGAATAAAGAGTTATTATTATTTACAACCGGACAACACATTTGTGTTCTTGTTATCACAACGTTTCGACCGTTGTACTGGCCTTCATCAGATGTATGTCAACCCGGGTAACCTACAGAGAATTAAAAATCCAAGAGAATTGTACCACAGGACAATAACTTAGTGGATTAAAGTGTTGTTTCATGAATTTAGTAACAGTAATTGTACATTTAATCCTTGGAACAGGCAGTGTGCCAGAAGAATATATATAGCAATAAGTCTAAGATATCTCTAGATTTGAGAAGTGGAACAAGAAAAGTCTACCCCCGTAGATTAAATAAAGTGTTCAGTTCTGAATTCCCTGTTGATTAAATGGATCGAAATACACCTGATGAAGGCTGGAGTGCACAACGGTTGAAATGTTGTGATAACAACAATAACAACGATGAGGACAATAGTTTGCATGTAAATAGTAAGATGCTCAGCTTGAGATTCCTTCAAAGTTAACTGGATCAACGTACATTTGAAGAAGGACAGACAACGCAGTGACCGAAGCTATGTAATAATAACAGAAAAGATGAGGACATTAGTCCAAGTGTAAATAATGAAGACTCCTCATTCAAGAAATTCAGACAGAAATATATTTTATGACATTTACAGTCCATTTTACCTACAAAAAGTCTAAAAAAAAAACTATCTCTGAGGTATTAAATGAAAATTAAGGTATCTAGTAATCTGATGTTTATCCTGCATCTAAAATGTTCGTTGGGTATTTTATTTGCCAACAGATATTGTAGTTTCAATATGTAGAGAAAAATATAAAACACGACACCAAACAAAGATTTGTGATTATTATTTTTAAAGTTGCTGCTAACGAGCAGAGGGAAAATATAATTAGAGAATTGGGTGCACAGAGCGTAACAGAATAAACATCTTTTTCAGAGAAAAATTAAGAAACAATTGAAAATTCTACACTTCAGTTTTGAGTTGCATTCTGTTCAACACAGCTCTCCTTATTTCTGCTACTACTGCGTTTGCCATCATCACCAGTACCACTGTTTGGGCTGGGATAAGGTCCTTTAATGAAGAGAAAGAAATTAATTAAAAATGGTTAATTGCTGAAAGGTAATGAAGCATTAAAAGAATCCAACCGACCAGATGATGTTTATGAAACAAAAAGAAAAACCTTGCCTCCCCCATGAAAGGTATCCTTTGGATGAGGCATCAGGAATGCTAGATTAAAATTAAACAACAAGGTAACAAAGACTTCAGGAAGGAAAAAAAAAAAAAGAATGAAAAATTTTTTTTCATTTATTCAATCTTTCCAACCTTTGAGACGTGTTTGTAAATAAACAAAATACACATACCATCTTCATTTTATTGAAAGGCAAGCTTTTCCACTTTGTGCTGTCAACAACACATGAAAACTTAGCACTGTTTTCAGTGTTTTTTTTTTATTCTTTCATGGCAATATAAGTCAAATTAAAAACTGGGATTTATTGTTAAATAACATAAAACTTGATATTCTTGCAGAAATGTTAATATTCTAATTAATTTTTTTGCCTCCAACTCATTCTGATAATCAACCAAAATCATTAAAGCAAATGTCTGTTATACTAAACATTAAAATTACAATTGAAGTTGAAGTTACTAAATATTTGATAATGTTATGAAATGGTTATTGCTATCAAAATCCTAAACATTTAATTTTAGAGAAAACTATTAGAACCAGGGATAATATTTTCAAACAGTTGTTGTTATCAAAATCCTAAACATTTAATTTTAGAGAAAACTATTAGAACCATGGATAATATTTTCAAACAGTTGTTGTTATCAAAATCCTAAACATTTAATTTTAGAGAAAACTATTAGAACCATGGATAATATTTTCAAACAGTTGTTGTTATCAAAATCCTAAACATTTAATTTTAGAGAAAACTATTAGAACCAGGGATAATAATTTCAAACAGTTGTTGTTATCAAAATCCTAAACATTTAATTTTAGAGAAAACTATTAGAACCAGGGATAATAATTTCAAACAGTTGTTGTTATCAAAATCCTAAACATTTAATTTTAGAGAAAACTATTAGAACCAGGGATAATAATTTCAAACAGTTGTTGTTATCAAAATCCTAAACATTTAATTTTAGAGAAAACTATTAGAACCAGGGATAATAATTTCAAACAGTTGTTATCAAAATCCTAAACATTTAATTTTAGAGAAAACTATTAGAACCAGGGATAATAATTTCAAACAGTTGTTGTTATCAAAATCCTAAACATTTAATTTTAGAGAAAACTATTAGAACCATGGATAATATTTTCAAACAGTTGTTGTTATCAAAATTTTAAACATTGATTCAAAAGGAAACTATTTATTAGAATGATGAATAATATTGTCAAACGTCTATTGATATCGAAATTACTTACAAAAACATTTTATACGATAAGTTCTAAAAAGTCAAGTAAATCATTTTGAGTCAATAAATCAAAGTGGACTTGCACAAGAGAGTCAAGTGAACATTTGTGGTTTTTGAGTCCACTGAATGATTTTCAGCTCAATTATGGAACTGTCTTAATGTTATTTGCACTTAAAAAGAAGATTAAAACAAAAGTAAAAATTAGAGGTTTATATCAAGAAATTCTGATCTGCAGTGAAGAGTCAACATTCTCAAGAAGAGCTTTAACATATTTAGAATTTGGTTGGGGATTTTTAGTACTAAAAATGGATTCAGCACCCAAGGATATAGGTCTATATCATGATTTTCTGGTAAATCAGTCAACTGCCACACGTGATACATGCTTGGGCGATCATGTCTCTTTCGAGACATGGTTGACTGGGCAGAAGATTTTCCTGTAGTAGGAACCAATCTATCTGCGATAGGCTATTTCCTGTGCCAACCAAGTCTATAGAACCCAATTTGTCCTGTTATTTAACCAATAGCTGGAGGGAGAATTGACGGATTAATACTTTTCCCAAGGGTATTTGCGCGTAAATGAATGCAACAAATTCAACTGGAATTCGTATGATTTACAAGTAACAAGATATAAATTAAATTTATTTTAAAACCTTAAACAGGTTGTTTAAATTATCTATCAACCAACTTCAAATTTGACAGGAAATTGTCACATTGTTATGGTAACAATAGAGCTAGGCAAACATTTCTGGCTTTTGAGTCCACTGAATGATTTTCAGCTCCGTTATGGAACTGTATTAATGTTATTTGTACTTAAGGGCAGCCGCTCTCACACCGGCGTGATGTAGCTTCCCTGTGCCTCTTCTACAAGTACTTTCATGGCTTCTGCTCCGATGAGCTTAGATCACTGGTGCCGCCTAAGCACGAATTTACACGAGATACTAGATTAGCAACTAGGTCCCACCCTTTTACAGTTAAACAAATAAGATGTAACCGTAAATTCTACTCCAACAGCTTCTTTTCTCGCGCTTCCCGCTTGTGGAACTCCCTTCCACAAGTCTGCTTTCCCGACAGTTACAATCTCCAGGTGTTTAAATGTAGGGTCAATAGACACCTCCTATCACACTAACTCCCAACTATTCTCACAACACTCTCATCTACCCAACCCTCATTCTCGGTATCCTCACCCGCCTATCACCCACCCTCTGTTATTTCCTATATTTAATCAGCCTTTCTCCACTCTACGTAGCCCCCTGCACAGTAGTGGCAGTGACATGCCTTGCTCGGGGTGAAACGCTTATAAAAAAAAAAAAAAAAAAAAAAGGGTAAGATTTAAATATTCGCATTTCTAATTAAAAAATAAATGTTTGGACCAAGAAACCCGAGTCTGCAGTAAAGATTCAGAACTTCCAAAAAGAGCTTAAATTTTGTATTTAACTCGCTTAACCTTTGTTCTGGAAATTTTCACTGCCAAAAATGAACTCGACACCAATAAGAACAAAGGAATAGTGGACTAGATCATGATTTTTTATTAAAATACCAAGACATTTATTCCAAAAACTTACTCTTGGTTCCCAGCATCAGTTCCCTGGTGCCCCCTCTGCACGAATTTACGCGAGCTACTTGATTGGCAGCTAGGTCCCACCCTTTTACAGTGAAAACGATCAAATGTAACCGCAACTTCTACTCTCTCAGTTTTTTTCCTCGCACTTCCAGCCTGTGGAACTCCCTTCCGTATACTTGCTTCCCTGATAATTACAATCTCCAAGAGTTTAAATACAGTGTCAATTGCCACCTCTTATCTGCTTGACTTCAATCCTTTTCCCCGACACCCTCTGTATCTTGTTCTTCTCCCTTTCCGCTCTACTCTCACGCAGCTCTCGTCACACAAGTGTTTCCATTCTTCTGTTACCCATTCAACGACATCCCCTGTGACCTGTTCCTCTTTTTTCTTTAATCTTCTCTTATGTAACCATCTGCGCACCAGTGTTAGTAATGCCTTGATTGGGATAAAACGATTACAAAAAAAAAAAAAAAAAGAAAACAAAAAAAAAAACAAACAAACATGGTGCCAAGAACACAAAAACCAAAAACAAGTAAATAGTTCTGAATTTAACATATGAAAAGAACTGAATACATTTTAAATATCTTCTAAAGAAAAACTTATTGACATTTTGCAGATTTGATTTTTTGTAAATTTGGGAACTTATACTAAAAAAGTAAAATAAATGTCTCAGGCATTTTTCCATTTACTTTATTAGAATTTGGACAATCAAAAACAAAAAAGCAGGCAAAATGTGACAAAACGTTTTGTTAATTTGATTTCATTTTGTGTTGGACGGAACCTAAAATCCACTTACTAGTGGTCATTTTTTTGAATGTCACATTAAACCTATCTGTCAGTCCTAACATTCATTTAAACATGATTACATTACAATGAAATTCTCAGCAAAAAGAAGAAAAGGCAACTATTCTGAACTGATCATCTATAAATAAATGATTAAACACGTGCGAGTTTAGATTATCTTCAAATAATTTTAGTATGACAAACACTTAGAGTTCAACCAAAGTTAGACTAATTCTGAAACCTTGTTACTGTCTTGACTCACCAAAAATGTCATCTTTCAAGCACACTGTAAATATTGTATTCGTTTTTTTTAAGTGGTTTAGTTTCTGTGTAACTTACCAGTCTTATGATACTCCAGATGTTGCAAATGGAAAGTCTTGCTTCAGTCTGAGTTAGTAGAGCAACAGCCATTTTGGCTGTAAAAAGATTTTGCAATTGACTGATTAATTGATTTGACTGTTTAATGGTATATCAACTGCTTACAAGTCATTCAATGTCAAAATTTAATTTTCTTGGGAGTCTGAACGTAATAAAAAGATGTTATTCTGCTTTCACAATTCAATACGAGAGGTGGTTATGTCATTTATGTTTTAGTTTTGTTAGGCTTGTATTTTAGGATAAAGTTTGAGTAAAGAAATTTTAGGATATTATATGAATTAATGTCATGAAGGTTCTTTCATGTTGTTTTTTTTGTAGTATTTTAAACGGATTTGAGTGAAGTTGCTACTATAAATATGTATTGTTGGTAATTTTTTAAATAAAAAAATGCGTTGCTAGTATTTTTACTATAAAAATGTATTTTTAAATTTTCATAGCGTTTTTGTTTGGTGGTTCACTCTTTGTCAATAGCTGGAACCCTAACAGGGGCTACCACCCCGAGTAAGAGTGGACCTGGAATCAACAACCTCCAATCTCCCGATCAAAGGCCTTGCTGCCGGATGTAGTTTATCGTCATACCCAGTATGTGACAATCCTAACTGAGGAAGTTTCACCAGAAGGAATTGTAATTTGGTATGAGTGTTGTTTTCTTAGAATGGTGAGTGCACGTCTTTAGCAGTCTGCTCTTTCGAGACATGATCACCCAAGCGTGTATCGCGCATGGCATTAACTGACTGACTGACCGTAAATATCCCGTTCATATGCCTGATATACAGGGCATTTCTGCTCCTAAGCAGGAATAAGGAAGGGACATCATGGCTTGATGTCGATAGTGTCTTTTTTTTTAGTCTGAAGGATGAGGCACCCACGGACTTTCAACTCTAGACTTTCATCTGCGGGATAATATTCTGCCCAGTCAGTCATGTCTCTTTCGAGACATGATCGCCCAAAGCGTGCATCACGTATAGCACTTGACTGACTATACAATTTTAATAAATGGTTTCCATTGTTACGATCTTCTAAAACAGATCTGATTCATTTTACACAAATTTCCACCACTGGCCGAACATGGACACTCCGAAACCCAAGACTGAACTAAAAGGTTTATCAATTGCGCATAGGCTCCGCAAATAGCCTCCGTTTCACTTAAACTCTAAAAGAAAAATACGATCCAGAATTTCCACCCAATAGCACCCATTCCCGCCTAAAGAAATAAAATAAAAATTGAAGCCAACAAGAAAAGGACATAAAAACCCTTCAAAAAGACTTCTTCGGCAGTCGGTCGGTATAACACCCAAGATTCACAACGCTCGTCGGGACGCGACCTCCCATCTCCAAAAAAGGCCGTCGCCGCAGTACGTCACAACACACCACCCCTTTCCTATTGTATGCCTCCGCGGACGACTTTTATGACTCTACTTATCGCTTTCTTTCAACGAGAGACGTTTTCACCGATTTACCACTCGTATTTTTTCGTTAATACAATTATTTATTTCTTAAACCCACGTCGTTTCTTTTTTGTTCTGCCACCAAACGCTTAATATAACACCATGATTCACTGCAACCTCTTTGAATCTTCGCATAGAATTCAATATATATCAGTTCCAATTGGCCATAAAAAATTTGGTCTGGAAAGATCTAACAATAACAAAAATTCTATGCTAGTATTTTTCTTTTTATTTGAAATATTTATCAGCAGTAGTTTCTTTTTTTTGGATCAAGCTACAAAAATCTGACAACTTGACTGATCTAGAGTTCGATTTAAAGATTTGTAAGAATGGTTATTTGGGTTAATGGTTTAAATTGTTTTGATTGTCTTCGAATATCAATTTGCTGTTAATTTGTTAAAATCTGACAACAATCTGACACTACAAATTAAGTTTCTAGTCACAAGAAAAAGATAAAAGTAATTTTTTTCAGGCTTCCATGCTTTCAAATTATTTGTCTTTAGTCTGCATTAAAGATCAGCCTTTAAAAAATTTTCTAAAGTTAAATTAAAAAAAAAATATGTGGGCATATTTTTGATTTAATTAGACTAAATTTGAAAACGTTTGTTCTGTAGTTGGTATTTTACAAAATAGCCTATCTTTGGCACAAAATTACAAGTATGGGAAACCCAGTGATGATCAGATTTACGGTTCAGTAGTATTGTGGCGCAGTGGATATCGGCTCGGAACAAGAAATCGGGGAACCGAGTTCGAATTCCAGTTGAATTCCTTGTATTCGCTTACGCGCAAATACCCTTGGAAAAGGTATTAATCCGTCTCTTCCCTCCAGTTATGGGTTAAATAATAGGACAGATTGTGTTCTATAGCCTTGGTCGGTAACCAGTCTACCGCAGAAAGCAATGGCAACCTACTGCGGGATAATCTTCTGTCCAGTCAGTCATGTCTCTTTCGAGACATGATCGCGCATGGCACTTAACTGACTGACTGAGTAATAGTCAACCAGATTAAATTTCAACCTATCACTTTATGATGAGACACTATGTTTTGTAGTTTCAGCAATTTACACAAAAGTGTGATTTTTTAAAAAGAAAAACCTTTTTTCTCAGTTAAAGTAAAAGAAAAAAGAAAAAAAAAAGAACGGAGAATATTCTGTAAATTTAGACGTTTTTGGACGGAGGATTACCATTTGCTACATCTGATTTCTTTAAAATTTCAAACTTGGTTTCTTTTAAATAATTTTTAAACATCTAAAAAATCTTTAGAAGATGAAATAAAAATAAAAAGCTTATCCAGACGTCAAAACAATAACAACAATATATCCTATTTTTAATATTACAGCTAAAAATGTCAGTATTTGTTGGAATTAAGCACTTCCTTGAAAAGTATTAAGAGAACGGGACAATTATCTACTGGATTCATTAAACTTCTTAAGTCTGAAAGCAATGGTTTATGAATTTGTTGACATAGTATGAGTTCGTAGTTAATTCTCTTTGGCTTCGCTAAACACTCATTAGGTAGCGTAGTCAATAAAAAAAACAAATATTTCAATTTCAATTTCCTCTTGTTCCAAGGTGTAGTTACTTTGTACGTGAGAACATCTCCTGTGGGACGCGTTCTTTTCCTCGGTCGACTGACAATGGAACTCTCACGTGTGTATCACACACACAAACATTTTTTTTTACTTTCCTTTATTTACAATTGTGTATGCATTATAGTTTCTTTCAGTTTATCAATTAAGTGCCATACTTAGGCGATCATGTCTCGAAGGAGACATGACTGACTGGACAGACGATTATCTCGCAGTAGGTTGCTATTACTTTTTACAGTCGACTGGTTACCAGCCAATCTGTCCTGTTATTTAACCCATAAGTGGAAGGAAGAGACGGATTAACCTTTCCTAAGGGTATTTGCGCGTAAGTCATCATCATACCCTTTTACCCAATGGTGTGTTGGGCAGTAACTTTTTGTGACTGTTTCCGTAACAAACTGTTTTTTTTTATGGGACAGGGTTGTTAGCCCTGCACCCAACACCCAAACCTTTGAGGACCGGTGGACTATTCTTGGTCCTTACGTTTACAGCACCTGGCATTCCCAAAAATGGTCACCCATCTAAGTACTGACCAGGCTCGATGTTGCTTAACTTCGGTGATCGGACGAAAACCGGTGTATTCAACACGATATAGCCGTAGTTGCGTGTAAGTGAATGCAATGAATTCAACTGGAATTCGAACTCGGCTCTCGTTCCGAGCCGTTATCCACTGCACCACAACAAACATCCAAAATTTAAATCTTATGAGGTTCTACCGAGATTTGAACTCGGATCACTGGATTCAGAGTCCAGTGTGCTAACCGTTACACCATAGAACCAAGTAATACTTCATTATCCGAACTAATTGTTTATTTGAATTTCATGTTTTGTTTGTTTTTCGCATGAGTCCGCCAAATATTGTTTACGGGACAAATGTACCACAATATATTTAATTTACTGAAAAACGTCAACACCTGGCAACTAAAGTGTGGTGAATCTTGCAACAAGTTCGATTTCCCAACCAGGCATTGTGTACTAGGATTCAGTGGAAACAGGGCAAGAATAACTGCTGAACAGTAAAAAATAAAAAATAAGAATTTGACAAGATATCCCTAGAGACACGGGGAGTGGAACGAAAACAGTCTACCCCCATAAATTAAAAATAATGGGTTCAGTTCAGAATTTCATGTAGGTTACTCGGATCGACATACACCTGATGAAGACCAGAGAGCACAACAGCCGAAACGTTGTGATAAAAAACAAATAAAATAAGGACAATCATAATCCGTTTGTAAATAAAATTTACGCATCACTACTAAAAAGTACTTCAGTACTAAAAATGTTATATATATATATTTTTTTTTATTTAATAAAATTAAAAAGCCTTGATCAAACAATGAAGTAACAACAATTAATGAAATTAAATTAAAGACAAAATGAAATAGAAATGATATCTTTATTGAAGAAACGATATGTGCGTAAAAAAAGGCTTATTTTGAAAATCTAACGTCAGGAGTTACCTCCCATAGATCAGCGAGGAAATATCCTTTTCGTCAATATTTTTCCAATTTTGAGGATTTACATTATTTTTTCAGGTATATTTTTTTATGTAGTTCATTTTTTCTACTTAAAATTCAATTATTCTAAATCTTAAGTGTATAAATTTCACATCTTTATTATACAACATAAACATTATTTATTATATTTAAAAGTTAAAACAAATGTTTTTTTCCAGTTTACTCTTTCGTCATTTGGAATATTTTTATTATCAGCCATTTTATTTCCTGTTTTCATAATTTTACCTGTTTTTTTTTTAATTTTATTTTAACGACTATTATTACTGCTACTAGTTACAGTAAGAAACATGATGAAGATTGAGTGAGTGATGTGTTGTTTTTACGGCTTGTCAACCTTTTGCAAGTTATTTAAAGCCAGAAAATATTTTTATTGTAAGAAATGTTAGAGATAATCCAAGGGTATTTGGGCGTAAGTGAATATAACGAACCTGACTGGAATTGGAACTCGGCTCTTCGATTTTCAATTCTGAGCCGTTATCCATTACACCATCCGCACATTCCAAATACTCATCCAAGCTCGACGTTGCTTAACTTTGGTGATCGTACGTAACTCTATGTTTCGACGTGATATGGTCGGGTGTCTCATGATCAAGAAGAACGATCGAACATCAAAAACAACAGATGTTGATGATGATAACAACAAGAACAACGATAATAATAATAATAATAATAATAATAATAATAATAATAAAATGTGCTGATGCTACACCAGGCGTGGCTCTCATGGCTTCTGATCTTAATTGGAGTTGTTAACAAGTACGTGTTTGATCTCGGTGAAATAAGACTGGCATATGCGTTGTGGTGCATTGGATATCGGCTTGGAACGAGAAATCGGGGAGCCGAGTTCGAATTCCAGCTGAATTCATTGCCTTCACTTATGCACAAATACCCTTGGGAAAGGTATTAATCCGTCTATTCCTTCCAGTTATGGGTTAAATAACAGGACGTTTGGGTTCTATAGCCTTGGTCGGTAACCAGTCTACCGCAGAAAGCAATGGCAACCTACTGCGGGATAATCTTCTGCCCAGTCAATCATGTCTCTTTCGAGACATGATCGCCCAAGCGTGTATCGCACATGGCATTAACTGACTGACTGACCGTAAATATCCCGTTCATATGCCTGATATACAGGGCATTTCTGCTCCTAAGCAGGAATAAGGAAGGGACATCATGGCTTGATGTCGATAGTGTCTTTTTTTTTAGTCTGAAGGATGAGGCACCCACGGACTTTCATCTCTAGATATTTTGAAACATGCTCAACCGAAAACCATCTGAGCAACCTAGGCTCCTCGACCTGAAAGTAATTTTTAACTGTGACCCACTTCCAAAGTTATGGGTTGATTTTATCAAAACCTAACACCATTTAGTGCAAATTTGGCTGGGCTGCACCTTCCTGGTATACACTTATCAGACTGTGTGTCATAATGGGTATATTAAGATAACGGACATTTTTAACCTAGAGAGTTGCTCTATCACTCGATAACAACAACAACAACAACAACAATATTAATAATAATAAAAAACATAAGTAGAACAATAAAAAGCTAATCACCCGGACATTGCGATCAAAGACCATAAATACAAAATGTGCTTTCTTATTGACATGGCAGTTCTTGTAATGTATCTTTGGAAGATATTAAAAAAATATCAAAATACAAGAATCTTGAAGCGGAAAATTAAACATGTAGCACATAAGGACATCAATAATTCTAGTTGTAGTTGGAGCCCTAGAATTGATTGGAAAAGGTTCCAATAGACACACTGAAGAAATCCCTGGTAGCCTATGCCTTAAAGGAATACAAAATATCATGTTCAGAATATAGATTACACATGATGAAGAGCTTTATCGATATAAAATGTGTGTGAACTTCATTTTTATTTATTTTTTTACAAAAATATGATCAGTAGAATGTCATGAGGTCATTTCAGACTTTAGGTTTCTGTTTGGGACCCGGAAGAAAATGTGCATACAACATAAGTCAAACGAAATAATACATACATACATACATACATACATACATACATACATACGACGTCATAGCAAAATAAACCTCAAAGTATTCTAGGAACCATGTAGAAATTATGGCATTGTGTGTGCAGAGAAGTGGTAAAAGTTATCGCTTAAAAATATAAATTATAAAATATATATTATAAAATTTGGTATGATAGAGTGGACTAATGTCTGCACTGGAAAATATGTAACTTTTACGGGAATGAAACGGCAAGAAACTGGTATGAACATCACCCAGACCTGGTTACAGAGGTAAGATCTGTGACGATTTTATGGTACTTTACAATAGACAGAGACAGAACAATCAAAACTAATCTCCCAGGCATCGGGGATCAAAGACCACAAAAAACAGAATGTGCTTTCTTATTGACATGGCAGTTCCTGCAGATTGTATCTTTGGAGATATTAAAAAAAATATGAAAATACAAAGATCTTGAAATGGATATCTATAAAATGTTGCATATGAGAATATCAATAATTCCATTTGTAGTAGGAGCACTCGGATTTGTTGGAAAATGTTCCGATGGACACATTGAAGGGATTCCTGGTAACCTGCCTTAAAGGAATACAAAAGAGATTGTTCTCACTGTCGACAAGAAAACACATTCTGATTTTATGGCCTTTGATCACAATGTCTGCTATTTTCCAGTGAAGATATTGACCCAGTCTATCATGTCGAGTTTTATATTCATTTGGTGTTAGCACTGTGCAACCGGTTGTGTCTGTATTTTTATCACAATCTACAATTCGGATGAACACAATTTTCCAGTATGTGCTTGGTATGTGGTGTTATGAATATCGACTCAGAATGAGAAATCAGAGAGCCGTGTTCAAATTCCACTCGAATTCATTTCATTGACATACGCACAAATACTCTTGGTAAAGGCGAAGCCATCTCTTCACCCTCCAGCAGGAGAGATTGAGTTCTATGGCCTTGGTTGGTAACCAGTCTAATGTAGGAAAAAGTAGCAACCTACTGCAGAAAAATCTTCTGCCTAATCAATCATGGGATGTGTGTTGTGGTACAGTGGAAATTGGCACGGAACGAGAAATTGAAGAGCCGAGTTCAAACTCCGGTTGAATTCATTGCATTCACTTTCGCGTAAATACCTTTGGGAAATGTATTAATCCGTCGCTTCCCCCTCTAGGTATGGGTCAAATAGCAGGACAGATTGGGTTCTATAGCCTTGGTTGGCAGCTAGTCTATTGCAGAAATTAATGGCAACCTACTGAGGAAAAATCTTCTGTCCAGTCAGTCATGTCTCCAACCAGAAAAGGGAAACTTGAGCTGCTACTTGATAACTTTATTCTATCTGTTCTGCCTGGTTTTCATACCTTTGTGTTTTCTTATGCTGATTTCTTTTGTCTTGAATTAATATGAAATTTTTTATAAGCTTATAATTAATACTAGATTTTTGCCTTTTTTTAAAACACGTCATAACATTTTCTTTAGAAACCTTTAATTGATAAGTTTGTCAGTCAGTTAAGTCCCATACGTGAAACACTCGAAAAGACATGACTGACTGGGCAGAAGATTATCCCGCAGTAGGTTGCCATTACTTTCTGCGGTAGACTGGTTGCCATCCAAGGCTATAAAACCTGATCTGTCCTGTTATTTAACCCATAACTGGAGGGAAGAGACGGTTTAATACCTTTCCCAAAGGCATTTGGGCGTAAGTGAATGCAATGAATTACAACTGGAATTCGAACTCGGCTCCCCAATTTCTCCTTCCGAGCCTATAATTGTTAGGAGATCTTTTATAAAATTATAATTAATACTAGATTTTTATAAACCCTGTATTAACGGATTTTTCATTAGAAATATACAAGGAATTTTTTTATAAACTTGTAATTAATACAATTTTTTCTTTTTTGAAACCCGTAATAACGGACTTTTCTTTAGAAACCCATAAAAAAGAATATTTCTCGAAACTTGTAATTAAAACCAGTTTTTACGTTGGCAATTAATGTGTTAATAATTAATTTTTCTTCCGATTTTGAGTCATTGAAATGAAATAATGACAATTTCAGTTTAATATTTCCATTGTTATTTCCTTCGTATTTGAAAACATCAGTCTACAACTTAGACGACATTTTTTTTTCTAATACGTTTTAATTTTTTGTTCGTGGTACGGAAATTACTCACGCCTCCATAAGATCTTTTTTCGTGCGTGCTTTGGAACAAGAGGGTCAGTCAGTTAAGTGCCATACGTGATATACGCTTGGGTGATCATGTCTCGAAAGAGACATGACTGACTGGGCTAAAAATTTTCCCGCTGCAATTACTTTCTGCGTTAGACTGGTTGTTAACCAAGACTACAGAAGCCAGTCTGTCCTGCTATTTAACCCGTATCTGGAGGGAGAAGACACGGATTAATATCTTTCTCAAGGGTATTTCCGCATATGTGAATGCACCAAATTCGACTGGAATTTGAACTCGGCTCTCTGATTTCTCGTTCCAAACCGATATCCACTGTACCACAACAGGAGGGTAAAGAAATAAACGGGAACGAAGTACAGTACTCCCTAGATTATCCAGACAGGGTTAGGGTTACAACTAACGTGTACGGATACTACAAAATTCTGGATAATTGAATATCTAAATTATCGAAAATGAATGAAAAACAAAGTCATTTTCTGAAAGAAATTTAACATTTTATATATAATCAAATAGCATTTTCAAGCGCTTTGTTAAAAGCTTTGTCTAGTTTATATTTTAACGAAAACTTTAAAAAAAAAAATTCCCCGCCTTTGTTCTGCTGATGTTTCTCGAAACTGGATTCAAGTAAATGTATTTTTAAGGGTAGCTTTCCGAACATAATCATTGCTTGTTGACCTTTTTGGTGCTGTGGATATCGGCTCGGAACGAGAAATCAGAGACCCGCATTAAAATTCTAATTAAATTCGTAGCATTCACTTACGCGCAAATGCCCTTGAGAAATAATTTTGAGTCCCTCTTGCTTGAAAATCACTATATCTAAACTTATTTATAAAAGGAACTTTGTCTATGTGTGTGTGTGTGTGTGTGTGTGTGTGTGTGTGTGTGTGTGTGTGTGTGTGCCCGCCCGTTACCTATAGACTCCGAAACACGAATGAAAAAGTATAAAGTATAAAATGCGTAAAACCAGTCTTAAATTCACGAGTAAAATTTATTTAAAAAACAAAACAAATGTAAAAAAACAAAAAAAAAAAAAAATTAAAAGAAATCAAATTTGAAAAAAATAATGCACTAAGCAATCAGGTACATATATAATATGCACCTGATGATTACGTAGGGCATGAAACTCTTAGTCCTGCACCGACGTAGGATATTATGTATATTTATAAATATATAATTAATGGCTGTTTATACTACGTATATTTATAAATATATAATTAATGGCTGTTTATACTACGTTTTATTAACACCTGAATAATATTTTTATATATGTGCGTATACTTGAGTGGATACCCAAATCTATATTTAGTAATTCACATACCAATCTATTATATACAGATCTTGATATGTAAAGTCACAAATTTATTCGCCTAAACAGAGTCAACTTTGGACTCGAAACACGTGGAGCGACACAAATCTAAATCTAATATTATAACTTATTTATAAATGGAACTTTGTCTGTGTGCGTGTGTGTGTGTGTGTGTGTGTGTATGTGTGTGTCCGTTACCTATAGACTCCGAAACGGCTGAACCGATTGAAAATTTACACAGTTGTACTATAAGCGTCTGCGAGTGTTCTTAGCTAGGTTTTGTGTCGAGATACCCCCGATAAATATCGAAAATCGATAATCGCAAAAAATCGGGTTATAGAAGGAGTGGTCCGATTTTAATCAAATTTGATACAAAGACATAAGAAACGATATTCAGAAGTTTCAAGATTGCAGTTCTTACAATAGTGCAGAAAATCGATAATATATATATAAAAGCAAGATGATTGTGTGTGTGTGTCTGTTTATCTGCCTGTATGTCTGTATTTTTTTCAGCCCTTTTATTTTAGTTTTTGCTTCGGGTTTAGCTCTAAGTAGATATAATTGTAATTCTTAGTCTCAGCCATGATACGATTTACTCAGAGGACTTATTTAGCCTTCAAAATTCAGTTTACCACGAAAAAAATTTATTTGATAACGATACCAGGAAATCAAAATTTGACTTACATCCATTCATTTTTCTTTCAGTCTAAAGTTTCGCTTTAACTGGAAACAACTATTGCTTTTTAGTCTTTTGTGCCAACGTCCAAAGAGTCTGAGCTCTAGGACCATGGATTAGTTTTAAAGTTTTGTTTACACCCGAGCGTGTCTGCCTTAATTTATATATATATATATATATAAGCATTAATTTTTGTTTGCTTCCGCGCCACGCTGCTGAATCCCGAATCTGGATTGAAGTAGATATTTTTGTAAGGGTAGTTTTTTTCTGGTTGACAGCGCGCAATCAACTTAAGCATTTGTCAAACATAATCGTTGCTTGGGTGTTTAAAATTGGACACTCAATTGTTGAACTTCATCGTGGGCAATCATCTTCATATATTACTGTCGATTATGCACTACTGATTACAAATTTCAAAAATTATTATTATTTCTTTTTTAAAATTTTAAATCATGTCGAAGGTTTTTGTATTTAAATGTAAATCATCTGTACAACCAACATCAAACATTACCTGATGAAGAGAATCTATCTCGAAACATAGAAATTTCTGTGTAGCAATGTACAAATAATTCATAACTATATAATTATATTAAGCTCTATAATATTTCATAATGTTCATAATAAAATAAATACCGGGGCACTCAAAATAGTACAAACTTGAGTCCTCTTCCCTTGGAATTATATATATATATATATATATATATATATATATATATATATATATATCCGCAGAGAGTCATGTTTCCCTGTATCACAGCTCATCAGTACGATAGACATCCGATTTCTTCTAGCCAGGATGGAAACCCGACCGAATTGACATCAGTCGGCGATTCTACCACTATGGGCGCTCGGTAGAGGAAGGTACATTTTAGCGTGTTATATACACGATGTAAGCATACGCCCGTAGCAGAGAGTGTTCAAATTCATTACTGAATGAAGAATGCGCAAAAAGCGGGGAGTGGCTACTGTTATAGAGTGCTCTCTCTCTTTCTCTCTCTCCTCTCTCTCTCTCTCTCTCTCTCTCTCTCTCTCTCTATATATATATATATATATGTATGTATTCTGAAGAATTACTGGACTCACCAGTTGCGAACTGATACCTATTAATCCACACGCACATTTACTCCGAGAAGAATACCGAGTACAGCAGATATCTGAAGAAGGACAGAGAGTACAACAGCCGAAATGTTGTGAGTATAACAATTAAAATAAACACACTGGCCCGAATGGAATGTATATAAAAATGATAATTCTTCATCTAAAAAATAAAAACAAATCATTTCTATTATTAGTAGTAACGTTTTTGTTCATATGTGATGAAAGCCCGATTAAATTTAGGAAAAGTTCATCTGTAATATAGATAACCAAAAATTAGAAAATCCGATATTATTAACAATTGTCAAAGTATATTCTCAAACTTAAAACACTGAATACGGACATCAATATTTGTTAGGCGAGGCTTCCTCTTATAGTCGTGTATTTGTTACCAGCTAGTACTCAACGTTCGCGCCAGATAAATTCAAGTACTTTGAATGCTGATTTTTCAAGACATATAGATCCAATCCACTTAGAAGATTGGCACAACACGGTCTTCCTGCTTTGATATATACACAAATCTGGACCTTATGACAGTCCAAGCTTAACTTAGTAATTTACTCTTCCCCGGTCTTTTGATCAGGAATAAAGGTTTATTCCTTTCCATTTTTAGGGTTCAGTTGCCTGTTTCTTCTAAACCCTACTTCAACTCTATAATTCTAACGTCTCCACCTGAAACACTGATATTTTATTTGATATTTATTTACTCTTTCTTCTCAATAAGAGTAGATAGGTTCGTCGATCGTCCGATTCACACTCCTTACCGGTCTTTTGAACAGGAGTAGAAGTATATCCCTTGTTTTCTGCTCAGTGTTGGGATTCCGGTTACTTCTAAAATCTTTTCCCTCTGTTTCATCAGTAGTCACTTGAGTCTTAGTGGAGTTATCGCTTTGCTTAGGGTGATGTCCTTTATTCTGTTACTAACTCCACTGCCTCTTGAACCTTGTGTAAGGTGAGCATCATTTTAAAAAACTAAAATACAAAAAACAACAAAAAAAAGAATATATTTTCAACCGGATAGTTGTTGAACTTTGGCGCAAGGCCTTAATTTTCGAGCACTCTACATAAATCGAACCTCCTTTTAGTATCTTGCAAGCCCATTCGGAAGTATCTCAAGATGTTTGCTTTGTTGAACCGCTGTTCTTTATTTTTAAAGAAATAAAACCGAAGAAAATGTATTTTAAATCAAGTAAATACTTGATGGCGTATATAATTCCGTCTTGTTTATTTTCAACCGGATAGTTGTTGAACTTTGGCGCAAGGCCTTAATTTTCGAGCACTCTACATAAATCGAACCTGCTTTTAGTAACTTGCAAGCCCAGTCGGAAGTATCTCAAGATGTTTGCTTTGTTGAACCGCTGTTCTTTATTTTTAAAGAAATAAAACCGAAGAAAATGTATTTTAAATCAAGTAAATACTTGATGGCGTATATAATTCCGTCTTGTTTATTTGAACAAAGGAATTCGCGAAAGAAATCTAGCGTCGTGCCATTGTCCATAGTTCAAATGTTGTTTAGCTTGCCAACAAATTCTGCAAATTCACTGGACGACGATTTGGCACAGTCTTGTTCTCAATCAATTCAATGTTTACAATCAATCAAATCGATCATTTGTTTCCTTCAGACCTTGGTTGCTAGAGTGGAAAGTTCTTCAGTTCAGAAGAAATAAACTTATGTAGAATTCTATCCCCAAGTTTATACCATCTTTAAGTAAAGTTAAATAGTCATATTTTTTTATTCACACACACACACACACACACACACACACACACACACACACACACACACACACACACACACACACACATGCACGCATGCGCATTTCTTGACTTGGGACGAGACTTTTTATTGGACTTTATTTCACTTTTTTATTGGACTTTATTTCATTGCGAATATG
Organism: Ascarosepion bandense; assembly: GCA_037127315.1. NCBI lineage: Eukaryota > Metazoa > Mollusca > Cephalopoda > Sepiida > Sepiidae > Ascarosepion > Ascarosepion bandense. The sequence goes on along the minus strand of JBBBDQ010001081.1, from coordinate 1,392,971 downwards.
GTAAACTTGCTACAAATATATTAAAAGGTTTTAAATATCTATATACATACAGTTTAAAAGCTTTATATATATATATATATATATATATATATATATATATATATATATATATATGTGTGTGTGTGTGTGTGTGTGTGTGTGTGTGTGTATGTCCAAAACAAAAGAGCGATACCTATGGTTTAAAGTGCATGTTAAAAACGAAAAATCTTGAAACCTTCATTTTAGTTTTAATTCCAAGACAAGACATTAAATTTAATTTTTCCAATAACCAAAAGTTACATTTACTGGAATTATTTTTCTGCTTATTTATAAAATCGATATTGACTGTCAACGCAACATAATTATCTTTATTAAAAAATATTTCGAAAATAAAATATACATTTTTGAAACGTGATTTGAAGAAAATAAATTGACTTAAATTTTAATTAATGTGAACTTAATCAAATGTTACTTAGTTTTAATTTAAAATATCACTGTAAATGCATTTTTGAACGTGAAGATTGTTTTTATGCGGTGTTCATACATTTATCGATAGTCTGAATTTCGGAAAATTTAAGCAACCGAGCCACAATTGAAAAATAAATACACGAATGCAACGTTAACGTCTTTTACAACGTTAACGCTTATATATATATATATATATATATATATATATATATATATATATATATTGTACTACAATACAATATAAAGCGCTATTCTGAATCGAGCACTGTTTATAAAAGTAAATGCTTGAATAGTGGGTTTAAAATCTATGTGTTCTGTCACTATCTTACAATATATATATATATATATATATATATATATATATATATATATATACAAAAATCTAGAGTGAGCCAAAACCTACCGCGGTTTCACACTACGGATCGTCAGGGCAAAGGCTTATATATATATATATATATATATATATAGTACAAACTAATAGGTTGGAAGTCCGCTGTTTGTAGTGATTTACTTTATTAAGTGGGCTCGATACTTAGTAGAGCATTATACATGGTAATATTTTTATTATAAGTTTACTGCAACACAACAGACGATGTGTTTCGGTATTACCTTATTAACAGCTCGTCAAGCAGTGAAATATTTTTTCTGTTAAAAATTACTATATACAGAAGCTTAAAAACTATACAATTTTTACCAAATCCGGACAATTAAGATGGGGGCATTTTCGGAGGGTTTGTCTCAGCGAACCAATAGAAAATCAGGTCATGACGTAAAGGAGAAATTTGATTTTAGGAGTAGAGAGGAATAGAGAATTAAAATGACTTATGATCAAGACATTTTCCATGCCAGTGATGAAATAAATTTAATGATACATATGTTGCATTTAGCAAGCCTGAAATGTTATCGCGTGTGCTCTTGAAACGGTTACAGAGTTTTCTTTAAGTTATTATTCAACTTAAAGTAGGGGACAAGAGACAAAGACGGGAAAGATTTTTTAAAAATACGCGGCACGTCAAACATATGTAATTAACTTAGTGAGTGATCTATCCGTTAAGTCGTAACAAATTAATTATCAGAAGATGGGAGAATCAATTAATTTATGGTAGGGGATAGATTATAAATGTCTAGTTATATTATATTAGGAAAAATTAACTATACTTTAGGGTATATTTCAAATCAGGGGTTTTCAAACTGTGGTCCGTGGACCACAGGGGGTCCGCAAGGTTAAGATAGGGGGTCCGTGGATTAACTCATCACGTGAAATTCAAACTAATTTGAATTTAATTTTGTTACATTTTGCGTCAACATGCAGTATTAATTTATTTTATTTGAACACTTATGTCTAAAGTAAGCTTAAAACCAGATTTTACTACGTTAATGCAAAACTATAAGCTATTTTTAGTATAAATTTCATAAGCGTATATAGTGGAAATATAAAGAGGTCCGTGAGTCAAAAAGTTTGAAAACCCCTGTTTTAGATGATGATGACAAATGGAAATAATTTCGTTACGTTTATTGAGTAAGTTTGGTTTTTGGAATTTGATAATTTGTAATTTTTCTTGTAAGCATAGAAAACATGGCTCATGTAAAGATTTACAGCTTCTGTTTTTTTAAAAATATTTTCCATTTTACAATAGGTATTTTATTGGCTTTTTTATTTGACAATAATAAGTAGAAATTGATCACATCATTATTTAATTTTAGATATTTTACTCTACTTTCGAAGTTGTTTGTTGAGGAAACGTTAGAAAATTACCAATACATTTTAAGTTTCTTGTAACGATCACTTTTACCGGTCGCTACAGTTTTGATCTCCCTGCGATCTTTTATTATAGATTGAATATTTTTGTTCCTATTTAATTTAGTTCTTTAATTTTAATAATCTAACTGTAGCATATTCAAGTAAATATTTCGCCTTTTATTGCTTGCGATACTATAGCTTTGAGAATTTAATTAATATTTGGTGAAAGGGATACAGTTTACAAATTATTCAGCGCTCAGTGTTTTTCAGTTGATCGAATTGTTTATTAAATTGTTCATATTACTGTGGTGCTGTGGATATCGTTTCGGAACGAGAAATTGGAGAGCCGCGTTCGAATTCAAGTTGAATTCATTGCCTTCACTTATGCATAAATGCCTTTTGGAAAGGTACTAATCCGTCTCTCTCCTCCGGTAATAGCTTAAATAGCAGAACAGACTGGGTTCTCTCTTTAACTTCTGTTTCTGGTAAAATGGTCGTAGAATGTCAAACGACCTGAGCAGTGTGACAATATTTTTTATTATAATCATATCGCCCCAAGCAAGCCATTCTACTGCCACTGTTTTGCAGGGGGTTACATAGGATGAAAGTTATGAGAAAGAGTGACAGGTTATAGGGGGTGTCAGGAAGTGGGTAAGGGAAGGATGAGAATACTGATGAGAGTGGGGTGGACAGAGAAAGAAGCATGAGAGAGAGGATGCAGGTTAGTGAGATAGGAGATGACTATTGACTTTACATTAAAATTCTTGGAGATTATAGCTGTCGGGAAAGCAAGTAAATGGAAGGGAATTCCACAGGCGGGAAGTGCGAGAAAAAAAGCTGATGGAGTAGAATTTGGGTTTACAATTTATTGGTTTCACAGTAAAAAAGGTGGGACGTAGTTGCTAATCTTGTGGCTCGAGTAAATTTATATATAGGGGGTACCAGTGAGCTAAGTTCATCGGCGCAGAAGCCGTGAAAGTATTTGTAGAAGAGACACAGAGAAGCCACATTGCGCTGGTGAGAAAGTGACTGTATCCGAGCTGCCAAGTCGGGATCGATCACATTACAGATGCTCCGTTGGATTTTGTCAAGGACACCTCGGTGGATAGCACATAAATAAAAATAAAATGAATATGAAAAGGAGCACTGATTAAGCATTAGTAATCATACGTACTTATCAAATTTAATTTCCTTTTTTTACGGTTAATCGATGGGAATAAAATGTTGGTCCGATGAAAAAACAAAAAAGGATTTTATTGCATTATCTTTCAGGTTGTGTTGGTGAAGCCCGCAGCATCCGAGTGTGGGCTCCGTCAAGTGTAGACTAAAAGGTTTTAGTTAATATCCAAGCAGTAGCACTATAAATTAAAATCATTTACCAGAGACATGTAGTTACTCAAATAATTACATTTTATGCCAATTTGTTTAGGACACAAATTACTAATAAATTGATGAATTCATCTGGTTGTTTTAATATTCACTTGGCCATTTTCACTGTAGATTCTATTCCTTCATTATTAGCATGTAGAAAATATGGACTGCTTTTTATGTGGTAAAAACCACATTGTTCAGTCTTCTTCTTTTATGTGTCATACCCTTTCAGGATGTATGCGATCATGGCTTTCCACATCTCCCTGTCCCTGGTGGCTCTTAGCAGGCTTTCTCCTGTTGCACCATGCAACCCCCGCTCCGTTATCCACCTGATCAGGTCCTTCAAATATGTTATCCGCTGCTTTCCTTTGTCTCTTTTTCCCCTCTATCTGGCCTGTTAGTAACAGGTTCTCTAATCCCTCCTTCTTCATTGCAAGTCTCAGGAACTTTAGTTGTCTCTTTCTGATGCTCAGTATTAATTTCCTTTTCGTCTCCATCCTTTCCAAAACCTCGTCATTGCTCACATGCTCGGCCCAAATTTTTTCTTCATCTTCGAAGATATTGTCCGACATTCACTGTCATATTGAAGAGCCGACATCACATAGCAATTCAATATTCTCTTCTTATTTTCTACTTAAATTGTCCTGTTTCTTAATACTTTACTTAACTTCTGGAATGATTCTTTCGCCATGTCAATTCGCCTTCGGATCTCAGTGTTGCACTTTCTGTCTTCTGTTAGAACACTTCCCAGGAATTTAAATTTTTGTACCTGCTTCATTCTAGTATCCCTGACCTGTATTTGGCACATTGGGCTACCCTTTTTTCTGATGACCATGCATTCGGTTTTCTTGCAGTTTATTTGTAGTACTTTCTTGTCACTCTCTTCAGCTACCTTCTGTAGGAGGTTTTGTAGTTTTCTTTCTGTGTCTGCTATCAACACTGTATCATCTGCGTACCTTATATTGTTTAAATTGTGGCCTCCGATGACGAATCCTGGCATAACTTCTAGAGTTCTCAGAATAGTCTCGCTGTATAAGTTGAATAGATCCGGTGAAAAGACGCCTCCTTGTCTTAGGCCCTATACAATCTCAGGATAATTGTTGAATTCGTTACCTGTTTGTATGCAGGCAGTTTGCTGCCAGTAGAAATTCTTGATTACTCTTAGGTCTTTCCCAAATATGTCGAGGCTGCCAAGCATTTCCATCAATTCTTTGTGGCGTATTTTGTTAAACACCTTTGCATAATCAATAAAACATAGGTACAAGTCCTCTCTTTATTTGTATTGCCCTTTCAGAGAGCATCCTAATCATAAATATGGCGTTCCTTGTTCCAGTATCTTTGACGAAACCGCACTGTTCTCGTACTATCTTTGGCCTGATTTTGTTTCTCACTCTCTTCTTCAGGATTTGGACGATAAGTTTTGTTACATGGCTCATTAAACTGATGGTTCTGTGGAATTCGCACTCGTTTGCTTCTGGCTTCTTAGGCAGCGCTATGAAGATCGACTTGCTGAGGTTATCTGGTATTACACCACTATTGCAAATTTAATTTATTATTTCTGTAATTTTCTCTAGGCCAAATTCTTCCCGGGCTATCAGCAGCTGCATGGCTATGCCGTCTGGTCCCGCTACTTTGTTTCTGTTCAGTTTTACTATTGCAGATGCCATTTCAGACTTTAATATTTCTGGTCCGTCCACACCTTTGTGTATTATCGGTTGCTCTCTCTTGTCGTGGAAAAGATATTTTATATATTATTCCCATCATTGGAATATTTCCTCTTTCTCCAATATGATTGTTCCATCCTTGGATTTTATACATCCAGTTGAAGTGCAGGTTTTTTCTGTCAGTTCCTTTATTTCTTTATGCATGTCTGCTTTAGTATGTCTGTTCAGTCTTTCTACTTCTGCACATTTGTCATTGAGCCATTCCTCTTTAGACTGTCTGCATTTTCTCTTTATTTCCTTGTGTAGTTCCCTGGACTCCATTCCTTGTCTTGATATCATTTTCTGCCTCCTTTGCATCAAGTCGAGAATCTCTTCAGTAATCCACTCGTTTGTTCTTCTGTGCCTGATTTCCTTTGGGGCAATGTTGTTTGCTGATGTCACTATCGCTTTCTTGAGCGAGTCCCATTTCGATTGTCCTTTTCCAACTTTTTCTCCATATTGGATTTTCACGCTGTTAGTGTATTCTTTCTGTAGGTTGAGGTCATTCACGAGCGTGTTGTATTTCAGTTTTGGTTCTGCACTAGGCTTCTTCAATCTCCAGAGTTTCACCTTCAGTTTGCAGATGGCTGGGACGTGGTCGCTTCCACAGTCGGCCCCTGGATAGGCTTTTCAGTGAACCACTACGTTTCTGAATCTGTTTATGGTTATGTAGTCTATCTGTTTATTTTTTTTGTGTCGCCTCCTGGGCTTCTTCATGTCCATAGACATCGTGGGTGTTCTTGAAACCAGGTGTTAGTCATTACCTGGTCATTTGCTATGCACCATTGAACCCATTTTTTCCTCGTTCGTTGCGGATTCATAATCCAAAGTTGCCAGTTGTCATACCTTCCTTTTCCTTGCCTACTTTGGCATTCAAATTTCCCATAATGATTCTAATTTCTTGGCTTTTACATTGAGCCTTGACATTGTCTAGAGTGGAGTAAAAAGATTTTATTTTTTCCTCAGTGCTTTGCATTGTTGGTGTATAGACAACTACAATTGCTATGTTGAACGGTCTCCCTTTCAGTTTGACTAGGAGAACTCTTTCAGAGAACTGGCAATATCCTAGAACGCATTTCTTCATTTCTTTGTCCAGTATTAAGCCAACACCTTTTTCGTTATTTTTTTCTCCTGCGTATATTATCCTATGGTTGTCGCTGCTGAAGTCTCCATTGTTTGACCACCTGGTTTCACATATTCCCAGAATATTGATGTTGAGTCTGTTCGTGCTTGACATTCTCGTGTTGTCCACAGTTGTTGAGCGTCCTGACGTTCCATGTCCCCAAGGTAATCCTTTCTTTGTTGCGCACAGTTGCAGGGTAACAGTCCAGAGACACCTGTTGCTCGTTTCTTTCCTTCTCGGGCGAAGGACACATTTTGGGAAAAAGCGTCCCCTTTACCCCATTGGTGCTAACAGTTGCCGGATGCCGGTCAGGTGACACCTGTAACCTATGTCGGTCCTTACCGGGCGAGGAGTTGCTTCCTTTGAAAGCAACCCCCTTTACGCCGTTAGGTTTCATATTGTTGTATTGTAAAGCCATGATAGACACAGGGTAGATAGATAGTAAAGTGGTATCCTGTTGCCTTCTCCACGGTGACTTATTGAGACACCACTTCTAGTTAGCTGGCCGTTGACTCATTTAGAATTCCTCTGCCCTTTGTAGGCTTCATTTTTTATCCTACCGGGTTGCTAACATCCCGTAAAAAAAGAGTTGGGTAGAAGAAAGAACAAAAATATTAAATATATACTTAGTATAATTTCAAATAACTAGTCATGTTAAGGAAAATATGTCAATTCCCCCAGATTAGCATTTCGTTTCTAGTAGACGGAAAGTTGGAAATAGAAAGCTAGGCGATTTTTTGCATTTAAATAAATAAAAATACATTTTTACATAAAAATTAAACATTAATCTACAGAAATAGAAAATAATAATAATATGAAATCGAAACAAAAAATGTATATGAATGAAACGAACTTTTTTCCCTACTAGTCTAAGCTAACAAGGACAGAAGTTTTTGCAAAGCTATATAGATTAACATTACCCGTAAACAGATGGAAATTTTCTTTGAATTTTTCGTGCTTCTCAACAACAAAAATTCTGTTTTCATTTAGACAATTTCAGTTCATCAATGCTTCGCTTTGCCAACACTAGTCAGAGATATCGAACAACACGTGCTGTTGAGGGGGAGCTTAGAAATACGATAGAAATATTTCACATTTCAAAAATGAATTAAATTTTAAAATTAGACATTATTTTAGAAACTGTTGAGAAATAATAATAATAAGTCATTGAAAATAATACATATATATATATGGCCCTATATCCTCTAAAATACAGAAAAAAAACTAATAAGAGCTTTTAAATTACTTGGATTTAAAAGACATTTCTTCAAACCTTAAAATAGTTAATTTTCTAGATTTTACTTTGAACCTCTCTAATAATACTTTTAAGTCATGTCATTAATGTTAATTCTAACCATCCCCAACAAGTAATAAAATGAGAAATCAGAATTGGGGATTGTAAAAGCGACATTGAACAAAAAGAAGAAAACGTTGTAAAAGAGACATTCTCTCCCGTTTTCCTCTTTTTTCTCAATGTATTTTTACAATCCCCAATTCTGATTTCTCATTTTCTCTACCACTTTTATTTCACACACAAAAATCTACCAATATAAGGAAGCGAATTTTCTATCTCTCTTCAAAAAATAGCGTTTACTACCTGATGAGACATTGTCCTTTCAGTGTCGAAAAAATGTACAATTTGGAGTAGATTGTAATTTGTACATGTTCTAACTATAATTTATAATAAATATATAAATATATAGGTAAATATGTACTAGCGACTAAACTAGTCACACCACTCCATGTTCTTGCGAGTGAGGATAAAAAATAAGTCCTAACAAAGGGCGGAAGAACTCTCGATGAGCCAACGGACAGCTAACTAGAGGCACTAACTCAATCAATCACCGTGAAGAAGGCACTTCACTATTAATCCCAAGAAATATCATGGAAATTATAAAACGAAATCTGAAACCTAACGGCGTGAGGAGGGTTAATTATATAGAAACTAACCCCTTGCCCGGTAAGGAACGATATGAGCAACATTTGTCCCCTGGCCATCATCAAGGGAGTGTTACGATCAAGCAAAAATAACTATCGTGTTATGGAACGTTAGAACGTTAAGCAACTATGTTCAGCTGGAAAATTTAAAAATGAGTAGGTTAAACGTCAAAATTTTCGGTGTATGTGAAACTAGGTGGCCAAGCAATAGAGATTTTGTTCGTGACAAACATAGAATTATATAGAGAGAAAAATGAAAAACGATTTGGATTGATACTGGATCAAGGCGTGAAAAAATTGCATCGTGGAATTCTGTCATTTATCTGAAAGAATTTTTGTAGTTAAACCGAAAGGGAATCCTTTCAACATATCTATTATAATCGTGTATGTACCGAAAACACAAAGTAAGGAAGCAAAAATCGAGTCTTTCTTCTCCATGCTAGACAACACCAAGCCTCAGTGCAAATCATAAAAAATTATAATTATCACGGGAAACCTGAACGCTAAAGTAAATAAGGAGAAGCAAGGGGAAATAGCTGGCAAATTCGGATTAGGAACTCGCAACGGACGCGAAGAAAAATGGATTCAACGGTGCACGGGGAATGACCAGATAATAATCAACACCTTGCCCCAAGAACACCCAAGACGATTATGGATATCCAGAAGCCCAGGAGAAAAAACTACAAACCAAATCGACTCCATAAATATCAAAAAGTGATTCAGGAATGCAGTTGTTCACTGTCAAACCTACAAGTACCAACCGAGGAAGTGATCACCTTCCTTTTTATATGTGTGTAAACTAAGAATAAAACTACGGAAACTGAAGAATCCTAAAGCAGCACTCAAATTTCAACGCAAAAGACTCCTGAATGACCCAAACCTGGAGGAAAAATATATAGACATTTTTGAAAAGAAAATATGATGAACAAAATGAGAACGGAAACTCGAAATGGAACACACTAAGAGAGGCTTTTACTGGCAGAAACAAACGACATAATTTCAAAGGAAAACGGACGAAGAAAGACAAACGAATAGATCACAAATGAGATTCCTGACACGAGGCAAAGGAAAGAGAAAACAATGTCAAGACATGGCACTGAATACAGAATGAAATAAGGAACAAATGCAGACAGACTAAACAAGACTGGCCCAACGAAAAATGTGAAGAAATAGAGAGATTGAGTATCACAAATAAAGGAGATATGCATAAAAACAAATAAACTAAGAGGACAAAAGATTCTCTCGTCAACAAGATGCATAAAATCCATGGACGGAACTCTCAAATTAGAGAAAAAATACTTCAGCAATGAAACGAATATATCGGAGATAAAAGAGAACAACCGACAGTACACAGAAATATTAAAAAACCAAAGTGAAAGTTGCACTAAACAAATTGAGAAGAAATTAAGCAACCGGGCCAGACAGAATTGTAATAGAGATATTGGCAGGCTTAGACGTTTACGGCATATACAAAGTAGAAGAAATAATAAATTAAATCTAACACAGTATTGATATATCGGCAGCGCGAAATCGGGGAGCCGAGTTCGAATTCCAAATGAATTCCTTGCATTCACTTACGCACAAATCCGTCTCCTCTCTCCAGTTATGGTTTAAATAATAGGACAGATTGGGTTCTATAGGCTTGGCTGGCAACTATTTTACCGTAGAAAGCAATGGCAACCCACTGCGGGATAATCTTCTTTCCAATCAGTCATGTTTCTTTCGAGACATGATCGCCCAAGCGTTCGTCGCGTTTGGCACTTAACTGACTGACTGAAGAAATTAGGCACAAATGAATCAATCACCGAACCATTAACCTAATGAACCTCATAAAAAAAAAACAACATTCGAATTCTGATGAACAGAGCGTGTAGTAGAATTTGACCAGACATAGGAGAAGAATGGTGCGAGTTCGTCAAAGATACCGGAAGAAGGAACGCGATATTTATGCTCAGAATGTTACCAGAAATGGCAATACAAATATAGAAAGACGTGTACCCGTGTTTTACAGACTACGCCAAGGCATTCGACAAAATATGCCACAAAGACTGCTCAACAACCTTGATATATTCAGGAAAGACATTAGAATAATCAATACTATACTAGCATCAAGCGACCCGCATATGTACAGGAAATAACAATATACAAAAATAGAAAGGGGTGTAAGACAAAATGTGTTTCTCACCGGATTTATTCACCCTATGCAGCAAGGCAATTCTGAAAGAACTAGAAATCCTGTCAGGATTCATTATTGATAGCCATTATAAGATATGCAGATGACACAGTGCTGGTAGCAAACACGGAAACAAACTACAAAACCTCCTACAGAATAAAGCGAATGAAAGCGAGAAAAAAAAAAAGGGAATAAATATAAGCAAGAAGACGGAATGCATGGTCATCAGCAAAAACACGATCTCAAAATACCAATTACAGGTTGGGGATACTAAAATCATGCATGTTCAGAAATTTAAATACCTGGGAAGTGTTCTAACAGAGGACAGAGAGTGGGACCCTTAAATCCGAAGACGTATTGGAATAGCTGAAGACGCATTCTAAAAGCTAACTAGAGTATTAAGAGACAGGAAAATTTTGTTAGAAACAGAGAAAAGACGTGATATCTCTTCTCCTGCATGTCATCGAAGGCTAGAAAATCTCCTCAAAGATGAAGAAGATACTCAGATCAACAGAAATGTGGTTCTACAGAAGGATGCTGAGGATAACATGGACCGAACATGTGAGCAACGACGAGGTTTTGGAGAGAATGAAAACAAATAGAAAACATATGCTTAACATATCTTCTGCCCAGTCAGTCATGTCTCTTTCGAGACATGATCGCCCAAGCGTGTATCACGTATGGCACTCAACTGACTGACTGATGCTTAACATCAGAAGATGCAGTTGAAATTTTTGTGAAACGTAATGAAGAAGAGGAGCTTGGAAAATCTGATACTCACGGGGCGGATAGAGGGGAAAATAAACTAAAAGAAAAGCAGCGCATTGACATATTTAATGGGTGACAGAGTCTGAGAGAAAAATGGGTGACAGAGTCTGAGAGAAAAATAACAGAAATACCAAAATGAATAATAATAAATCCAATCTAAACTTATTTATAAATGGAACTTTTTGTGTGTGTGTCCGTTACCTATAGACTCCGAAATTTTCTTGAAAATTTACAGTTTTACTATAAGCCTCTGCGAGTATTCTTAGCTAGGTTTTGTGTCGAGGTACCCCCGATAAATATCGAAAATCGACAATCGAAAAAATCGGGTTATAGAAGGCGTGGTCCGATTTTAATCAAATTTGATACACTCATAGACAAAGACACAAGAAACGATATTCAGAAGTTTCAAGGTTGCAGTTCTTACAATAATGCAGAAAATCGATAATATATATATATATATATATATATATATATATATATATATATATATAAAAGGCAAGATGTTTGTGCGTGTGTCTATTTATCTGCCTGTATGTCTGTATTTTTTTTAGCCCTTTTATTTAAGTTTTTGCTTCGGGTTTGGCTCTAAGTAGGTATAGTTGTAGTTCTTAGTCTCAGCCATGATACCATTTACTCAGAGGACTTATTTAGCCTTCAAAATTCAGTTTACGACAAAAAACACTGATCTGATATCGATACCAGGAAATCAAAATGTGACTTACATCCATTCATTTTTCTTTCAGTCTACGGTTTCGCTTTAACTGGAAACAACTTTTACATTTTAGTCTTTCGTGCCAACGTCCAAAGAATCTGAGCTCCAGGACCATGGATTAGTTTTAAAATTTTGATTACACCCGAGCAACGCCGGGCTATACTGCTAGTTATTAATAAGAGCTACAAGGGAGAAGATGTGGAGAGCCATGAAGTAGAGGGCCTGAAGGAATGCGGAACATAAAAGAAGGATTATAGCCTATTAACTGATTTATTTAAATAACTTCAATGAAACGTGTAGACTGGTTTCCAATGAAGGCTATAGAACCCAATCTGCCCTGCTATTCAACCCATAGATGATGGGAGAAGAGACAGATTAATATCTTTCCCAAGTGTGAACAAAACAATTTCAACAGGAATTGGAACTCGGTTCTCCAATTTCGCATCCCGAGCCGATATCCATCACACTACAAACGCACATTCGGTGTTTGATATACTCGTTCCTGTTTGATGCCATATGGTATTGATGTAGGTGTGAGTTTCTCATTTTTATTAGATGGATTATATACGTTATAAAATGTGCATGGCTCAACTAATTTTTCTATATCCACTGTTTTTCCTGGCCACCATATTAACATGTTGGTTCTTTCTTTAAATCTATTTTGGCCTAAATGACATCTGTGTATGAATCTCGGCATTCCTGGAATAACTATTCTATCTTGATTGAAAAGTAGGTATTTTTAGTACCGCGAGTTCTCTTTTGTGCTTAAAATAGGCTGTATATTTTCATTAATACTTCTATCTTTTATGGGCCATCCTGTCTTTGTTAAGTGAATTCTTTCTTTTGACACCATATTTTTATTTTTATCTGTTCAGTCCTCCTATCCGGTAGGCAGGTAGTATTTGTAAGATACCTTCACATGATTTTAAACCATTTTCTGTCGTGCTGTTTTCTTTTTGAATTGGATGTTTCATTATAATATCTGAAACTATTAACTATTTTCCAGGCACATGTTCAGCTTTAATATTGTATCTTTTCAACTGCATTAAGGATCTTTGACATCGTATCGGTGTTTTACACGAATCTTGTATGTTTATTAATGTTATTAACGGCTTCTGATCCATATTTATCAAGGCTATAGAACCCAGTATGCTTCACTTTTTACCCTTAGCTTTGGGGAGAAAAGCTGGATTCATAACTTTTCCGAGGGTTTTAAACCATTGAAGGGAATTCAAAAGTGAATGTAATAAACTCAAATGGAATTCGAACTCGGCTCTTCGATTTCTCAATCCGAACTGCAATCCATTGCTCTACCGTGCCTCCCTGGATCTGTAAGTACTTTAAATCTTTCCAGTTCTGTTAAATATCGGTCAAATAATGTGAACACTACGGCCAGATATTCTTTTTCAGGATGTGCGTTGTAGTGCAGTGGACATCGGCTCGGAACGAGAAATCGGGAAATCGCGTTCAAATTCCAGTTGAATTCGTTGCATTCACTTATGCGCAAATACTCTTAGGGAAAGGTATTAATCCGTCTATTTCCCTCCTTCTATGGGTTAAATAGCAGGACAGATTGGGTTCTATAGCTTTGGTTGGCAACTATTCTACCGCAGAAAGTAATGGCAACCTACTGCAGGAAAATCTTCTGGTCAGTCAGTCATGTCTCTTTCGAGACATGATCGCCCACTGACTATTCTTTTTCAGTTTGAGCATGTTTTTATCTCAGTCTGCGTTAAAGTTCTTGAATAATAAGCAATAACTTTTAATTTTTAATTCCCTTCAATGGTATAATATCGCTGCCATCCCCTAGCTGCTTGGATCGATAATTTATTGCAGGGGTCATAATATGCTAATATTCAGTCTATATCTTTTTCCTCTTTTTTTAAAGAGTTCTGTTGTAGATGATCCCAAACCCAAATATTATTTTTTCTTTATCAATTCTACCATCGGTTGGATTGTGGTTGTAAGATCTGGTATGAATCTGCCAAAATATTGTATCATATCTAATATTCATTTCAATTCAGTTACTGAAGCTTTCAATATTTTAATAACTCTTATTTTAATTTAGATTATTTAGATTGTTCGGACTGTTGCCCTCATCTTTATTGCCATATTTACAACGTTTCGACCGTTGTACGGTCCGACCTTCTTCAGGTGATTGAAATTTTGAACTGAATCCTTGAAATCCTTATTTCGATCACTGGGGTAGATTGTTCTTGTTCCATGAATCATGCTACTTCCAGATGTCCTAATTATTGTCTTTTAACTCAATTCTCAAGTTTTTGTTCCCCACTGTTGTAGCCAGGTATTGAACTCACAAGGCTTTGGGTCAAGTCACTGGATTCGACCAATGCTTTTATCCATGTGTCTTTGAGAACATCAGTGTAAGTTAAATCAGTTTCTACAGTTATATATATCAAGATTTTTTAAATAAATAAATAATTCAATTAATTTGCGAATAAGTTCTGAAATGATTTGATTTTTGTAAGAATTTCAAAATCAACATACCATGACTTGTAGTAGTACTTCCCAAATTTTTCTCCTTTACTATTTGTACCACCTTCTTTTTTGCATGTAGTTTTGTTCAGCAACAAACTGCAAAATGTTTTTTCCTCTTTACATTGATTACACATTTTTATTTTCCCATGATGCAATACTGTAGTATGTGTTCTATTACAAATCCAACAAGGGAATACTTTTCTGTTGAAAACATTTATTTCTCCAGTCGCTTTAATGATTTTTTTTCCTTTTATTTTATTTTACTGCTTCAACGGTCAGAGCCTGTCTCTCTATCATTTGTTTTCTAACTTGTTCAAATGCTCTGTTTGTTCATAACGCTCTTTCCAAACTGAGGTCTGGCGTTAATTAAAACTTTTCCGAGAGTCTTTTATTAATCAGGCCACTTATAAATTGTTCTTGTGTTTCTTCCTTTTTATTTGCAAATGTTGTGTTTCGCCAATTCATATACTGCACTTAGTATTATCGTGCCCTTCTACAAGGAATGGACTCTTCTTCTTACTATATATAATTACCTGCGTGACTTCCGAGACGCAGTGAAGATGGCAGTGAGTACGGCAGTTAAGTACGTAGCTAATACGCCAGCTACGATTCAGGCAATACGCAGCGTAACTGTACCGTTCAGACATAATTATTTCTATTTACTGATTATTAACACTTGTACATATGTTCTTGTTATACTAATACACTGTTTTGAACCTACCTCCTGTGTTCCGTGCCTTACTTCCGACGAAACTGGTTGCTACAACTTTGCAGCGAAGTTTCGCCATCACAATGCCACAACAAATTGGCGACGGAGATTTGCGTTAAGATTTGCCACAACAAATTGGCGACGAAAATCTACAGCACTTAGTGTACATCACAATTGTTTCTCCCGTCTTTTGTGTTCTCTGGTAGAACTGTACACTCTTGTAAAATTTAAAACCTCCACAAAAATCGCGATACTAAAGGTGAAAAATTAATTAAAAAATTGAAAAAGCTTTTATTTTAGCTTTAATTGAAAGCTAAAGGAAGGATTAAATTTACTATTTTCTGTAAACAAAATACTCTGGTGCATTTCAAACAGAAATTATATTTATTGGAATTCTCCCTCTCTCTTTTTTTTTTTTTTTGCGGAAGCAGCTGATTTGCACTCATTTTCAGTCGTCTTCATCGCAATGTAATTCTTTTATTAAAAAAAAAACAAAATAAAATGTACTTTTCTGAAACTTTATTAGCTGATTTATAGTATAATGATTTGAAACAATACTTACCAAAATGGGTATGTCTATATACCCGAAAAAATAAAAATTATTTTAAAAAACTTTGATGTTTGAAGGCTGGTATTAAGCTTTACCATTTATGATTAGTATATATAGTTTTCACTTAGTAATAATATATAGGCTGAAAAATTTACAGAATTTTAAAAGATTTCAAACTTAATAAATTTTCTAATTAAAATTTTCAAGAAAAATGAAAACAACCCTTGTAAAAATTCGTTATTCATCGAATTTTTTTCTTAAGACAATAAGTGTCCCTAATATATTTTATTCATAAAAGCAACTAAAAGCTTTTCTAATAAAATGATGTCATAGTTTAATTGCATTTTTTTTATTTTACGATTCAGAGCAGAATTTTGGTAAATGGTGTTTCTGTTTGACAAAATCAAATTGATTTATTTAAATTCTCAATTGAGTCCTGAAATAGGAGGCTGGAATCTTAATTTCTCGAAATTCATAAAATTAAGTAAGTAATTTTCATAGCTTATTCACAAATGAATGAAATTATTTGAAAATAATTATATTCATTTGTAAATAAGTCATAAGATTTAATTAAAATCCATAAATTATTTGAATTTTGTAAGAATTTCCAAAGCAACGTATTTTTATTGACAAAAAGACGCTAAAATTTCCTTACAAAAAAAAAAAAAGAAAGAAAAAGATTTTTAACCAAAATTTCGATCATGTTATAAAAGATTATAAAAATTTGAAAAAATACGTAAACAATACTTTGATCTTTTTTTTTTTAATAATAACAGAAACATTTTACAGATAAAACTCTGTTTTCATCACGTTTGCGGCCTTTTTCTTCATGGTATGCTATTTTTTCAACGAATTATTGGAGGTACCTACTTAAAATATATTTCTTTATGAAATACACGTCGAATTTTGCTATTACTGATTCAAATTTTTTATTATCTTTCTTCTTGAATGAGAAATAGCTATGTATTTTTTTTGCTTCACTTCCTATGACATGTGATAAAGTATTTAACAGCCTTTCACTTAAGTCCTTATTCAATTTGGACGCGATTCTGTATCTTAAAAAACGCAGCCTCCGTATTGCCCATGCTTTTGGTTCTGTGAAATCTAGAACTTTTTTTTTTCGAATTGATTAACTTTTATTTTTATATTTTTGTCACTTTTGTTTTGAGTTTTGATCCTACTTTTGTCACCATGTTTCGTCTGTGCTTTAAGACGAAGATCATTGATTGCTACAGCCCACCAAATCCGTTACTTAAAGTGGGAATCATCTTACAAAATGACAAGACTGGAAGACATTTTCTTATTCATTCAACAACATTTTAATAACAGTTTTTTTTTTTTTTTTACAAAGAATCAAAACGAACGAATTATACATGCAAAGGGGAAGCAACTCCTTCTGCTTAACATTAAGCAAAATGAATGTAAGAAACTCGAATTGAATTCGAACTCACTGATTTTTTGAAGCCATTGCACCACCTGCAGATCCTATAAATAAATGAATAGATATAACAAATAATAAATAAATAATTTATAATTCTGAAAAGCTGTACAGCGAAAACATTGTTCTTTGAATATTTTCTTAGTTTTCATTTTGGCTAATCTTCCAAGTAGAAACTTAGAAAATTAGCATTTGAAATCCCGATTTTCACTTAAAAAGCAACTGTGTCAACTGAAATGCAAACTCGAGTGCAGAAAAAAAAATTTCATGCACAAATACATTGAAGAAAGGAGCAACGAAAGATGTCTGATTTATTTAAGTCAATTCTTGCAATAAAAAAGAAATAGAAAAGAAAATGTGAATTAAAAACATAAATGTTAAAGACTGTCTAAAAGCTTTTCTCTCTTGCAACGTTTATATAACATAGTAAGTAAAGTAAACGCATTTCATTCATAAGAATCCAGTCGCTCTTCGCGGAGTAGTAAGCAAACGCATTTCATTCATAAGTTTGTTCTTGCCCGTCTCGACTCCACGTTGTCTGCTGCAATGAAATTGACGTGATATTTCTGCAATTGGGACATAAAATGGTTGTCATGGCAACTCTAAGTACAGGATGTTTGGTTTTCATTTACAGCGGCCAAATTTTCACCTGACCGTCACGTGACATCTGTCTGTCTCGGACATTGCTGGAGCCGATTCGCATTCCACTGAATCGTCTCCGCTCGTCTCTGCGATCTTCTCAAACCAATCAGATTTTTTTCTGTCAGACCTAAAGAAAGTGGAAAGAGAACGATTCAATTATTTTTATTTATTTTGTTTTCCTTATATATTTACGAATGATGACATGATGTATTTGAAAATCGTTCAAGGCGCCTGTCACGAGTTAAACGTAAGTGATGTGATAAAAAAAAAAAAAATTCAGTTTGAAACAAAAAGTAAAGTTTAAAAAGAAAACTTAGCATTTTCTGACTTGAGTGGGTTGAACGAAGAGAATAAACAAAAAGTAGCTAAGCAAATTAATAACGTGGTAAAATAAATAGAAACAAGAGAAAACAGGAAGTTCTTTTATTGTTTACCCAGTCCTGAGAGCCATTCAAAATATAGGTACCCCAACTAAATCGCTAAAAAAACAGTATCGTATGAATAAAAAAAGGCTCCAAGCTTAATACAAACGAAATTTTCCATCAAAATGTGTATGTTATAATTAAAGAGATGAGATCAAAGCATTTTTTTAATTATTTAAAAAAAAATTTAATCCCTTCTAACACGTTAAAAACTTTGGTAAAAGATCTTATTTTGATTTTAATTAGCGAGTAAAAACAAATCTTTACGAGAGTTTAAAATGGAAAACATAATATAAACTCATTTTTTTTCCGGTGATAAATATTAATTTGGAAATTCTTGCAAAATCAAATAATTGGCGGATTTTAATGAAACTTTCAGGACTTATTCCCAAATCAATGAAATTATTTTTGAAATCATTATTTTAAAAAAAATCTTGGTAAAAGTATAAATATTTTTTTGCATCTGTTAAGCTCTCCATGTAAATACATCAAATTTGAAGAAATTAAATTTTGTTGGGAAAATTGGTTTTATTAGTTAAACGCAGGACTCATTGGGGAATGTATATCATCTATTACTTTTTTTAAAAATATTTTGTCTTTTTTCCGAAAATAAAAAATGCAATAAGACTATGACATTATTTAATTTGATAAGCTTTTAATTGTTTTAATAAATAATATTTATTAGGAAAATTATAGTCTGAAGAAAAAAAGGTTTTGTTTAATAATGAAATTTCAAAATAATTCTTTTTTTTTAAATTATAATAATTTATGAAATTTCAAAAATATTTTAAAAATATTTCAAAGATTTGTTGTCGTTAGTTTATTAACTTATTAAGTGAAGATTATATCTATTAATCGCAAATTGAAAAGTTTAATACAGATTGTCATGCCTTTTTATTTTTAAAATAATTTTTAACTTTTATTTTTTGTGTATTTGAAGTTTTCTTTGTATGGATATTTCTATGCATACATTAAAAGGTCATGTGTTTCAGGGTTTCTTTCTCTCACAGAAAAAAAATTATACATTTATGTCACTTGTGATCGCCATGCACTTATTTTATCTTTCATCTCTCAATCTGTCAACACATTTCTTATATGGTGGAATGGTTAGAAAATTCAACTCTGTATTTAAGAAATTGTTTTATTTTAAATTTCATGCTATAAATAAGTAATGTTTGTGTAAATCAGATTAATTTAACATTAAATTTGCTAATTTTCTAAAAATAATGTGTCGAAGATATATATTTTATTTTAAATAAAAATAAGAATAAAAATGAAATAAAATAAAAATTTAAAGTTTTTATTTTGTTTCATTTTTATTCATTTTATTTCTATTTTTATTAAAATGTTAAAATTTTAATTTCTTATCTACATGTAATAGAATATTTAAATTTTTAAATGTTTACATTTTATGCCTCTGATTTCTTCTCTCTGCATTTTAATATTTTAAATATTTTTTATTTTATATTTTAATTTTAAATTTAAGTTTAAATTTTTATCAACATATAATCTTAGAATATTTAAAATTTTAATCTTGTTATTAAAAAAGCAATAACGATTTATAAGATTTAATTCCCATGAACATCGAGTGAACTTAAATTATGAATTGAATAGCAGAACAGTTTGGGTTCTATAATCTTGGTTGGCAACCAGTCTACCACAGAAAGTAATGGCAACGTAATGCGGGAAAATCTTCTGCCTAGTCAGTCATGTCTCGAAAGTAATATGATCGCCTAAGGGTATATCACGCATGACAATTAATTGACTGACTGAATAGCTTTTTAAGAAAAAGAAACTATTTCTGATCTCATGTAAGAGACTTGGTAACGGATTTCAATGGCTGGCCGCACATATGCGAATATGCCCGACTACGAATCAATCTCTGTTGCAGACGCCTGCTCAGGCATATTTTGTGTTTGTTCAACACCCACAGAGTCCATTTGGGGTTTATGCTGTAACTATGTTGAGCGGACCTTAGTGACAGTTTCTTGAAGAGAGTATATTATATGACATGGTCAACTGCCTGAACATAGCTAGTACACACAAACCCTCGACCACGATGACTTTTAACTTCGTGCTGTCACAACCTTTGACAGTCTGCAAATAGTTACACCTACTCAATTTCACTCACAAGGCTTGCGTCAGATCGTCGTAGGGTTTACAGGCACTTTCCAAATGTGACACAAAAAAGGATTGTATCAAACTGGAAATCAAGAAATAATAATAATAATAATAATAATAATAATAATACAAACTATTAAAGTACAAGGATCTTAGAGTGGAAATCTAAACAAAAGTGGCACATGAAGACATCGCTAATCCCATTTATGGTTGGAGCCCTCGGTTTGATTAGAAAAGATTCTGATAGACTGATTGAAGGAATACCTGGTAGCACATACCTTAAAGAAATAAAATAAATTGTTCTCACAAGTAAAGCCCACATCCTACAAAGAGCTTTACCAATGTAAAATGTCTGTGATCTTAGGATGTTTTATTTAAAATAAATGCTTAGTGAAAAATGTCATGATGCCATTTTTGATTTTTGGTCTGTGATTTGGACCTAGAAGAAAGAAATCAAAAGAAATAATAATAATATCAATAAAATTTTATTTTGTATCAAAAGAAGCAAAAATATACAAGATAAATTCGGGTTAAATCTTGAGAATAGCACTGAAGTAGATACAACTACACAAAATCAGCAAGAAAACTGAAGCAAGAAGCAAAAAAGCTAGGCCAAAAGCAAACAGAAGAATGGTGAAGCCAAAGACATCTACATAACCAGATCCTTTCCCAAAGCCAAAATTCTGATGCAGATAAATCCGCAACACACCAGTGGCTAAGGAGTTAAGTACTTAAGGGTGAGATTGAAGGATTTATTCTAGCTGCACAGGATTACTTACACGCAACTACCAATTTTATAACTTGAATAATAGTACGAACTCAAAATGTTGGTCATGTGAAAACTATTCATGAAATATGTACAAAATCTGCCAAGACAAAGTATGTCAATATCTACACCAGAAGATCTGTTTGTCATTACTACAGCATAAAAACAACTGCAAACTATATATATATATATATATATATATATATATATATATATATATATATATATTTTTTTTTTTTTTTTTTTTTTTTCTAGACATATGCTATTAAATATAAGAGACAATGAATGTCTATTATGTTTAATCATGAGCCGTTCTAAACGTCGTATTTTTGCTTTAATTTCAGTTGAAAATAAAGACAAAAATTCTCCAACATTTGGATAATTATTTATTGGTTTTCTTCTAAGCTTTCGGCTCACATGAGCCATCTTCAGAGAGGTAGTTTAAACTGAAATATTTTAAAATCCACCATCACCGACGATTTTATTTTGTGTTGACATAAACTCCGCTTGGCAACGGCAATAGTTACCAAAAATAATAAACGCAGTTCTTAAGTTTGCGATGCGGTTTTATGACGTCACACCGCGGGATAGCGCGAAATGACAACAAAACCATCTAGTCAAATGCAATGTAATATGTTATTTCCTGTTTTAAAGTTGATTTTATTGAGTGTTGGTTGTTTTGATTTGATGTACATGGCCTCCAATATCTGCAGGTTCCTCTTACTGTGTGTATGAGTAAGGATCACCGTATTGTTGACCAAAATCTGTCTGATATTACCTACATGTTTATGTTTTTCAGAGAAATGTTGTTTAATAGTACTCTGATCAGAAAGATGACATGTAAGTCTACGGGAGAGCGTGGTTGTGGTAAAACCAATATATGTACTAGGTTTTTGAGTAGTATCAGAGATGCAATCTCTGAATGGGCATGTAAATTGGTACACTACATTGGTTTTTTGTAAAGAATTTAGTTTAGTGCCTGTTGGGTTATTATAGACTATGAGGTCAATTGTTTTAAACTTTTTATAATATATAATGAGTTTAATTTGATTATTACTTTCGACTGGTTTAACATTTCTACGTATTATGTTTTTGAGAGTTTTTTCATCTTGTTTATAATTATTATGTATTTGGTTGCAATAGTATAAGTTAATAGTGTTATGTTTATTTTGATGTAAACCATTATTATTAATATTATCATTATTGTTAGAGCTATTGTTAAGTTTGTTGAGATACATTTTAATTTGTTGATCAATAACGAAGTTAGGAAATCCATTATTGACTAGTGTTTGCTTAATGTTGTGTAATTCTTTATAAAATATAGATTTCGAAGAAGATATCATTTGTGTGCGTTGAAGTAAGTTTTTTATAACAGCTAACTTATATCGTTGGGGACATTCACTATTATAATTAAGAAGACACGAATTTATGCTAGTTGGTTTCCTATATAGAGAAGTAGTAAATAACATTTCTCTGAAAAACATAAACATGTAGGTAATATCAGACAGATTTTGGTCAACAATACGGTGATCCTTACTCATACACACAGTAAGAGGAACCTGCAGATATTGGAGGCCATGTACATCAAATCAAAACAACCAACACTCAATAAAATCAACTTTAAAACAGGAAATAACATATTACATTGCATTTGACTAGATGGTTTTGTTGTCATTTCGCGCTATCCCGCGGTGTGACGTCATAAAACCGCATCGCAAACTTAAGAACTGCGTTTATTATTTTTGGTAACTATTGCCGTTGCCAAGCGGAGTTTTATGTCAACACAAAATAAAATCGTCGGTGATGGTGGATTTTATAATATTTCAGTTTAAACTACCTCTCTGAAGA
>JBBBDQ010001081.1:1320000-1367500 GCA_037127315.1 Ascarosepion bandense | reverse complement strand
TAGATAGATAGATAGATAGATAGATAAAGGAATAAACAGATAGATAGATAGATAGATAGATAGATAGATAGATAGATAGATAAAGGAATAAACAGATAGATAGATAGATAGATAGATAGATAGATAGATAGATAGATAGATAGATAGATAGGCATTGTATTGCCATTAATAAATCTAAATAAATAAAAGGGAAAGTTCTGTCTGTCTGTCCGTGTGTCTGAAGCCCCTCTAACTCGGATCATACTTGCAAATCTGCCCTTCATTTGGTGCTTGAACATTTAGCATTGGGGATTTGTGTCCAGGTGAGGAGGGAACAGTTAAAAATTCAAATATTAAAATAGCTAAAAAAAGATTAATGATTTTAAATGTTTTCAATTTATATTAAGTTTAAAGCAACACAAAAACTTTGTGAATTTATTTTTTTGATTTTAAATTCAATTTAAAATATGCCCCAAACTATAAGAACACGACAGCTATAAAAAATTGAGGTAGATAGCTAGCTTCATAGATAGATAGATACAGAAGATAATAAGATAAATAGATATAGAAGATAATGAGGTATTAAGGAGGCTAAAATTATTATAGACAAATTAAATTTAAACCAGAAAATACAATCTTAACTGGCAGACAGGCTTTCTTTACAATCAAAGACCACAAAGAAGACTTTACCAACAACCAATCATACCGACTTATAAATCCAAGAAAAACAGACGTGTGCAAAATAAGCCATCAAATATTAAAAAATATTTGTGACTTGCAAAGAAAAGCCACTCAAGCAAACCACTGGAAGAACACAAGTAATTACATTTCCTGGTTCCAAAAAATTGAATGCAAAAATAAATACACGTTCATTAAATATGACATTATGGGATACATATTTTTTTTCTATTAAAATAAGCAACAGGAAATCACAATAGAACATTCTAGAAAAATTGGATCAAAACGGCAGTAGAATTTAGATTACATTTTTATATTTCTCAACCAATCAGCTAAAAACTTAGAATAAGAACATTCTAGAAAAATAGGAGCGGAAGTAAATTAACACAAAAATATTTAGGCCCCAAAACAAAATAGTAAAATAATAAATCTGATTGGTCAATAAATGTTTTCACACCCTAATGTTAGGAAGATTCGTTGATCCCCTATTAATGTATATAATACACACAGTTAAAAAAAAAGGTCAGTCACCAAGCTAGCCATTAAGTCCACATGCCACCGATACTTTGTCCGGCCAAGTCATTTCTTCCACGCCAAAGTTCATGACCTAGCTCCGAGGACCTTGAAAAGAAAAAACCGACGAACTTTCTTTCAGCAACGCGACATGCTGTCGCCAACTGAAATGAACTAAATGTAAGTAGGAAAGACTTATTTACGGACTCTGCTAATGTAAACTTATACACATCTTTGAACAAATTTAACTTCTTGCCAAGTTTTATTTCCCAAAAGGCAATTTTCGCATCATGTATTTTGTTTGTTTCCACGTACCATTTTATTTTTCACATAATAAATTGTTTGTTGTTTAATGTCTGTTGTGAATTATTCCTTTCACTTTGCGCGATTGTAAAACAGAGTGTTGTATTTGTGGGGGAAATAATCTAGAGAGCCAGACCCGTAAAATACGGAAGCACATACAACCCAGCAAATACCAAATCCCCCACAACATAAAAAAACTTTTACCCATCAATCTTTGAAAAAGGTTTAATGGAAGCATTTAATTTTGCTAAAAGGTACATAAAAATACCATCTGAACATATTGATATAATCCTACATTACCGCAAATCAATACTTTTCCACAAAGGTAAAGCTTGGATCAAGAAATCAAACAACGGCACATTTAATGTACGATAAGGTTCGTATGATGGAGCAGAAATTTCAGAATTAATGGGCATATACATTTTAAATAAAATTAACAAAATAATCCATATTGTCAACCACAGATTATATAGAGATGACAGATTAATGATAGCACCAGAAAACGAAAGAGAAAATTATAAAATAAGGAAAGAGCTTTTCAAACTATTCAAAGAATTAGATTTTGATATAATAGTAGAAACAAACAAGAAAAGTAGTACAATATTTAGATGTGGCATTTAATTTACAAACTGGCAATGTCTCGCCATACATGAAAACAAACACTAAGTTAACATACACAAATACAAAATTCAAACATCCAAAATGTATAATTAAACACATTCACAAATGAATACAACACAGACTATCTATTAATTCGTCAAACAAATCAATATTTGATGAAAAGAAAAATATCTATGAAGATGTACCAAGAAAATCTAGCCATAAAAACATTTTACAATATAATTCTCAACCAAACAAACAAATAAAAAATGATAATAGAAAACGAAACATTATCTGGTTCAACCCACCATTTACTTTAGAGGTGAAGACCAAAATAGGACAAATATTTTTAAACTGATAGATAGACACTTTTCAAAAGAATCAGAACTAAATAAATTTTCAACAGAAATACAATCAAGCTAAGTTATAGTTGCACTAGTAATTTAGATAGTTTCATAAAAAACAAAACGCCAGAAACTTAGATAGCATTGTACAAAACCAAACCACTAATAAAGAATGCAACTGCAGGTACAAAAATAATTGTCCACTTCAAGGACTTTGCAGCACAAAAGAAATAATTTACAAGGCAAAGGTACATGAACCAAATGGCCAAAATAAAATTTATTTAGGTTCAACCAAAGACACCTTTAAGACCAGGTGATTCAATCATAGGTCTACATTCAAAATAGAAAACTTAAAAAACTGTACAAAATTGGCTACCCAAGTGTGGAAATTAAAATCAAAATATGGAAAAAACCCAGACATAACGTGGAGTATAGTAAAAACAGCCAAGCCTTACAACGGTGCAAAATATGTAGACTGTGCCTGGAAGAAAAGTTAGAGATTATGCTATTCCCAAACAAAAGCGAACTGTTGAACGAAAGAACGGAAATTATGAATAAGTTTAACCATACTAAAAAATACCTCTTAAGTTCATGCAACCATGGATAAAAACGCCATAATTCCTTGTAATTTTAAAAATTGCGCGTTCCAAAATTCCCTGCCACGTAAGCGTTCAAAAAATAAAACACCGTTGCTTGAGCGTTCTTAAAAAAACGATAAATGGTAAAATCAGTTATTACAAATCGCCTGAAGACACCACTCATGGTAGAAACCTAGGTCGCGTAATAACTCGTTTACACAAGGAGAATATATATATATATATATATATATATATATATATATATAAAAGAATGAGATAGATCTGAACAGATTGAGATAGACATATAGATAGATATCAACAGATAGATAGATAGATAGATAGATAGATAGATCTTTCTTGGACTTGGAAGTTATAATCTGTTGCTTTCAATTTTTCAACGTTAGGAAATCAGTTATTACAAATCGCCTGAAGACACCACTCATGGTAGAAACCTAGGTCGCGTAATAACTCGTTTACACAAGGAGATATATATATATATATATATATATAGAAAAGAATGAGATAGATCTGAACAGATTGAGATAGACAGACATATAGATAGCTATGAACAGATAGATAGATAGATAGATAGATAGATAGATAGATAGATAGATAGATAGATAGATAGATAGATCTTTCTTGGACTTGGAAGTTATAATCTGTTAATTTCAATTTTTCAACGTTAGGAATAGTCATTGAAGATTCTAATTCTAAAAACTGCGATATTGACTGTTTGGTTGAGATCAACTCAAGCAGAAGAGATGATTTAGCAAACAATATACAAAAACAACATAACACGTATATTTATTCGAACAGATATCAATCTTGAATGGCGAAGTTTCTCTCCGGCAAAGATGTCGACATTTTCGTTTCTGTTTCAGCTGAGGGTGTTTTCCACCGAAATTGTGATATTTCCGCGTCACGCGCTTCCATTACGTTGAAATATTTCTGAGTAGGAACTCTTCCTCTGTTGTCAGTCATCCTCTTAAGACGCACAATCTGAATAAGCAACAGAAGTAGATTTGAAATTAACAGAATATCGGTAAATTGTGTTCATTATCTCAAGAGCCATTGTAATCGCATGCCTCGAGGAATCAGGATGATACTCGCTTTCTCTGCTCGTCTACTCGGAAATTTACATTAGATATCTTTTGAAAATTAAATCTGTATAACCCCAGTCCGTCTTGCTGTGATTCTTCCATTCCGCTTAATATGATATTCTTCAATTTGCAAAAATTGCACTGAGAGAAAATTATGGAACATTTTCTACATCATGTCCCTTTGGATTTTATATTCAGGCATTGTATCGCCAATAAATAAAAGACAAATTCTTTCTGTTCGTCCGTGTGTCTGGAACACCTCAAACTCGAACATTTTCTCTATAGACATATTATACCCTTTTGGAATCAGGATTGGAAATCTGCACTTCGTCTTGGGCTTGAACATCCAGCATTGTGTCCGGATAAGGAGGGAACAGTTAAAAATTCAAATTTTAAAATCACTGGAAAAAATTAGATATTTTAAAAGTTTTAAATTTATATTGAGTTTAAAGTAAAACAAAAATTTTTTGAAAATAATGTTTCAAATTCAGTTGAAAATATCTCCAAAATTATGTGAGTTGAGGAAATTAATTCTATTTCTTCAAAATGCTAAGGAATCAGAGTTAAAGTGAGAAGTTTCGTGACGCGAGGTTTTGAAGTTCCGCAGAGTTGTAATTTGAAAAACTCAACTCATTTGGATTTTCATGGAGTTTATGATCTGAAGAGCTCAATTTTCAGGGCAGGAATAGGCATTTTGATCCAAATCGGAGTTTCGGTCCAAATCGGAGTTTCGGCCCAAATCGGAATTTCGGCCCAAATCGGAATTTCGGCCCAAATCGGAGTTTCGGCCCAAACCGGTTTTTTGGCTGGAATTGGACTTATAACTTGAAACAGTTAAGGTTTTGAATTTCCATGGAGTGAACTGAGGAATTAAAATATATTTCTTTAAAACTATTATTAATGCTTTCTAAGTTGAACCAGAGATCACTATAGTTTTGTGCCGGAGGCCCAATTAGTCCTCAGCAGGAGCTAGTTTAAAAGTCCGCACGGAGTTCGGCTTTTAAGCTAGTAAATAAATAAAATAAAATAAAGAAAAAAAGAAAAGAAATTCGTTCTGGCTTTGCACAGTCGGCTCGCACAGTAGTATTATGCGGACATTTAGGGTTTTGAACCCCACCCCAAAATCCTTTTCAGCTCAATTATGGAACTGTAATAATGTTATTATTTACACTATTTACATGTGCGTTGTGGTACAGTGGATATCGGCTCGGAACGAGAAACCGGGGAGCCGAGTTCAAATTCCAGCTGAATCCATTGTATTCACTTACGCGCAAATACCCTTGGGAAAGGTATTAATCCGTCTCTTCCTGCCAGTTATGGGTTAAATAACAGGACAGATTGGGTTCTATAGCCTTGGTCGGCAACCAGTCTACCGCAGAAAGCAATGGCAACCTACTGCGGGATAATGTTCTGCCCAGTCAGTCATGTCTCTTTCGAGACATGATCGCCCAAGCGTGTATCGCGTATGGCACCTACACTGACTGACATACGGACTATTTTCCTCATCTTTGTTGTTGTTACCACACTGTTCTGGCCATTGTGTCCTCCTGCTTTCATCAGTTGTAAGTCTATCTGAGTAACCAACAGGAAATTTCAAACTGAACCCTTTATCTAATCTCTGTGGCCAGACTATTCTCGTACCACTGCTCATGTGTAGGCATACCTTGTCCATTTCTTTTAATATTGTTCAGTTATTGTTCGCCTCGTTTGCACTTAGTTCAAGTAGATAAATACCAATAGCATTAATGATAATGTTATTGGTATTTACGATGAAAAAAACTTGCACATCTAAAGTTATTTATAAATGGAACTTTGTCTCTGTGTGTGTCTCTGTGTGTGTGTATCCGTTACCTATAGACTCCGAAACGGCTCAACCGATTTTCTTGAAAATTTACACAGTTCTACTATAAGCGTATGTGAGTGTTCTTAGCTAGGTTTTGTGTCGAGGTACCCCCGATAAATATCGAAAATCGATAATCGAAAAATCGGGTTATAGAAGGCGTGATCCGATTTTAATCAAATTTGATACATTCATAGACAAAGACATAAGAAATGATATTCAGAAGTTTCAAGGTTGCAGTTCTTACAATAGTGCAGAAAGTCGATAATATATATATATATATATATATATAAGGCAAGATGTTTGTGCGTGTGTCTGCTTATCTGTCTGTATGTCCTTTATACAAATTCACAATTTTTATCTGATTCTCACCAAACTTCACACAAATATTCTTTAGGCAGAGTCTGAGCTCCAAGACCATAGATTAATTTTAAAGCTTTCATTACACCCGAGCAACGCCGGGCTATACTGCTAGTTTCTAATTTAAAAAAATGGTGTTTCGTTTGGAAACAATTCTTCTTCCTCTTCTTCTTTTTCTTCGTCTTCTTCTATGTACCGTGTCCTATCAGGACGTAGGCGATCATGGCCTTCCACATCTCCTTATCCCTTGTAGCTCTTGACACCTTTTCTCTTGTTAGCCCTTCCAAATCTCGCTGTACCATCCATTTGATCAAGTTCATCAAGTATGTTACGCGTTGCTTTCTCATATCTCTCCTTCATTCTACCTGTTCTGTGAGTATCAGATTCTCCAAGCCATCTTTCCTCATTAAATGTCCCAGAAACCTCAGCTGTCTGTTCCTGGTGTTAAGAATATGTTTCCTTTTCGTCGTTTCAAGTTTTTCTTTAATTTTTTATGAGGTTTTTCAACATTCGCTGCCATATTGAAGGACAGATATTACATAACAATCCATTATTTTTTCTTTCTTCTCAGCGAAATCTTTCTGTCTCTTAGTACTTTACTCGGTTTCTGGAATGCATCCGTGGCTCTGCCAATACACCCACGGATCTTAGCGTCACATTTCCGACATCTTTTAGAATACTTCCCAGGTATTGAAATTTCTGTACTTGCTTTATTTAAAAAAGAATTTTGGAATATTTTACTGATGACCATGCATTCAGTTTTCTTGTAGTTTATAAGTAGTCCTTTCTTTCTGCTTTCTTTAGCTATCTTTGGATATGACCATAAACTTCATCCCGCGGCAAGGCCTCTGATCAGAAGATTGGAGGTTTTAAAGAGCATGGAACGGCCTCTTAATTGCTGTTGTTCCCAGATCCACTATTACTCAGAATGGTAGCACCTGTTAGGGTCTTAGCTATAGGCAAAGAGTGAACCTCCCAAACAGATATCAATATTACTTTTTAATAATGAAATGAGCAACAATGCATATTTGTTTATAGTAAAATGACGATCAATGCAACACTAAGAAAATATAAAAATACATTTTTTAGTAAAATTACCAACAATACATTTTATGATGTACAAACAATATATATAAAAAGCAAAAACACAAAAATACAACCGAATTTACCCTGAATATATAAAATTTTGTGCAAAATACCTGTAGTGGAAAGCATAAACTAACGTACAAAATATGTGCATTTCGGCATTAAATAACCCATAGAAGTTGACGTGCCGCTAAAGAAAATCAGCCAATAAGATTCTTGAAAAGAGTTTTCATTTTGCATTTAAACTATTTACGTTGCTTTTGGGAGGATTCTCAATGAGAAATTCTTGCAAAAATCAAGTAATTGTTGGAGTTAAATGAAACTTTCAGAACTTTTTTTTACAAATGAGTGAAATAATTTTTTAAATTATTGTTTTAAAAAAAATCTTGATAAAAGTATCTTTTTTAGATCTTTTTTTACCTGACTCCAGTTAAATTAATGAAACTTCAAGAAATTAAAATTTGTAGGCAAAATTGGTTTTATTAGGACTATTAAGGGATGTAAATCATGTATTATTTTTTCAACCATTTAGCCTCTTTTACCGAAAGTGAAATAAAAAAAAATTCTATAAAACCTTGACATTATTAATTAGATAAGCTTTTAATTGCTTTAATAAATAAAATAAAATAAGGACATTATAGTGTAAAGAAAAATATTTTTTCGATTAATAATGAAATTTTAAAGAATTGATTTCATTTTTTTAAATTTACAATAATTTATAATACTGCAAAGATATTTTTTTAAAAATTCCCAAACTTGTAGACGTTAGATTGGTAGGTTATTAAGTGAAGACTATATTTGCTAATTGAAAATTGAAAAGTTTAATACAAATCATTTCTTCATCGTATTTTAGAAATAATTTTCAATTTTTTTTTTGTGTATTTGAAGTTTTTTTGTATTGTATGTGTACATTAAAAGGTCATGCATTTCACTGTTTTTCCCCTTACAGGAAAAGAATTTGTATAATTATTTCACTTGTGATCGCCATACACTTATCTGATCTCACAACTGTCGAGCTGTCAACACATTTTAATTACGAAGAAAAAGGTTAGAAAATTCAACTGTGATGAAGTAGTTTTATTCTAAATTTCATGCTATAAATAATTAATATTTGTGTAAGTCGGATTAATTTAACATTAAATTTGCTAATTTTCTAAAAATAATATGTCACAGGTGTATATTATATTATTGTAAGATTTTTAAATCCCAAAATTAATTTTGTTTACAAATGTGTTGATCGCTCAAAAAATGGCCTAAAAATTGAAAAATTTAAAAAAATTTCAAAATTTTGATTCCAATCAATATAATTTCTGTTTCAAATACATCAGATTATTTTGCTTACTTGAAACAGTAAATTTAATCATTTAGCTTTCAGTCAGAATTAAAATAAAAGTTTAAAGAAAACTTTTTTATTTAAAAAATTCAATTTAAAAGTTATTTCTCGAAAATGAGTGAAGGTGCCTTATTTAGCGTATGAAAGGAACTGAGTACGTTTTACAAAACTACCCAGTAATAGGTTTTATTACATTATGCAGATTTAAATTGTGTTTTCAAAAGAGGTTGAAAACATTTTACTTGCATTTTTTTTGCGTTTAGATGTCAGAGACAAAAAGCAGGGAAAAATATTTAAAAAAAATATGGTCAAAATTTGCGCTAATTTGACAATATTTTGTTGCACGGTCAAAGAATGTAGGTTATGTTTGGAACAGATTGTCGAGTTAAGACTGTCACTTATAAAATTAATTTCAACATAATTCCAATGATTTTCTTAGCAAAAAGAAACAGTAAAAGATAAATATCCAGAACTGATTATCTAAAAGTAAATTATGAAAAAGATGTGAGTTACGATTAACTTCAAACGTTCATAAATCGACAAATACTTAAGATTTAGGACAAAGTTAGATCAGTTCTACAATACTATAACTGTTTACTTTTGGACTAGATATAACTCATATCACATTTGTGCCCAAAATGCTTGAGAGACTAATCTGTTTGGTCGTTAGTTAACATTAGTAGCATTTATTTTTAGCTAAATGAATATAGAAAGATCATTTTTATTTCAAAATTTGTCATCTAAACTTATTTATAAATGGAACTTTGTCTCTCTCTTTCTGTGTGTGTCTGTGTGTGTGTGTTCGTTACCTATAGACTTCGAAACAGCTGAACCGATTTTCTTGAAAATTTACACAGTTGTACTATAAGCGTCTGCGAGTGTTCTTAGCTAGGTTTTGTGTCGAGGTACCCCCGATAAATATCGAAAATCGATAATCGAAAAAATCGGGTTATAGAAGGAGTGGTCCGATTTTAATCAAATTTGATACACTCATAGTCAAAGACATATGAAACGATATTCAGAAGTTTCAAGTTTGCTGCTCTTACAATAATGCAGAAAATCGATAATATATATATAAAAGGTAAGATGTTTGTGTGTGTGTCTGTTTATTTGCCTGTATGTCTGTATTTTTTTTTCAGCCCTTTTATTTTAGTTTTTGCTTCGGGTTTGGCTCTAAGTAGGTATAATTGTAGTACTTAGTCTCAACCACGATACCATTTACTCAGAGGACTTATTTAGCCATCAAAATTCAATTTACGCCGAAAAAAACTATTTAATATCGATACCAGGAAATCAAAATTTGACTTACATCCATTCATTTTTCTTTCAGTTTACGGTTTCGCTTTAACTGGAAACAACTATTGCTTTTTAGTCTTTCGTGTCAACGTCCAAAGAGTCTGAGCTCCAGGACCATGGATTAGTTTTAAATCTTTCATTACACCCGAGCAACGCCGGGCTATACTGCTAGTATCTGCATAAAAAAAGGGAAACTTTTATTTATTGATTTTAACAATGATAGAAGGAACTAAACAAATAAACGTGAATCGAACGTAAAAAATGATTTACGCAATTTATGGAGAATTATGTTATAAAATCTAACATGGAAAATGTGATTGTCGGCGAAGTATTCTGTTAGATGTGCGTTGTGGTACAGTGGACTAAGAAATCGGGAGCCGAGTTCGAATTCTAGTTGCGTTCACTTACGCCAAGTCAGTCATGTTGCTTTCGAGACATGATCACCCAAGTGTTTATCACGTATGGCACTTAACTGACTGACTGATTCTGTTGGAGATTTGCTACTGAATGATGTTCGATTGTAAAATGATCGTTCAACATCAAAGTAAGTTATTGCTTAAAAAATTAATTCTATACGATGGACTAGATGAACTTCAGGGGATATTACTAATTAACATTTAAGTCGATACTAACAGTATAGGCCGGCGTTGCTTGGGTGTAATGAAAGCTTTAAACTAATCCATAGTCCTGGAGCTCAGACTCAGTCTAAAGAATATTTGTGTGAAGTTTGGTGAGAATCGGATAAAAATTGTGGATTTGTATTAAGAACATACAGATAGATAAACAGACACACACAAACATCTTGCCTTTTATATATATTATCGATTTTCTGCACTATTGTAAGAACTGCAACCTTGAAACTTTTGAATATCGTTTCTTATGTCTTTGTCCATGAGTGTATCAAATTTCATTAAAATCGGACCACTTCTATAACCCAATTTTTTCGATTATCGATATTTATCGGGGGTATCTAGACACAAAACCTAGCTAAGAACACTCGCAGACGCTTATAATACAACTGTGTAAATTTTCAAGAAAATCGGTTCATCTGTTTCGAAGTCTATAGGTAACGAACACACACACAGACACACACACACACACAGACAAAGTTCCATTTATAAATAAGTTTAGATTTAGATTTAACAGAATTCTCTAAATGAAAAAGAAAAATGCTTGAAAGACTGCAAAAGGCTCCTAGATAAGAGTAGATAGGTTCGCCTATCATCTTTTTGCAGAAGTTTATCCTCTTGTTTCCTATTTAGGATAGGGTTTCCTATTCCTCTTAATGAATTTTCACTTCCCATTTCCCTTTGCGATCTTATTGGCATTATTGATTTGCTTAGCGTCATTTGATTAAAAGTAGGGAAAATTTCTTAAAGAATGGAAATATAAATTAGCTTGAAATATGACAGAACAAGATGGAGCATGTGATTGACGCCAGGAAATATCAGGATTTGAATCGAATTAAATATCAATCTTGAACCCTTTTTTATAATATGTACTGGGTTCACCGTAAGATATACTAATGTATACTTGGTGCCACATCAAAACATCAAAAGAGCTAGATACTTCAGAAGGTTGGCCGAGAAAGTAACCTCATAGCAACTAGGTGCAGAATCAGGCATGAAAAGATGTAGGCAGCTGCGCCAACATAAACAGTAACTCAACCCGGCTCAACTAGGGATATACGCACAAGTTATATAAACGTCTGACAAATGATACGGAAGGCAGAGTCTCTCATGTTTTTGTGAAGATGATCGGACGTAGAAAGAAAGTCCATGAAAAACCACATAACCTGCACGACCGACGTTAATTTGAGCTTTGAAATGACTTGACAAAAATTCTACACACGACAAATTTAGTTTTTACAAACGTAATGCTACACTATGTTGTTGTTAATAAGGTTGTCGTTTATTTTTATTTAATAAACACAACGAATTTTTTAATCGTTTCACCCCAAGCATAGCGGTACCGGCACGGGCTACATTAGAGAGTAAAGGTTTAATTTGTTGGTTGGTTGTTTTGTTTCATGGCATATCAACCTCGGCGGGTCATTTATCGCCAACTAATTTTTTTTTATTTATTTATTGCTGGTAATAGCTTTTTCTTTCAACAATTTATTGTTGTTTTTTTATATAATTTTTTTGTGTCTAGTAATACTTTTTTTTTCGAGTATCAAGATTCCTTGGGATTTGTTTTTAAGGGCAGGGTTCCCAAGTCCTACCCTGTTATTTAACCCATAACTAGAGGGAAAGAACGGATTAATACCTTTCCCAAGGGTACCAGTGCTTAAGTGAATGCAGGGTATTCAACTGGAATTCGAACTCGGCTCACCGATTTCTCTTTCCGAGCCGATATCCACTGCACCACAACGCACATCCGTCACTAAACGCTTACAGCACCTGGTGTTCCCAAACGGTCACCCATCTAAGTACTGACCAAGGCTCAACGTTGCTTAACTTCGGTGATTGAGCAAGAACTAGTGTATTCAACGTGATATGGCCGTGAGCCAGTAAAGGTTTAAGCAGAAGAGCGAAGAGAAAGACGAACCAGTTCCAGGGTGTGTCAGAGAAAGGGTAAGAGAAGGATGGGAATACAGGTGTGATGACAGTTTGCGAAGGTAGAGTGAGAAAGAATAAGAACAAGATAATTGTTACGTTAAAAATAATTTGGATAGTAGAGCTAAAGACAATCGAATATAACTTGACAGCAAACACTTTAATGTGATTGTGAATGATATAAATAATAAACCTTGGTTGGAATTCAGTAATAATGTTCGCTTATTTTTGTTTTACAGTAAATGTTTTGAACGCTTCTGACTTCCGATTAATCTGTCAAGCATACAAAAGCTGCTAATAAGGGGAAACATTAGATTTAAACCTAAAAATAACTTGTGTCTCCTCTCGATGCCCATGTAGTAAATCGGACTCTAAATAATTATATCTGGGGTTGGACGACCGATTGCGTTACCAGTAAAAACGAGACGTGAGAGTTTCAAAGCCCCCGCTCACTATCCAGAAATAGGGAAATTAAAATAAATTGGAAAAAAAAAAAATGTGGGATCAAGTGGCACTAAACTCGAATGCATGGAATTCCGCATTACAGTAAGCAGAGAGAGAGAGAGAGAGAGAGAGAGAGAGAGAGAGAGAGAGCGCTGACCGAAGGGAAGATCTGGTTCGCTAGTTTGTCGAGAGTGAAGACAGAAGTAGCAGCGAAGATATAAAGAGTATCACGTGATCTACCCCCGAATACGATGTCTAAGGACGACAAGTCTAACAGACGTGCCTTATAAGGGTAATATTTTAATTTTATTTTCATATATTTAATTATATTTTATTTACATTCATTGGAATTTTAACACGAATAAAAAAGTATAAAATGCGTAAAACCAGCCTTAAATTCACGAGTAAAATTTATTTAAAAAAAAAACAAATGTAAAAAAAAAATTTAAAAGAAGTCAAATTTGAAAAAAAAAATGCACTAAGCAATAAGGTACACATGTAATATGCACCTGATGATTACGTAGGGCATGAAACTCTTAGTCCTGCACCGACGTAGGATATTATGTATATTTATAAATATATAATTAATGGCTCTGTTTATACTACGTTGAGAACTGTTTTATTAACACCTGAATAATATTTTTATATATGTGCGTATACTTGAGTGTATACCGAAATCTATATTTATTAATTCACATACCTATATATTATATACAGATCTTGATATGTAAAGTCACAAATTTATTCGCCTAAACAGAGTCAACTTTGGACTCGAAACACGTGGAGCGACACAAATACCATTATAGAAACTTGATGTATTATACAGAAAATAAGTAATATTAATAATAATAACAATAAATCTACAATTTAAACAAAACGTTCACGGCTTCTCACACTTTTTCACCTATATATATATATATATATATATATATATATATATATATATATATATATATATATATGTGAAATAGGGAAATAGGGAACCATACCTGGCAAGAAAATGAACCTATACATATCATTTATTGTTCCTCAATTTGTGAACATCTAATGAAAAATAGAAAGTGTGCCATGGAGTTTAATGTGGATTGGTTTTTCGGTGTGGCCAATTCACATTCACTTTTTCATTTGAAGGTACTGGAGTCTGTTTATATCAGGTCTTTCAGACCCTCGCTGTGTAAACAACGAGAGTGTTAGCTGGTCCTTGATGTGATCAGTTTCTAGCAGTTCATTCTCCCTTCCCATTATTGACCATTTCATTTTTCACACCTCTTACATTTTAGAGTAAGGTTTTCCAATTAAAAATTTTGACGAGCAGGAGCGAAACCGGTTGTTTTCTGTTTTCAATTTTAACCTCATTATGCTCTGTAATATAAAAATTCTAACTTTTAAAGCAATACTCAAGTTCTGTACCAATATATATATATATATATATATATATAAACAAACATCCAACTTATCAACTATCCTCACTTCTAACAAATATCTAAAAAACACAAACCTATCAGGGAATTTAAAATGTCAGAAACCCAGGTGCCTAATTTGTAAACATTTGGTAAACGACACAATATTCTCTGTACCCA
Organism: Ascarosepion bandense; assembly: GCA_037127315.1. NCBI lineage: Eukaryota > Metazoa > Mollusca > Cephalopoda > Sepiida > Sepiidae > Ascarosepion > Ascarosepion bandense. The sequence goes on along the minus strand of JBBBDQ010001081.1, from coordinate 1,352,908 downwards.
ACACCAAAATCAAATTGCACCCACCACACCTCATTTGTGGCAGCGAAAACATTATATACTTCCTCTTCTGTTCAATATGTCCCAATAGTGGATATATTGGCAAATCCGGTAATAGCTTAAGATTTCGCTTCAATAATCACAAACTTAATATTCCCCAGTAGGAGCACATTTCAATCAACCGGGTCACACCTTAGAAAATTGCAAATGTTTACTAATAGACTCCAATTTTAGTTCTACATACACACGCAGAAAGAAAGAAAAACACTGGATTTTAAAATTAAATACACCCAAGCTAGGGTTAAATAGGGACTTAGGTGCTTTGAATCTTTACAAATACTTCAATAACTAAACTCTTTTAGATACATTTAAAAAATTCTTTTATCTAAAACAAATTTACAAGTATTATTAAAGATAAGTTTACGTTTACAAACATAATTTAAAAAAAATCTGTCGCTTTCAACGTCACTTGCTGTAAAAACAAAAACTCTCTCCACAAATGCGTCACGTGATGTAAATAAACGCGTCACGTGATGTAAACAGACTCTTCACAGACGCTCTCGCGAAATCTCGCGAAATACGTTACTAATTCAAATTTTAAAATCATTTGTTTCCGATGAAGGACCGAGGGCGGTCTGAAATATAAAATATAATAGTAGAAATAAACAAATACTGTAAAAAAAAAAAACACACACATTTTAAAACTCAAAACGTTTTAATATTCTTTCCAATATATATATATATATATATATATATATATATATATATATATATATATTAATGCGCACTTTTTTCTAACAAGACTTATCGAATATTCAGGCCGGTAGTTTTAAATAAATAAATATAATGTTTAATAAATAAATAAAAACAAAGCTTCTACTCAGATATTGGTATCCATGAAAATAACGTTTAAACAAATAAATTAAAAATAAGTCGAATTCAATTCATTACCTAAAAGACTGTTGTGGTTTACGTTAGGATAATAAACAGCGCAGATATGTACATTTCGAGAATCGGGAAAAATATGTATTCAAAAGCACTACTTGAGCTTTGTTTGATCAGGAATTTCTAAATGGCTGAGAAGTCAAGTCACGTTAGATCTAATGATGGTTTCCCTTAGGGAACACAGGTAAGAATCCTGCTGCAGAGTGCATATTTTCTATCAAGATTTCTCAAATAATCAGGCCGGTAGATGTAAATAAATAAATAAAGAATCGGCAGTCTGTTTCACGGTTAAAGACAATCTTCAAGTCATTTGTGTCGTATTTATACATGCTTGTTCGACTATTTATACATGCTTGTCAACGGTGCCTTATCTGTAGCAATGTCTACTGGTTCACGGTAGTTCATGCTATAAAGAAATACAAATACTGTGTTCGCAAGAATAGCTCACATCTAAAGAAAAACTTTATTTATTTAAAATGTTTGTAATCAACGAAAATTTCATGATGCTATTTCTGACCTTAGATCTATGGTTGAGACCTAGAAGGAAATATGTATACAACAGAAATCAAAAGAAAATAATAAGCAGGGTAGTCGGAGAACACCATGATTGGGTACCGGGAGTTTTTTTCTTTTTTTTCTTAAGTTTGAAGGATGAAGCAGGCAAACAAGGTGAATTTGGCGTCATGTTTAAAAACTTGTGATCACCCTTAATCAGAGACTGCCTGTGCGGCTTGGGTTAACCGACCCGAAGATATCTCTAACTGGGCCTCACCTGCAGGATTATACACGACTTTTAGCAATATTCGTCTCCATATTACGCTTACTTGACTGTGGTTTAAGACCTTGGTATAACATTATCAGACTGGGTTAAAGAATTTGTTAAAGAATATTAGAAAATATTCAGCATATCAATGTTATATATCGAACCAGTAAAGATATTTTTACGTCCTTACTAATTTTATGTATAAAAGCAATTTTTAGCAAAAAATTAAAGCCGTTTTTAAAGTGGGTTATTTTTTATCATTTCACCCCAGGCAAGAAAGGCCACCACTACTGTTCAGAGGGTTACTGGGGTAGGGGTTGGGGTGAGAGTACAGGAGGTATTGAAGAAAGGATAAAAATGAACGGGATTCAAGAAAATAGAAGATGGCAAATAACATTTAAATTTTTGGCGATTGTAGCTATCAGGAAAATAAGTAGAGTCCCACAAAGGAAAGTGCGAGAGAAGAAACTGTTGGAGTAGAAGCGGCGATTACATTTAACTGTGTCAACGGCAAAAGGATGGGACCTAGCTGCAAAACTAGTAGCACGCTTAAATTCACGTTGACGGGACACTAGGAAAAAAGCTTGTCAGTGCAGTTGGCATGACAGAGGGAAACCACGTCAAGGAGGTGAGAAAGTGGCTGAAGTCGAGATGCCAAGTCAGGATCGATTACATTGCAGATCCTTCTTTGGATTTTATCAAGAACCTAGAAAAGAATAGCAGAAGCACCCGACCAGATATGGTAATAGTATTCAATGTATGGATAAATGGGAGATTTATAAATGTGCAAGATGGATTATGTCGAGAAAAACTTTCTGTTTCGACACAGACACCCAACCTTTCCTCTCAGTAGATGCAGTTAGAGGACTAATATAATCGTTCCACTTCAGGTCGGTTGGATAAATGTGCTCTCAAGGAGACTTTTGTGATGAAATAAATTCGGATGAATGTGACCGAGTTATTTAGAACGTTCGTTTTTCGACCGCAGAACTGGGTTCGAAATCACAACATAGTCAATTTTTTAGTCGACTCTTTAATGTTGTCGGCCTGTGGAGGCTATCCCACCGTTGTGGAGGGCCTAAAATATACCTATTTTGTGAGTGACAACAGAAGTGTTCGTCGATGGTTGTGTTAGCACAAAATCACAAGTGATCGTAACCGAGAGGAGGATGAGCGTACTGCTTTTTTCCAACTGTTGATCAAGTAGATGATGCGGTTTACCCCAGAAACTGTAACTAAGGTCCGCACGGCACAGTTGCTGCATAAACCACAGGTGAGCTTTATAGGTGTTGAACAAACACAAATGTGCCTGAGCAGGCGTCTGCAACAGGGATGGCTTAACCACCCTAGCAGACAGAAATGCTCAAAAAACGAGCTGCCATTATTATTATTATTATTATTATTATTATTATTATTATAACAAAAGTAATAAGGATACCTATTTTGGTCTTTCTTACGAAAAAGAATCATTCTCCGTTCTGAATTAATAAAAGAGAGAAAATACCGACATAGTTACAGCAATCTTCATTTCAATGCGAAGAAAAAAAATGTAGATAAAAAAATCCCTCGAATAGATTTGAATAGTCGAGCGGACAGTGATGATCAATATACAAGGAACAATGGCTCTCGAAGGAATATTTTGCCGCCAGCCAAAGTTGTGATATGCGAGAATGCAACTGAGATAAGGTCACAACGATATTCAGTGACAAGAACACTCAATTTTGATGTAGGCGCAATGCCGATGGCTGATCTCGCATTAGAGCTGAAGAACAATTAAGTTTAAGCTGTCAGGATACTTTGAAGCAATAACACTCAATTTTGTGGTACAATAACACTTCATCTCGAAAAGGCAGCAGTAAGGCGCGCAGAGAAAGTGTAGAAACGGAGGCAAGAGACGGCTGATTTGATTGGCTGTCAGCGCCGCTGGCGGTGACTACTGATCGATGCCAACGCTGGGATGGCTTCAAGTGGCGTATGGCTCCACCTGTCATTTACAGCACTCGGTTCCAACAGACGCAGAGACACACTGTAATGTTGAGAGATTTGTTCCAATATTAAAATACAGCATTGCCACCAGCTTTTACTTGGATTTTAGTTTTGAGCAGTCAACAGAGAATGGATATCGATAAATATGGAAGCAGAGAGAGAGAGAGAGAGAGAGAGAGAGAGAGAGAGAGAGAGTATATATATATATATATATATATATATATATATATATATATATATTAAAAAGAAAACGAGAGGCGAACTATAAAATGAAAGATATTGTGGCAGACAATGATAATTTATTTTCTAAAAGATAAAAACGCTGCTTCCAGGGGATTTGGAATTGTATCAAACAATTAGATTTATTAAGAACGCAAAATCAATAACTCTAAGGTTTGGTGCCAAGCTATCCATTTTAAGAAAATATTGAAAGCTGAACATTTCACATCGATTGTTTTAGTCATTGTTTGTCAAAGACCAAATTGCTTTAAGACCAAAATTCTAAAACAGCAACGTTACCATATTCTTAAATATTTGTAGCTTTTTTAATATTGAAGTCCACTCTGTACAAGACCCAAGAGCCACTCGATCTTCAAGATTAAAGTGTAAGAGGCACAGTTTATGCGGATATGTGGGGAAGATAACGGTTAACCCTACAACTGACCAGGTTAAGATTGTAGTGATGGAGTAAACATCCTTTTCGGAGTCAGTTCCACAGGACAGTGGTTCGCGAGAAGAAAATGCTCGAGTGGAACTTACTTCTCACCAGTAGAATACGGAGGGGATGTGGGTGGTTCTTTACAATGGGCAAATTCTTTTCATCAAAGACAATTAAAGAATATTTTCAAACTATACACATTCGGACTAATTTCCTCATCTTTGTTGTTATTATCTGTCATGGAGTAGTTTTCCCACTGAAGGTTATAATCGCGCTATGTCGGTTGCTAATCGACTTAACGTACTCAAAATGTTAGGAACTTAGTCATCTTCCACTGAAAGGTGACTCCTTAGTATTCGGCTAACTGCCGATTAATATCAACTGCCTTAGTCCAACTATGTTCAAACTGGAACTAACTAGTAGTTCTACTGAACTCCAATAGAACTCTAAAGGACTCTCTAGAACTTCTAAGAACTCCTAAGAACTTCCCAAGATCTCCTTCTGCTAACTTACTATTAACTCTTATTAATATAGGAGGGAGAGTCCACTATCTGAGGAATAGGTGTGTTTCCCCATAACATTATCCCAATGTCACGACCGTCGTGCTCTCCGGTTATCTTCAGGCATTTCTCAATAATTTCGAACTAAACACTTTATTTAATCTACGAAGTGGTAGATTGCTTTTATCCACTTTCCATGTCTAGGGATATTATTTCTTTGGTTAACTGTCTTTTTCAATGCTGTTAATTTATTACTTGTCTTATTTTCAATTAAGTCTGAGTATATCTCTATTCCTATGACAACAAATTATCATGATTTACATTAGAATTTATCTGCTCATCTTTGTGGTTATTATCACAACGTTTCGACCATTTTGAACTCCAGTCTTCGCAGATGTCTGTCGATCTGGGTTTTCGACTGAAACGCTGGCTTAATCTAGGTATTTAGATTGTTCTTGTTCCGATGTTCTTGTCAAGAGATATCTCATCTTTCTTTCTTTTTTTTTTCATTATTACTGCTCAATTATTGCTAATCCAGTTTTCATTAAGTTTGAGTCTGTACTACCCAGCCCAGGGATTAAACTCTCAATTGCTATATCATCTAATTCAAGAAACAACGCTTTCATTCACTAGTCTATTGTCCGATTCGACAGACTCCTGAAGAAGCCGGAGGGCACAACGGCTGAAACGTTGTGATGATAACAACAGCAGCGATGAGGACGTTAGTCTGAATGTAAAAAAAAATGATTACCACTCATCCCAGAAATTCAGACAAAACATTTAAAACTAGATGTTTATTTCATTTGTTATTTCACGGGTAGGATTTACTTGACAACACTGTCACCCATTGGGTCACCACTCGAGAGAAAAATCATTATAATCTGATGTTATTAGAATGAACCCGGATATTTTTACGAATTTGGCGAACGCTAAAAACTTACCCTGTTATACAATTACTGACAACTGCTTCTTTGCTTTACGCTTATGAATGGTTGGTTTAAAAACACTCACACTAATCTTAAATCCTTTTTTCAAGACCCATCTTATAGCTAATTGTGTTTTATAAGTTAATTATAGCTGTTTGTGTAATCCTTTTTATCTGGGTCGTTGTGTACTACTTCCGAACCCCTTGGCCGTAGGTGTGGACAACGTGCATGCATACTGGAAGCGAAAATCGCACTACAAGCGTGTTTGGGAACCCCGGACAGTGCTTTGAGACTTTCGCTATGTTATCAAAAATTTTCTATCTATATTTATAGACGTTACAAGTTAAATAAAGCACAACTGACAATTAAAGGATGAAAAGTTTTTGATGATTTTGACGTCATTCTAGTGGAAGGTGGGTATTTTTTTGTTAAAATCCGTGAATTTGATTTGCTTCTGCCAAGTCTCAAAAAATACTACATGAAATTTACTATTTTTATTCATAATGTTGAATGTGTTAAAATTATTAAAAAATTTAACACACACACACACACACACACATTCATTATGTTACATTGCATGTTACAATAAAATTTGGATTTTATATAAAAACTACCTAATGAAAATTGCGATGTAGTAGAGTGAGGAGCCTCGTATCAATAGATTTGGCTAAGAATACAAAACACTTGCACTGGCCCTGCTTTTTATCACAGTAAGCATTTATTAAACACGTCAAAACATTTATTGAATTAATTCTTGAGAAAGCTTCAAAAATGTGTATACATTTTTTAAGACATCCTGTATTTAATTAAATATTATGAACAACAATTCCATGAAATGCTCGTCGAAAACACAACCATACTTAAACACGAAAACAATAAACAAAAAAAGATTTCTGATGAATAGAGCTCGCAAGAGAATCAGGCCAGGGATAGGACAAGAACAGCACGGGTTCGTCAAAGACACCGGAACAAGGAACGCGATATTTATTTCCAGAATGTTACTAGAAAGAGCAATACAAATGCAGAAGGACGTGTACTTGTGTTTTATAGACTACGCACAGGCGTTCGACAAAGTACGCTACAAAGATCTGTTAGAGCTGCCCAGCAACCTTGATATATTCGTAAAAGACAATAGAATAATGAAGAATCTATACTGAAAGCAAACAGTTTGCATACGGACAGGAAATGAGTCCAGCAGATATACAAAAATAAAAAGCGGTCTAAGACAAGGATGTGTCCTCTCACCAGATCTATTCGACCTATACAACGAGACAATTCTGAAAGAACTAGAAACCTTTCCAGGATTTATCATTGACGGCCACAATCTTAACAGTATAAGACACGCAGATGACACGGTGATGATATCAAACACGGAAAGGAAACTACAAAACCTCTTACAGAATATAGCGAAGGAAAGCGAGAAGAAAGGATTAACATAAACTAGAAGAAGACAGAATGCAAGGTCATCAACATAAAGAGGAGCCCAGAATGCCAATTACAGGTCAGGGATACTAAAATAAAGCAGGTACAGAAATACCTGGGAAGTGTTCTAACAGAGGACGGAAAGTGCGGCACTGAGGTAGGAAGACGTGTTGGGATGGCCAAAGACGCAATCATTAGCATGGACCTATATAAATCTACCATCCGCCCGTGCATTGAGTACTGCTGCCACATCTGGTCGGGTGCCCCTGCTATTCTCCTCGGAGTTCTTGACAAAATACAACGGAGAGTCTGTCATGTGATCGATACCGACTTGGCAGTCTCTCTCTCACCGGCGTAACGTGGCTTCCCTGTGTCTCTTCCATAAATACTTTCACGGCTTCTGCTCCGATGAACTTAGATCACTGGTGCCCCCTAGGTACGAATTTGCACGAGACACTAGATTAGCAACTAGGTCCAACCCTTTTCCAGTGAAACCGATAAAATGTAACCGCAATTTCTACTCCAACATCTTCTTTTCTCGCACTTCCCGACTGTGGAATTCCCTTCCACATGATTGCTTCCCCGACAGCTTCAATCTCTAGGAGTTTAAATGTAAGGCCAATAGACATCTCCTAACACACTAACTCGCATCCATTCTCTCAAACACTCTTCCTATCTACCCAACCCTCAGCCTCGGTATCCTTACCCGTCTATCACCCTACTTCTGACATTTCCTATATCTAACCACTCTTTCTCTTCACCTTCCCCTATATAACCCATTGCGCAATAGTGGCAGTGGAATGCCTTGCTTGGGGTGAAATGATTAAAAAAAAGAAGCTAAGCATAGTATTTAGAGACAGGAAAATTTCGTTAGAAACAAAGAAAAGAGTACTGAACTGTTACGTGATATCTGTCCTCCTGTATGCTGGACAATCTCCTCAAAGATTAAGAAGAGACACGAAGCAATAGCAATGTGGTTCTACAGAAAGATGCTGAGGATATCATGGGCCGAACATGTGAGCAACGATGAAGTTTTGGAAAGAATGGCGACAAAAAGAAAACTTATAGTTAACATCAGGAATAGGCAGTTGAAATTTCTGTGACATGTAATAAGGAAGGAGGGCTTGGAAAATCTGATACTCGCAGGGCGGATAGAGAGAAAGAGGAACAGGCAAAAGCAGCGTGTTACATACTTAATAGGTTTGAGCAAATGGATGGTAGAACAGTGTTTGGGAGAAATGACAGAACAAACTTATTAAAAGCTCCAAAGGACAGGAAGATGTGGAGGGTTATTATCACCTATGTACTGAAGGACACGGCACATAAAAGAAAAAATATAAAATTTGGGAAATTGTTGATCCCTCGGGTCAAAACCTTTTCCGGTTTCGAAGCAAGAAAACAATCAAATTTTGAACTCTTCACAATTAATAAATTGTTTTATCTCTAAAAATGTAAGGATCCAAAAAGATGATAGCCAGATGGACCAAGGTCAGGAGAGTAAGGAGGATGAGGCAAAAATTCCATACTTAGTGTCATACTCTTTTCCTGGATGACTCAGACCCTTGGTGTAGGGTGGGTTTTGAGCTCCCATAGCAATTCTAGCTATTGTCCCACCTTAGCCATGAGTTGTTATAAATTCTAATTTTATACATATTTTCTTAACCTAATTCATTTTTTGCTCACTTAAAAATTTAGCATCGGAGCAATTACCCCTCTGGCCTCACTCTCATTACGCCACTGACACGGACCATATGTTTTCTGGCATTATAGTGTAATTGCAATCTACCTGTTTAACTAATGATGGGAGTCTTTTCTGCACAATTTTGTGTAGTCCTTCCTATTGAAAATACATACCTCATTAACTGTTTCATTTTGCTTTATTATCTTAATGATAGGCGACACGCTTCATATCTCACCAATCACCGATCGTGTGGTTCTGCATTGGAGATGGGTTCTCCTTTTTCATTGGGTACTAACCATTGCCGTTTCAGTTGAATATGATTATAGATAACCCATTTTTGATCACTGATGATGATTCTAGCCAAGAAAAAGTTTGTTAGCGAGTCTATTTCTCAATGAACAAACTGTAAAGCAGTCCATTGACCAAGTTTAAACACTTTTCCAAGTTCATAAAGTTCTTAGTCGAAGTTTTGCTAAGTCTATTGCAGTTTATTTGATATTTTCTTCAACTACGGTTTCTAGATCGAAGTGAATCTTCAAGGAAAAAATTTTCTTGATCAAAACATGTTAAATTATGTGCGTTGTGGTGCAGTGGCTAGTGACTCAGAATGACAAACCGCGGAGCCGAGTTCGAATTCCAGTTGAATTCCTTGTATTCACTTACGCACAAATACATTTGGGAAAGGTATTAATCCGTTTCTTCCGTCCAGTTATGGGTTAAATAATAGGACAGATTGGGTTCTATAGCCTTGTCTGGCAACCAGTCTACCGTAGAAAGCAACGGCAACCTACTGCGGGATAATATTCTGCTCAGTCAGTCATGTCTCTTTCGAGACGTGATCGCCCAAAGCGTGTATCACGTATGGCACTTAACTGACTACTTCATTATCTGTATCAATTCACCTAAATGCCGTTTCTCAAAACTTACCGCCCAAGGCGCGATATCCATCCTGCTCCACCCTACACCTGCTAATGGCTTTAGTAACTTTTGTATACACCTAGTACATTTAATTAATTTATAAATTTATTACATCGATTGATGTTTGTGTAGAACAGCTTCTTGTCGTCGCTACATGAATTTCGCTCAATTTAAACGCGAGTGCCTCATTCAGATTGGTACATTATTAATATTCGTTCCCTTAAATGTCTAAAAGGTGACCAGCTTTTGTCTTTGCATTAATTTGACAAGGGACAAGTTCAGTATGTCATTGCGTTACACTCTGACGCCTCTTTCAGTGTTTTGCCTCCCGCTATATTCGTTCGACGCAATTTGCATTTGCCTGTGTTTCCATATAGACGAATTTCAATAAATGGCTAACTCTTAAATGGCTATAGTTTTCTTCATCGAAACGATCATTGGCTCTCACACAACCTAAAATCACGTGTCATTTATTTATTGGTCTAATGCCGAGAAACGTTGCTTCAATGACTCGCGCTAGAATGTATTTGTTCTACCCAAAATCTATTTTTCTCATTTATAAGCAAACCATTCAACTATGCATTGGATATTGCAGCCACATCTGTCCTAGGGCTTCCGTTAAATATCTAGAGATTTTTGGCAAAATTCAAAGAAGATTCTGCAATGTTATCAGTCTTGATCTGGCATCTCGTAACGCAGCTTCTCCGTGTTGTTTTTTATAAAACTTTTAGTGGTAACAGTTCCGATGAGATTTCATTTTTGATACCTGGACTTCACGAATTTTAGTGCAGTACTAGACCAGTGTGCGTTGTGGTGTAGTGGATATCGGCTTGGAACGACAATTGGGGGATCCAGGTTCGAATTCCAGTTGAATTCATTGCATTCACTTACGCGCAAATACCTTTGGGAAAGGTATTAATCCGTCTCTTCCCTCCAGTTATGGGTTAAATAATAGGACAGATTGGGTTCTATAGCTTTGGCTGGCAACCACTCTACCGCAGAAAGTAATGACAACCTACTGCGGGATAATATTCTGCCCAGCCAGTCATTCGAAACATGATCGCCCAAACGTATATCACGTATGGCCCTTCACTGACTGACTAGATCAGTAGCTAGGTTTCTTTATTTTACTGTTGTAATTGTTAGACGTAACCGTAAGTTCGGTGTATATTACAATGGCTTTTTGACAATGACAAGTCAATCTACGAAAAAGTGTGGTGCATGTATGGCCAATGTAAGAATTTACTATACTCTCCAGAAGGACGTGAGAAATCATAAATATTATTTTTACATAATGTGGATGTTTGAGGTAATGAATTATTTCTAAGAATTAGATTAGACGTTTTGAAACCAAAAATCCACCTTAAGTAAAAAAAAAAAAATGTTATTATGAATTCTCGTGTCCTTTGAGAGATTGTATCTCCAAAGCTAAACACCAGCAAAAATATTAGATCCTTACATTGACCACGCATGCCACACACACTCTCTCGTAAGTTGACTTGTCATTTATCAAAATTTTGTGCATTTCACGCACATATGGATAATCATAGCATAAAAATAATATTAACATTATAAAAATTTGTGTCTATAAAACTAAAATAGTATATAGGACTTAATGCAAAGTTTATAATTCTGGAAGCCGTTGTAATACAATGGAAGTCAGTCAGTCAGTTTAAGTGCCATACGTGATACACGCTTCGGCGATCATGTTTCGAAAGAGACATGACTGACTGGGCAGAAGATTATCCCACAGTAGGTTGCCATTGCTTTCTGCGGTAGACTGGTTGCCGACCAAGGCTATAGAACCCAATCTGTCCTGTTATTTAACCCATAACTGGAAGGAAGAGACGGATTAATACCTTTCCCAAGGGTATTTGCGCGTAAGTGAATGCAATGAATTTAGCTGGAATTCGAACTCGGCTCCGCGATTTTTCGTTCCGAGCCGATATCCACTGCACCACAACAGGCAACATTAAACAGGATATCTTTCCCCATAGGAGATAGAATACTGAAGTATATATATATATATATATATATAGTCATCAGCAGATAGTTCTGTTTCGCTGTATCACAGTTCCTCAATACAATCAGACATCTGATTGCTTCTAGCCAGGATTGAAACCCGACCGAATTGACAGCAGCTGGCGATTCTACCACTAAACTATGGGCGCTTGGTAGATTTTAGCGTCTTATATACACGATGTAAGCCTAACGCTAGTAGTCGAGAGTGTTCAAATTCATTAATGAACGATACGTAAATAGCAGTGAGTAGCTACTGTTGTTATAGTCCACCATTTCTCCATCGTGCTCAATCGCCGTACGTGATAAATGGTTGGGTGATCATGTCTCTTTCAAGATATAACTGACTAGGCAGAAGAATTTCCCGCAGTAGGTAGCCATTGCTTTCTGCAGTAAACTGATTGTCAAATAAGGATATAGAACCCAATCTGTCTTGCTATTCCACCCATATTTGAAGGGATAAGAGATGTATTAATAGATTCCTCTCCACCCGAAAGCAGAGAGCCCTATCAGATAGACTTCGCGGTGGAAATCTAGGGATTTACCTGGCTCCCCACTGAAGCTAGATGTGGCACAAGGCCATTTTATAGTGGGAACTCATTAAGTACTGGCAAAAATTTCCCGAAGACCCTGCACGAGTTAAGGTCGGCTACCTGTCTACTTTTCTCCGGACGAGATTCTGCCTTTCGCCTAAGCCTCGTTTGGATTCCTCTACGACCAGGTAAACTTCGCGGTGAAAATCTTGTCCAGAAATCTCTTTGAATTTTTTATTTAACGAGTCTTGCCTAGTTCATATGTGTTACTGAAGGGTATTTTATTTACTGAACAACAGTTGGCAGCCAGTCTACCGCAGAAAGCAACTGCAGAAATTCTTCTGAGTCTTGAATCGGAAAGAGACATGATTATCCAATAGACTAAACTATCGCCCGGTTCACACTCCACCCACATCTATTGAACAGAGGAAGAGGCTCATTCCTTGTTTCCTGTTTAGGATGCGGTTTCCGGTTTTCTCTTTTCTAATCTTCTCACTCTTATGTAGCCCCCTGCACATCAGTGATATGATTAAAAAAAAAAGAAAAGAAAAGAAAAGCCTGCATCGCGCATGGCACTTAAGGAAGGTGTGATTATTTTTAATAAGAAACTTAATTGATGAAGCAAAGCTTACTCTCTTTTGTAAGCGTTCTACTTAATTCACATCAATAATGAAATAACTTCAACTAAAGTCACAAATAGCAAAGCAAAACAATTTAAGTAAAAATGAAAGCGTCTATATGGTAGAGTATGGTCTCTACAAGACGCTCACGTACATTACTGTAATAGTTCTTCTACGCTGTTGCGTCCTTCACAGTCGTTCACCAATAAATTCCGCATGGATTACATGGAAAATGACAAAGTGTTCTTATCAATTAACAGTAACAATTCCGAAAGTTCATATTCATCTGAATAACAAATTTGTTCGTATTTTCAGCCATTAATCACAATTTTAATGGAAATGACGCCATTTCATGCGCACAGTATTTGACCTAATATCAGAAGGCGAGGATATTTGATGTCAATATGATCAAGCAGAATTCCTATTTATCAGAAACGAGACACATAAATCGCCTTGGGGTATAGAAAATTAGTATAAATACTGTCAGAATCTTCCAATATATAAAAAAAGAAAAAAGAAAAACAACTATCTATCTATCTATCTATCTATCTATCTATCTATCTATCTATGACTATTTACGTTCTCACACCCTGATTGAGCACTCTGGAAGAATGGTAGACTTTGAAAAACAGTAGCTACTCCGGCATGTACGCATCGCCCCTTCAGTAAAATGAATTAGAGCACTCTGGCTATTGGGCGCGTATAATGATAATATACACGTTAAAAAGTCTGCCTTCTTCTACCGAACGCCCATAGCCCAGAGGTAGAGTCTCCGACTGATGCCAATTCGGTCGGATTTCAATCCTGAGTTAAAAAGCAATCGGAGTCTAACCGTACTGATGAGCTGTGATACAGCGAAACAGATCTGTTTGCGGATGACTATATATATATATATATATATATATATATATATATATATATATATATATATATAATTATATTGTATATGAATTATTAAAGGTAAAATAATTTTTCTTAAAATCTCTTTTACACACACACACACACACACACACACACACACACACACACACACACATATATATATATATTTATATAAGAATAAAAAAAAGACAATAGGAAAGCTCTTCTTGGCTGACGCGTTTCGTCCTGTGAGAAACATTATCAAGGCATTTGTGTCGGCTAAATATATTTTCCTCTTGTCTTTATATTCTTTTTGTTCCTTCACAGATACCCTACATGTAAAAATAATATATATATATATATATATATATATATATATATATATAGAGAGAGAGAGAGAGAGAGAGAGATTATAAAGAAAAGAACGAATCTTGAATCCATTTCGCCGTCTCTCTTTCTTTTTTTTACTCCTTCTTCTCTACCCTCCGTATCAATGTCTAGACGACAACCTTCTAACATAATCTACTCTCTCTTTTAACTCCCCCACCCATTGTTCTTTCTTATTTCTGTTCTTTTTCTTTCTTTCATGTAAATTTCTAGCGTATGAATTTCTTTTTGAGTGACCTTCTGGTATCTGAATTTTATCCTGATTTTGCATAATAATGAATTTGTCACCGAAGAAGTGAGGTTTCCTCACTGAAATGGCCATATGACAAATGTAATTTTCGGAGTTTTATTTGAATATATATATAGTTTAAAAATTAGAATATTTATACGGAAATAGTGCTAGAATGTTTATAAATATAGATAGGATAGGCAAAGAAATCATCACAGCATAGTAATAGTCTATTTCCCACCTCAATGCGGTTTTTAAACCAAGATTACATTCTGATGTGGAACTGTAAGACAACCTGCAGTGTTGATTCCATATCCACAATCAATCAATCAATCTATCTATCTATCTATCTATCTATCTATCTATCTATCTATCTATCTACTTTTTTATACTATTTTTCGTCTAATAGAAGTGCTACAGACTTAAATTATGCTCACATATCAAGAATTAAACGCACACACAAACACCATGAAATGCACAAAACCAATGAAAACAGAACAAAATTAAAAAATGAAAACATTTCTCCGCATTATCCCGCTTTCAAAATTTCTGATAAAGCGAAATAAACAGTGAGTCATGTTACATTTACAAAGATTTTCCCGCTTGTTTATTATTTAAACGTACACAGGTAGTTAAAAACTGGGGAATCGTGTATGCACATATGTACGTATGCGTATGTGTATATGTATGCATCAGTATGCATATGTCTGCTATATACGTGTATGCATGTGTGTAGGAATACACTCGTAATTTCTGCTCGTACATTTTCTGTATCTTCTTCACGCGAAGGGAAATCGATGAAATAAATCGAGCAGTCTTATGTCTAAAACCGAAATCGAAAATTAATTTCAGTTTAAATGCGTACGTCTGGGCATGCGTGTGAGCATGCGTGCGCTCTATTTAGTACAGACTTAACGATCATTGCACAAAAGAAGTGAAGTCTTCATTTCTATTTATATGAAAATTAAAATCGTCTTACTACTTTACAGTAAAAGTTCATGCAAAAATTACTTTTCAAAGAATAAAAAGAATAACAGCAAAACGATTCAGGATATGATTAGACATCTGCAGTGGCGAACTGACCAAATTTTCAGCTTTCCTGATAGCAAATGGCGCCCTGTTGGAGTGCCTCCACCCCTATCAAATAAAATGTAGTAAAGAAACAGACAAATGTTTTATTAATAAAAAGGAATAAGAACTTTATAAAGTTATTTGCACACCATTAGTTACTTAAGTCCAATGTGGGAGGACATTTTAAAAGCTAAAGAACATAGAAACAAGGTTAAGAAATTCACTGCCTGAGGAGGATTTGAAATGGTACATGTTGATAGGCAATGAAAAGAAATTGTTAGATGAATTAGACGTAGAAGCAATTATTGGCAGATTCGCATAAATCATCGAGCGAACACAAACGAATGCTCTTAATAGAGTGGACTGTATACAATAATCTATTGTGCTTTTGAATGATCTGTTAATGTGGAAATTGTGTAGTAAACTATTTCGAAATATCAAGCAATAACTGCTGTCTGTCAATCATCACAGGCAACCTCTCCTGCCTCCCATAGGCATGGACCAAGCGAATCTCCCTGAGAGCAATATACTGCGCCTCCTCGGCCTTACCCTATTTTCCGATCTCAAGTGGAACCATTACATTGAGTCAATAGCTAAACCCACTGCTAGGAAGGTTGGGTCACTGTGTTGGGCCAGTATGTTTTTTTTCCGCCTGAATCCATCTTGTACATATACAAATTAACCATCCGTCCGTGCATGGGAAACTGCTGAAATATATGGTTAGGCGCCCGCGTTGTTCATCTCAGTGTTCTTGACAGGCTCCAAAGGAAACTTTGGAAAGTTATTAATCCGGCTCTTCCTTCCAGCTATGGGTTAAATAATAGGACAGATTGGGTTCTATAGCCTTGGCTGGCAACCAGTCTACCGCAGAAAGCAATGGCAACCTACCGCAGGAAAATCTTCTGCCCAGTCAGTAATTTCTCTTTCGAGACATGATCGCCCAAGCGTGTTTCACTTATGGCACTTAAATAGGTACCGACTTGGCGGCTCGACTCCAGCCACTTTCTCACCGACGGGATGTGGCTTCCCTCTGTTCTGTAAATATTTTCATGGCTTCTGCTCCGACGAACTTAAGTCACTGGTACCCCTGCTACAGAAGTTTACTCGTACAACCAGACTGGCAACTGGCTCCCATCCATTCACAAGATCAACCAAATACAACCGACAATTCTAATTCATCAGCTTCTTTTCTCGCACTTCCCGCCTGTGGAACTCGCTTCCATATTCTTGCTTTCCTGACGGCTAGACCCTACAGGAATTTAAATGCAATGTCAATATCCATCTCTTAACCACTTGACTCGAGTTTTTTTTACATCACCCTGTATATCTTTTCCTTTCTCTCTACCTTTGCAACTGTTATCACATATGTATTCCCATCCTCCTCTTGCTTCTTTCTCTGACACCCCTTGTAACTGGTTTGTCTTTCTCTTTTTTTTCTCCTTCTATCTAATCTTTTACTCTTATGTAGCCCCCCTGCGCATCAGTGCCGTTACCGCCTTGCTTGGGGCGAAACGATTAAAAAACAAACAAACTTAAAATTAAAATAAATAAAATAGAATTAAATTATAAATTCTGTATTTACATTTGTTATCTACCACCAGTAAATGTACATTACCATCTGACCGTGTATTGAATACTGCTGCCACATCTGGTCGGGTGTCCCTACTGTTCACTTCGGGGTTCTTGACAAAATCCAACGTAGCATCTGTAATTTGATAGATACCGACTTAGCAGTTCGGCTGCAGTCGCTATCTCACCGGCGTGACGTGGCTTCCCTGTGCCTCTTCTATAAATTCTTTCACGGCTTCTGCTCTAATGAACTTAGATCACTGGTGCCTCCTAGGTATGAATTTATACGAGTTACGAGATTAGCAACTAGGTCCCACCCCTTTGTAGTGAAACCGACATAATGTAACCGCAATTTCTACTCTAACAGATTCTTTTGTCGCCCCTCCCGCCTATGGAATTCCCTTCCATATTTTTGCTTCCCCGACAGCTACAATCTCCAGGAATTTAAATGTAAGGTCAATAGACATCTCCTATCTCACTAACTCGCATCCATTCTCTTAATCTCCTTTTCCCCCCTCTACTCCACCCCTATTTTCAGTATTCTCATACGTCTATTACCCTCCTCCTGACATTTCCCATAACTAACCCCCACTTTCTCATCACTTTCCACTATGTAACCCCATGCGCAACAGTGGCAGTAGAATGCCTTGCTTGGGGTGAGATGATTTAAAAAAATAAATGAAAAAAAACATTACATGTACATTGTGATTACTAAGAAATACACATCTTTTCCGCAACAATTTTAATTGTACCTTTTTTTTTCATTTCTATTTTTAGACCTAGCCCGCCACTGACTATCAGATATCTATAATGTCTATTGACTTTAATTCATTGTATTTGATTATTGAATTACTTCAGAAGGGTAGTCTTCGGTTGTTTTGTTCGCATATAATTAGGTAATGATTTATAAAACATATAACTCCATAATAATGCATCATATAAAACATATAATTGTATAAACATACAACATAATTAACTTTTACTTTAATATATAAAACATAATTAAGTATTAATTTATCATATAAAACATAAAATTAAATAATGATTTATCATATAAGACATAATAAACTATTAATTTATCATATTAAACATATACTTAAGTATTAAATCATTATATAAAGCATAATTAACTATTAATTTATCATAAAAACAAAATAATTTATCATATAATACATATAATTAAATAATGATTTATCATATAAAACATAATTAAATAATGATTTATCATATAAAAAGTACAACTGATTATATTATTTATAGTACAGAATTCATCCTATAAAACATATTTGTCCTGTTATTTAACCTATAGCTGTGAGAAGCGATGGCTTCATACTTGTAAGGGTATTTGCGTGTCAGTCAGTTAAGTGCCATACGTGATACACGCTTGGGCGAACATGTCTCAAAAGAGAAATGACTGACTGGGCAGAATATTATCCCGTAGTAGGTTGCCATTGCTTTCTGCGGTAGACTGGTTGCCAGCCAAGGCTATAGAACCCAATCTGTCCTGTTATTTAACCTATAACTGGAAGGAAGAGACGGATTATTACCTTTCCCAAGGGTATTTGTACGTAAGTGAATGCAATGAATTCAACTGGAATTCGAACTCGGCTCCTCGATTTGTCGTTCCAAGCCGATATCCACTGCACTACAACGCACATCCGCAGTGATTGTAACGAACAGTAGCGTACCGGCTCAAATAAGCATTCCACCAGGAACTTTTATATGAATGAAATAAACCTCGAACGAAATAGTAATGCCGAACGAAATAGTAATATGAGTTGAAAAATAATAAGCATGCCGTATCAGATAAGTACAGAGCCGGTGAGGGGAACTGAAGAAAATGATTTAACCACGCCGGCATTGTTACTGGCGCCGACAGTAACAATGTACATTTTCTAAGTGCATTAGTGTTAAGTGAATACAAGCAACTTCAGGCGTAGTTACCGATTATGTTTTTCCTCTTCGTAACCGTTACACCATATAACCCCATAAAGTAATATTTGTTTTTAAATCATTTAATTCCAGGAAAGGTGATAATGCCACTAGAACCCAAAGGATTACTAGGGGTGAAAAAGAATGGGAAGACTTTAGTGAGAAGAAGTCAGGAGAAAGGACAATAAAAGAACGAATTTATGAAGGCAGAATATAGCGATGCATTTAAATTTTTGAAGATCGTAGTCAAGAGGAAAGCAAGAGGCCAGAAGAGTTTTACGGTCGAGAGAAGAAACTATTAGAATAGAACATACGGTTAAACCTAGGTAGTTCGACAGTAAGACAGTGAGATTTAATTGCCAATCTAGCATGAATTTAAATTAAAATCATGCAGTCGAGGTACCAAGAAAGAAACACGCATAATAATAATTATCATGAAAATATTTGTAGAAAAGACCCAGGGAAGCCACGTTAGGTCGGTGAGGATGTGCTAGGTCACTTGTTGGTGAAAATATAAGATGCGTTTTTCCTTTAGCGAAAATGTTGAATTCTTCTCTTTGATATATATATATATAGACAACCAAAGATTTTATCTTACTGATAGTTACACTATCAGAAATAACAACATTTTGAGAAAATTGTGTAAGGATAATAAAAAAGATTCAGTTTTAAGTTACTTTTTCAAAAGTAAACATTTTCACATCCTTTTTTTAGCAATCTTCTGTTCATGGCAACGTATTTTCCTTAAACAATTTCTTACATGTAGCACAAAAGACGAAAGTGAGGATCGAACTCTAAAGTCACTTACGATAAGACATGCTTGCTCACCATCTCACCACTTCAAGGAGCCTTAATCGCCCTCTATGTGCGTGAACAAGTGAGCAGACCTCTAAGCGAGTGTTGTTTGAGCCGAAGGAGCTGGTGTGACCAGTGACGAAGGTGAGGCTGATGCTGGACAGAACAAAAAAAAAAAATTCTTGTATCAAATCTTTTGCGCGTGTGCGTGTTCGTAGTAGTATAGTAGAAGAGACGGTTAGGAGGGGCGTCGATAGAGAAAAAATTAAGTTATTTAAGTTTAAGCATAGTTTAGTCGTTGACGGGGCGGATATTGGGTGAAGGAAGATCATGTTGTGCTAATCCTTCAAGCGTGCGCAGGCATGCGCGTGCGTGTGTCTGTCCGTGGTTTGTTGGTGGGTGTCTGCTTTGAAAATCAGATTTCGAAATATTGACGCGTTTATTTTCTTTCTTTATTTCACATTAGATCAAACACTATCTAGTGGAACTCACTATTGGAAATATACGACTATTTCAACGACTGGGCAAGGCCAAAACAACCCCAACACACACACACACACACACACACACACACACACATTAATACCCCCACACACCCTATTCTGAAACTTTCTGGTAATGTTTTAAAAAAGACCTTTTTGTACTAATACTCTGTCGCTTGAATTCATTATATTCACTTACGCGCAAATACCCTTGGGAAAGGTATTAATCCGTCTCTTCCTTCCAGTTATGGGTTAAATAACAGGACAGATTGGGTTCTATAGCCTTGGTCGGCAACCAGTCTACCGCAGAAAGCAATGGCAACCTACTGCGGGATAATCTTCTGCCCAGTCAGTCATGTCTTTTTCGAGACATGATCGCACAAGCGTGTTTCGCGTATGGCACTTAACTAACTAACTAACTAACTAACTAACTAACTAACTAACTAACTAACTAACTAACTCTGTCGCTAGATTTTGCATTCGCCGCATATACAGTAGCGGTCATAATATAAGGAACGGAAACAACAAAGACATAAATATGTGTATTACTTAAAAAGTAATGCATGATTAGCAATGGAATTTTTACCGAATAAAGATTAGGATGTAATGCATAAATATTATACAAAGTTACAAAAATTTACACAACAGTTTTTTTAAAAAATAAAGATTAAATGCAACAAAGGAAATAAGCTACTGGACAAAAGTTAAGGAACGATCTTGTGAATACTTGAGTGTGAACAAAATGTCAACAAAATTTAATATTTGGTAAACACCCCTTTATTTTCAATGACTTCTCTGCGTCGTCTACCACATGATTCTTGCAAAAATCAGCAGTAAATTTAATATTTGGTAAACACCCCTTTATTTTCAATGACTTCTCTGCGTCGTCTACCACATGATTCTTGCAAAAATCAGCAGTAATTCCCTCGCATTCGTCTTTCGATAACTCCCATAAGTGATCCTGGTTTTTCGGGTTTCTTTTCTGAGCCCTTTCTCCAATTATCTTTGTTGTTTCCCTTCCTTATATTATGGTTGTTACTGTATTCGCCATAGCCACCAAAATTATGACATCATCCCTGGTCGGCAGCTGATGAAGACAGGGTATTGCACGTGCTAACACACGTTGTATGTTACAATATATATATATAGCCAGATACATATCAAGTAATGATTTTTAAAAAATCGATAGTTTTTCATTTATTATAAAAAGTTTAAAATACCTACCAATAACTCGGTACATCAAAACTTTCTCCTATTTAGAATGTTTATGAACTTTGTAGCCCTTTGTGAGATAACATAGCCAAGATCAATAAATAAAAACAATTTTCTATCTCACAAAAAGATATATATATATATATATATATATATATATATCCGATAAAATGCGATATCCAAAATTTTAAATGTATTTCCACAATTATAAGTCTTTCTTGACGTTTTTGATTAAATTTCATATTTCCAATAAGCAAAATTCTTTCTTGTATTTCAAGCCGAATTTAAATTGATTAAATTGATTGGAATGATTTTTCTTAAATCTCTAAAATTGACTACATCGATAAATCTGTCAACACAACATATTTCTCTTTATTAAAAACACCTTTCAAAAATAAAATATAATTTTAATTAATAAATATAGTTTAGTAAACAAATATTACCTTTAGTCTAAAATATCGCAAAAAGTATTTAGTAACAAGGAGGTGGCTGTTTTTACGGGGATTTGACACACCGATTGGCAGTCTTATGTGTGCAAGGTTTATGTAAAAGAGAAATATTTTTAGCAAATTTACATGAGAAATACAACGCAAACGACATTTTAGATAATTTTTTAACTACCCAGTAATCATAAAAATTTGAAGTATTTTAAACATTTTAACATGTTATTGAATTTTAACTACTTTATAGTCTAACTTACGAAGACGCTTTTTAGGGAAATGTTAAAATTTTACAAATAAATTTAAAATTTACAATAATACCTTTCTTATTTCTTGAAAATGTTATGTATGGACGTCCGTACTTACAAAAATTGGCACGTTTATACACACATAAAAAAATTTCTGGAAACTTTTTAACATATGACAGGTCAATGAACTGTACTAACCTTTTTCATTTATGATTGATTAGTAAGTATAGTTTTTATTTAACAGAATTTCATTTGACCGGTACAAATTAATACAGAATTTTGAAAGATTTATAAGTTTATAGATTATTCTCGTTAAAATTAGAAAAAATCGAAAACAATTCTTGTAAAAATTCGCTATTCATCGAAAAAAAATCTTTAGGTCTATAATATATCTTATTTATAAATGCAAATAAAAGCTTTTCTAATTAAATAATATCTTAGTTTTATTGCATTTTTCTTTTACAATACAGAGCAGATTTGCTGCAACTGAAGGCCCCGTTTGACAAAAACACCGATGAATTAAATTTTTCAAGGAGTTGTCTTTAAGCTAATATAAGTACCTCAACTCATTTTCGAGAAATTGATTTTTTTAATAAAAAAGTTTTCTTGAAACTTTTATTTTAGTTTTAATTGAAAGCAAAATGATTAAATTTACTATTTCCAATAAGGAAAATACTCTGGTGTATTTCAAACAGAAATTATATTGATTGGAATCTTAAATTTTGAAATTGTTTTAAATTTTGAAATTTTTAGGCCATTTTTGAGCGATCGCCACGTTTGTGATCAAATGTTAATTCTCAGTTTTAAAGATCTTGCAAAAATAAAATATACATCTGTGACACATTATTTTTGGAAAATTAGCAAATTTAATGTTAAATTAATCTAATTTACCCAAGTGTTACTAATTTATAGCATGAAAGTTCGAATAAAACTATTTCTTAATTACAAAGTTGATCTTTCTAGCCTTTCTCTCGTAATTGAAATGTGTTGACAGCTTGACAGATGCGAGATAAGTTAATTGTATGGTGATCACAAGTGACATAATTGTACATTTTTTTCTGTAGGGGGAAGAAACCGCGAAACACATAACCTTTTAATGTACACATAAAAATTATCGTACAAAGAAAAAAAAACTTCAAATATACACACACACACACGCACAAAAAAAAAAAAATGTAAAAATACGATGGCTAAACGATTTGTATTAAACTTTTCAATTTTCGATTAGTAAATATAGTCTTCACTTAATAATCTACCAAACTGACATCTACAAGTCTTGAAAATAGTTTTAAAAATGTTTTTGATATATTATAAGTTATTATAAATTAAAAAAATGAAAACATTTAATTATTAATGTTTTTTTTTCATTCTATGATATCCTTAATTTACACTATTTATTAAAGCAATTAAAAGCTTATCTAATTAAATAATGTCATAGTTTTATTGTATTTTTTGTTTTACTATTAGGAGCAGATTTTCAGTAAAAGAGGCTAAATGGTTTTAAAAATAATACATGATTTACATTCCCCAATGAGTCCTGTGTTTAACTAATAAAACCAATTTTGCATACAGAATTTAGTTTCTTGAAATTTCATGAATTTAACTGGAATGCGTGTGTGTAACAGATGCAAAAAAATATTTTTACTAATATTTAAAAAAAATAATGATTTCAAAAATAATTTAATTCATTAGTGAATAAGTCCTAAAAGTTTCATTAAAATCCAACAATTATTTGATTTTTTTCATGAATTTCCAAATTAATGTATTTGTCACCGGAAAAGTCGTAAGTTATGTAATATTACGTTTTCCATTGTAAACTGTCTTAACAATTTGACTCCCCGATAAAAAAATAAAAAAATAAAAACAAGAAATTTACCAAAATTTGGAACGTGTTAGAAAGGATTAAACATTTTTTTTAAAAAATAATTAAAAAATACTTTGATCTTTCCTTTTAATAATAACATAAACATTTTGATGGAAAAAGTTCGTTTTTAATAAGTTTGAGACTTATTTTTTTCTTCATGCTATGCTGTTTTTTCAGCGATTTAGTGGAGGTAGCTAAATGAACTTTATGAGATACAAAAATGAATTTCAAAAAATTTCATGAAATTAGATATGTAATAGATGTAAAAAAAACAAAACAAACAAAAAACTATAGCTTTTCTTTGGATATATATATATATATATATTAGTTATGTGCATTAACTAATATACATATCGGTATATACTTAAGTATACGCACATATATAAAAATATTATTCAGGTGTTAATAAAACAGTGCCTAATGTAGTATAACAGATTTATTAATTATATATTAATAACTATACATATCCTACGTCGATGGTATGACTCGGAGTTTCATGCACTACGCACTTATCAGATGCATATTGTAAATTGACCGTTTAAGAAATTTTAATTTAAGTTCTCTCGATATTCGTGGAAGTTAATTTTTACAATGTTATGGTACTAGTTTATAGTTTATAAAGGACGCAGTTTTAAAATAAAGACAAAAATTCTCCAACATTTAGAACCAACTTAATAAAAAATGTTGGAGAATGTTTGTCTTTATTTTCACCTGAAATTAAAGCCAAAATACGATGTTTAGAACGGCTCATGATTAAACATAATAGACATTCATTGTCTCTTATATTTAACAGTATATTTTTAGAAGACACACACACACACACACACACACACACACACACACACACACACACACATATATATATATTATATATATATATATAATAATTAGTTTTTTGTCATGATTAAATTAGACCAATACCCAATTGTATTATAAAGTGCTCAATACATTTATATTGTAGAGGTTTTGAATATTTTTCATTTGGGAATGAGTTATTTCTGTAATCTAGGTTTCAACTTTTTGGTATCTTCAGGCGATTCATGATAGCTGTTTTTTCCAACGTTTTTTAAACGTAAAACAGAGATTTTTTAACAACCGAAAATTTTCAAAATTAGGCAGGAGTTACATAAGAATCTTAAAAAACTTTCATCCAGGTTTGTATGATCCCAATATGTATCTATAGATGTGATTAGTATATTTTTATCCTCGAAACAATATTATGGCTAGCTTTTTTTTTGTGGCACAATCTGTAGACATTACCACCGTTGTAAGGTTTGAATTTTTAAAATATATTCCATGTTATATCAGGGTCCTTTCCAGTTTTTGTTTTAATTTTCACACGTGGCTCGCCAGTTTGTTACAATTTTTTAATGTTTTAACCTTAAATGTAGATTTATGATTATTCCATTTGTTTTTAAAGAAATCTTTTTGTAGATCCCGAATATGTTTTTCCTCCGGATTTTAGAAAAATTTCAGTTGCTTAAAAATTCCAATCGCGTGTTCGTAAAAATTTTTGTAATTCTTTAAGGCATAGGCTACCAGGGATCACTTTAACGCGTTCATCGGAACCTGTTCCAATCAATCCGAGGGCTCCAACTACAACTGGAATTGTTAATGTTTTCATGTGCCACATTTTTGAGACTTCGATTTCAAGGTCATTATATATGTTATCATTTCACTACAAAAGTAGCTATTTTGTTTCGACACTACGTGTGTTTTATCAAGTCTCCAACATTTGATATATATATATATATATATATATATATATATATATTTTCTAAACATATGCTGTTAAATATAAGAGACAATGAATG
Organism: Ascarosepion bandense; assembly: GCA_037127315.1. NCBI lineage: Eukaryota > Metazoa > Mollusca > Cephalopoda > Sepiida > Sepiidae > Ascarosepion > Ascarosepion bandense. Next base: position 1,327,036 of record JBBBDQ010001081.1, on the reverse strand, counting down.
TCTATTATGTTTAATCATGAGCCGTTCTAAACGTCGTATTTTTGCTTTAATTTCAGTTGAAAATAAAGACAAAAATTCTCCAACATTTGGATAATTATTTATTGATTTTCTTCTAAGCTTTCGGCTCACAAGAGCCATCTTCAGAGAGGTTGTTTAGACTGAAATATTATAACAAATATTATAAGAAATAGGAAAAACTAGCAAAAACATACTGGAAAGAGTAAACAAACAAATTATGGAATACCTGGAATTAAAATTATGGAAGGATACCAGGGATGTAACAAAGTGGTTTTATAATATAAAAGAAAAAACAAAAAACAACTGCTCTTTTATCCAATTCGATATTGAGGAATACTATCCATTGATATCAAAGGAATTATTTGTTACAGCATTGGAATTCGCCACAGTTTATTCGGATATATCGGAGGAGTAGAGAAACATAATACTGAATGCAAAAACATTTGTGCTCATTCATAAAGAAGAACAGTGGAGAAAAATTAATTCCAATGGAGATAACTTTGATATTACTATGGGATCTCTGGACTCTATGAATTTTCAAATATGGTAGGCTTATTAATACTATACAATCTTACTGCCTATAAGGTAGTATATACTGAAGACATTGAATTATATAAGGATGATGGGCTTATGATAGTGAGAAATACCACAAATTTTAAAATAGATAAAATTAGAAAGATGATACATAAAGAATTTAAAAACCTTAATTTAGAGGTAACTATTAAAACAAATATAAAAAAATTAGATTTCCTCGATGTAACCTTAGATCTGGAGAAGGATATACACCAACCATATAAGAAGGGAAACACCAATCCTTTATATATCAACCTGAAATCTAACCACCCTCCATCTATTATTAAACATATACCCTCATCAATAGAATACAGAATTTGTAGAAATTCAGCAAATAAAGAAGTATTTAATAAGCATGGCAATTTTTATAACACTGCCTTAAAAATAGTGACTATAAAAACCCAAATATTAAATATGTAAAAGGGAAAACCAACCTCCGAAGAAAAAATAGCAATAGAAATATTATTTGGTACATACCCACTTTCAACCAAATAACGAGTAGTAAATTGGGGTCATAATATATGTTATGTTAAATTGGGGTGAAAATTCCTCGCATTAATTAGGAAACACTTTCCGGAAAAGAATCCATCAAGTAAGATTTTCAATAAAAATGCTATCAAATTAAGTTACAGCTGTATGAACAATTTGGAAAAATCATAAAAAACCACAATAATAATATTTAAATTTTTTTTTAACAAAGTTGATAAAAACAACCTAATAACGGAAAATAACAATTTAGACAAGAAAAAATTTAGGCGTCTATCAGTTCGAAATATCTTCAGAGGAAAAAACCTTGTAATGCAAAGATTTATCTAGGTAGTACTAAGAACTCTTTAAAAACGTATTTATCAACATAAGTCTTCATTTAATAATAATAAGTACAGAAATAGAACATCTTTATCGAAATATCATTGATATCTAAAGGAAACAAAAAAAACAAAACAAAAAAACACCCACATTAAAGTAGAAAATTCTAAAAGAAGCTAAAAAATGTAAGCCTTTAAACGACCAATGCTCGTTGTGGCTATACGAAAAATTATATATCATTAAATCAATTAGGAATAAAAATCTGTTAAATAAACGTAATGAAATAAATGTCATATGTAGACATTGCAAAATGTCCACCTGAGAATATTGATAAAAAAAACAACTTTATGTTAATTAACATGCATATACCCAATAATTCGCTTAAGGAAAATAATACTTGACGAGATATTAAAATGAAATAAGTACATTAGTATATAAATTTTTTTTATAATAAATAAATAGATATTAGAAAGATGGGATAATGATAGGAGGAAGTAAATTAAAATAAAAACTGAAAATATTATTCATAAATTAAAGGTTTTGAAAAAATTAAAATGAAATACGTACTGATAAGAAGAGAAAATTTACTCAAAAGCCCCCTTAAGTTTGAACAAAAATATAACAAGTTATTTTCTTTCTTCATCGCTTTCCTGTTTTCTATGAGAAGAGGTCAAGATATGGAGAAACCAGAAAAAAACATTTTTGGTACTAGAATAGACACATCAAAGATAATACGATGTAGTGAGAAGCAATAAAAAGAAAACAGAAAAAGAAAATTAGGTTAAAAGTAGGTTGGCACTTTGACCGTTAGGGAGAAAAAAAAGAAAAAAGAAAAAGAAAAGAAGAAAGAAAAAGTATGTAACATTTCCTAGAAATTACTGGCCAAATTTCAAAGTGAATCTTTATTCTGATTAGTTAAAAGGAACACACACACAAATTTTTATATCTTCCCACATACATAAATAGCAAAACGATGGCTTTTTGTATTTAAATGTAAATCATTTTCACAACCAACATCCGACATTGCCTGATGATCTCGAAACATAAAAATTTCCGTATCGCAATATACTTTTAATTCATAATTATATATATTGATTGTTTATTTTGAAAATCTTCAAACATACATTACAGTCTGCAGGGACTGCTATGTCAATATGTGTATCGTAAAGTCCCATAAAATTGTATTGTCACATGTCTTATATCTGTAACCCGGTATGGGTGACGTTCATACCAGTTTCTTGCAGTTTCCTTGCCATTAAAGTTGCAGATTTTCCAATGCAGATATTGACTCACTCTGACATGTCGAGTTTTATATTCAGTGGGTGCCAATACCGTGCAACCTAATACAAGATAGCCAATTGTTTCTGAATATCTATCGCACAACTAGCATTTTAGGCTAACACAATTATTATTATTATTATTATTATTATTATTATTATTATGTCATTTTTCATCATATTTCGATTTCTGCTTTGGTCTCACTACCAACCAAGTCTGCGGGGAGACCTAAGGCAGGTAGTGGCGTGTTGTTATGGCTCCATTTCATGTTTTTCTATCTTCCCTATCATCCCTAGCATTACATAGATAAAGTTTTCCTTAGTGTGTGGGCTGTACTTAATAAGACAATTTTTTGTATATCTCTTAAGCTGGGGTTTCCAGGGATTCTTTCAATGTGTTGTTTTGTTCCATTTTTTATCATTCCAAGTGCACCTACTATCACTGGCACAACTCTTGTTTTCAATTTCCACATTTTTTCTATTTCAATTTCCAGGTCTTTATATTTTGACAGTTTTTCAAATTCCTTATTATTATTATTATTATTATTATTATTATTCTCAAGAAATAACAGAATTCTTTTTATTACTAAAAAATAAAAATAAACGTTTAATATCGACAATAAATTGTAGGAATTTGTAATTTCTTTTCAAAAAGATCTTGCATAATTAAAGAATTAACTTGCTAGAATTATATCGTCATTGATTCCTTTCAATGAATTTTTTTTAACAACAATGAAACCGACAATTGATATTATGAATGAAATTCTCCTTCCCTCCTCTCACTCAGTCAACAACATTTCGCTTTTCGCTCTTACTTTTTCCCCCTGCTGCCTCGAATCCCTTGCCTCTCTGTCTCTTTCGTTTATCCGGGTACCTCCCATTTAATTTTTCCCATTGCCGATTTTTTTTCACGCGCGTACGTTTATGCTAATATACGCTTCTCCCTTTGCGTCCAAAGTAATCATTTGACGCCATAATAGAGAAAGCACGCAAACGATCGAAAGCCTACAATATGTTCCCATTTAAAATCTATTTTATTTCCATTTATTTTTTGTCGTAACATTCCACACCAACATAATGCCCAATATGGAGCCGTTAATGTTCATTACTACAACTAAATCATACTAACAAGTCCTACTTTTTTTTATGACTCAAGGCGAAAATTTCCAATGAGAAGAGACCTCACAAAAATAGTAATAATAATCTGATGACTTATAAACCATGACTTGACATCGTAGAAAACCCTAAATAAGTTTTTAACACTAAGTTCACAGTAAATGTTTGGGAGTTTATATTATTTTAATCTAAATCTTAAAATAAATAAATTGAAAATATTTATTCATATTGTTAATTCGGAAACCGACTTTAAATTATAAAAAAAAAAACTACAATAAAAAATGTTTTAGTCTGTAAAACTTATGTTACTCACACACACACACACACACACACAAATATGTATATGTATGTGAAAGAGTTGTCACGTGAGGCAAGATATTGTCTTCAAGCCTGGAACAAGTCTCACATTGGTGTGGTCACTACACCATGCTGGGAGGAAAGAGAAAAAAAGAAATAGAAAGTGTCCCGTTTTATAGATGTTAACAGCGCCACCTAACGGCACCTGGACAAACCTGGTAAACCAAGTGGAAATCATTTCACTATATATATAGGAATGGATTTTTAATTCAGTAATTCTGTTGTTTCTAGTTAATAGCCGTATTTGGGTAGATGCTCTATTTCTTTATTAAACCGTAGCGCGAGCGTCTGTCTGTCCGTCCATCCGTGCGTGCGTCCGTATGTGTGAGTGTGTGTGTGTGATAGGTATAGGTACCGCCATGGATTTTCTAAAAAAATAAATCCCGACAAACGCATTAATTTAAATGCCTTCTTTAAACTTAAGTTTCGGTTCACTTTGAAAAAAAAAAAAAAGAGTCTGAAACTAATCCGAATTGAATAAAAATATATACACATAATAACTTTTTTAGGCATTTCTAAAAAGTTCGGACGTTTTTTCGTCACTCATCGATTCGATTTTAGTGTACGAAAAATGTAAACAATAAATTAAAAGTTTTTTTTTAATCCAATATTTGTCTTAGAGATTTTTTTCGAAGTCTATCAGTACATTTTAGGATTATTTAAGTAGATTTTTATGAAAGTAAAGCTTACATTTTATTTAAAACAGAATGAAGATAACGTTTTATTTACAATTGTAGGCTATGAGATCAAAGACAAAAATAGAAACATTTTAACTTTATCCCTTCCGAAAATGCGCGCGAAAATTAAAAATAGAATCTAAAGACGGAAGTTCACAGTGCAATAATGAATAATAATAATTTTTTAAAACCAATCGTTTAAGAATATAATTTAATATAAAATATGGCGTGAATGTTAATTTAAATTAATTAATGTTAAAAGTAAAACATTTATTCCATTGCCAGCGTAAATTTTAGAAAAAAATTATATTAAAGTATACCTTCTGTGAATGAAGTCGATTCGTCGTAACTTAAAAAAAAATTTCATAGTGGCGAAGGGAACATATGCAGGAAAAATAAGACGAAGATTTGTTTGTTACAATGAAATGAGTATTGGTTATTCTTGTATACAAAAATCAGTAAATAAATGCAAAGACAGACAAAAAAATAAATAAATAAATAAAAACGAAAACAAAAAACGTAATATTAACTTTTTTTTTCAGTGACAAACACAGCAATTTGAAAATTCTTGTAAAAATCAAATAATTGTCGAAATTTAATGAAACTTTAAGGACTTATTCACAAATGAATGAAATTATTTTGGAAATTATTATTTAAAAATAGTCTTGGTAAATATATATATTTTTTAACATCTGTTACTCACCTCCACGTAAATTCATGAAATTTTAAGAAATTAAATTTTGTTCAGAAAATTAAATTTGCTAGTTTTCTAAAAATAATGTTCCAGAGATGTATATTTTTATTTTTGCAAGATTTTTAAAATTAATTTTTGTATACAAATCTGTCGATCGCTTAAGAACGACCGAAAATTGAAAGATTGAAAAAAAAAAAAATGAAAAATTTAAGTTTCCTATCAATATAATTTCTGTTTGAAATACACCAGAGTATTTTGCTTACTGGAAATTGTAAATTTAATCATTTAGCTTTCAATTAAATCTAAAATAAAAGTTTCAAGAAAATTTTTTTTTTTAAATTCAATTTGAAATTTAGATATCGAAAATGAGTGGAGGTACTTATAATATTCATAATATTCTGCCGATAGTGAACATTAGCCAGTCAAAGCGAAATATCAGAATTATGTCTTTTTGTACATAAATACCAAAAATTAATCTAGCAATTGCTAAAAGAAAAAAATTAAATAAAATTCTTTGAAAATGGTTCTCACTCCAAAATGGCATTAAACTTTACATTTCTTATTCTTCAAACATGTCTTTATTTAATAAAAGAAAATTTTGTGATGAACAGCAACAGAATGATTTTCAAAATCGCACTGAAAAATTATTAATAATTAAAAAAAAATAAAGATTAAGTGTATTTTTTTCTTCTTTTCTGAAAAGAAAATGGGTTTTATCAAATTGTTATATAATTATTATTAAATTATATTATATTATATTATATTATTATTATATTATATAATTATTATTAAATTATGCAATCACTAATTCTCGAAACATATTTCCGAGTTTTAATGAATTATTTTTGGTAAGATGCTGGCCGAATTTTCCGTCTGTTCGCACTTGATATTTCATGATGTTTTACTGAAATTAATATCTCCAGGGATTCTGGAATTGGACGAACACCCCGCAAATGAAAAAAAATAGACATAAGATATCGAAAAGGAATAGCGTAAAACATACCTCCAAAAATATTTCCACAAAGTTTTTTTTAAATACAAAAACCTATTCAGTTTTTTTTTAAAAAAAAAAACATTAATGAATAAGTGTTGAACATTTAATGGCATCGGATAATTCCCTGATATTCTTTGCATATTTTTATGCTTTTATTGTAGTTGGCATATGAAAGCACGTTATTTTTTTTTTCGAAATTACTCAATATTCTTCGGTGCTTGTCACTGAATTTAATTTTTATTTTTTTAACTGGGTAAAATTTCAAATCTAGTAGCCGTTAAGGAACACAATGCGAGAATCCCCAATACCTGCGCCGAGTCCCCGTACTCCTGCATGTCATTTAAATAAAAACATTAAAAAATTAATGACAAACATACGTGAATATTTACTAACAATACATATGAGAAATTGTAGGAGGATTTGAAATACTAAGTAGGTAATTAAACGAGTTTTATTCAAGAAGAAATAGAAAGCACTGGACGGCCGTTTCGTCCTATATTGGGGACTACATCAGCAGTACGCA